>OX155962.1:15254031-15583171 GCA_944548615.1 Micropterix aruncella | reverse complement strand
GTTTGCTCAATACACAAATATTTTAGTTTTGCTAGTGAGACACTATCCAAGCCTTTCGGAACACACATAATTCATTCCATCATCCGTTGAGGCAATATCAGTACAAAATATATTTGTGTCAGTCGGATTTCACGCATTATCGAGTTCTGACTCCACCGGAAGTTTGTTTAGATAGGGGAAGTTATCATATTGGAAATCATTTTTTTTGATAGTGAAGAAGAACTTATTGCTTTGCAGAAGTTTGGTACCAGTGACTTACCAAATGATATTGCGAATCCGCTGAAAGCATTTATTCGCCGAGTTTACCAGGCACGCACAACAACACTCAACAGCATCACCTGTAGAATTACAGTGTTCATGTTTACGGCAAAGCAAGCCCTTGAAGATAAGCTACCTTCCACTAGGGGATTCGTTAAACCTGCACTTATGTATGATAACTAACTTTTGAAGCGATTGTGTTGTCGAAAGATCACGAATCAAATCCACGAATGATCAAATCACACAAAATCAAATCCTCAAATCCAGAAATGTGTTTTTCAATAGCGAAAAATCATCTTGTATCAATTTGTATCTACCTGATTATACAGAAGGAGATAGTAATGAGCTGATGAGACCATTTTGTAATTTCGCTCATATATTTATGTGCATATAATACACGAATTTGTTAAAACATCATGTTCATAATAGAATAATATATTTACGTAGTAATAACACTTATGTCGTTATAAAACTTATTTATTTGCAGGGATCTAAAATAGGAAAACATATGGACATGGCATTATTTTTGTGGGGTTTATTTCTTATATTATAGTTAAAGACCTTTAAACACATATTATTATTAATTTGACGACCAATCTATATTTGTAAAAAACTAAATTGGTGGAAGGGGAAGGTTGTCATGAGACCCGAATAATTTTTAATATATCAGTTAATTTTATAGATTACAATATTATTATTTTACCAATATACTTCCGGACGATATGGAGAGATTTGTTTATATAGTGGGCGCCAGCCCGGAAGAAGAAGAAGATTTATTTCGGGTCTACGAACAAGTGCCAGAGTCCTTCCACCGTTTAGAATTCTTCTGGGGCAGGGGTATGTAGGCTGCGTCGGGATTTGCGTCGGTTCGCTCAGTCCATCTCAGGCACGGGGGTATTTAGAATCCCTTAGTGACCCAGTCTACGGTAAGATGACCATCCCTATGGGATGAACGGCCTTTATGGATATCGAATTGCTAAATTATTTGAACCATTTCCCTTATTAAATAATATATTATTATTCTCGTTCGAACGCCCTCTAGCGGTGGCGCGGCGAGTTACTTAGCAAAGATTGACATCATTTTGCTCAACCTGCATTGTGCTACTAATGCCCGCGTTTCGCCGCTAGATGGCGCGGACGCGACGGCGGATTCGGTTAATTTAAATTAAATCTTGCTGGAATATGCGCAAAATTAACTTGTAACATAAATAAGTGTGCTTTATTTTCCTTGATAAAGAATTCTGAATTTAATGAATTTTCCCAAATAATAATGGAAACTGATTTTAATATTTTATAAATGTATCTCAACCAATCCTTTCCCTTTTATGGTTTTTTTTTACTCTATTTTATTTATATAAAAAAATGAAAATGAAATATATGATATATGACGATATTAAAAATGAAATTATTCTGATATTGAGATGATTATGAGTAAAATAAAAGATACTTTTCCGACCCAAATTTACTATTTATTTTTCTATAACCTGTTGCGAAGACATTTCCCGAAACTATATGTGTGATATTGAATATTTATATTATTTATGAAACTTAATTTTAATCCGTCGATCGTCGAGGCCTTGCGAGATTTTACGAGCGTACGTTACAATTATTACATTTTACCCGTGTTTCGATGAGCATTATTCGTAACTGGTTTTCCCTACTTTTTGCCCTACAATGGTTTGGCAATTTCAGCGTCGGGTACGCTGCACTTTCAAATATCGTAAACGACGGTAGTCTTTTGCTCTATTATTTTCCCTGATATTTAAATTTTGAAATATTACGTATTCCCTGACGGTGACTTGCATTTATATTTATCTACAATTTGGTATTTTACTTCATAAGCTATTTTATTAATTTATCTGATTTTTAATTGCCTCGGGAAGAACTCAATGCCACTCTGACTCCGCCACGTTTTTAATCCCAAGATTGTCTAACGTGGATTTTAATTATATTTATATATTTTTTACAGCCTACATTTTAAGTAGAGATCGCCGAAATGATTTTAGGTTTATTGGCGGTGTCTATCGTTGATCCTATATTCGAAACTACGGATTCCTATATTCAGAAAAACGGGTTAGCACGTATATGTCGTGCAAGACGGGTCTGAAGGACTAAAAGTATTGCACGATTGTGGTATTGCAAGTTAGAATAAAAGAAATCGAATTTTACTTTAAAAAAAACCGAAAATGAGAATATAATCTACTTGCCCCAAATAGGATGTGGAGATCACGCTGGAATGCTTTGCCTGCGCCGCACTTGATTCTAGTTATAATTTCTAAAGATGACTGTGCGGGTTTAATGCATTTTAGGTGATAAACCGCACTTATAAATTATCTGATTAATTCAGCTTGCGAAGGCCAAATTTAATATAATTTTGGATTGTGAAATTGTGGTTTAATACGTCTCCGATGTTTATTCACGGCGACGTGGGCGGTTTTTTACCAAAGATTTGCTGTTTATATTGATCGTTGTTGCTGAATTTCCTCGATAATGATTAAGCTAATCTTTAGTATTGGTTTTCTTGCTTGTAAGGCATGATCTCGCCCCGTGCTAGTATGAAGAATTGGCATGAATTGGCATGTTATAAACCAAAGTTCTTACCGCTCTCTGAAGTTCTTTGTAAGCTGCTGTATTCGTCGGGCGTTTTGTAGGCTCGGGAACCCGCAGTTTATTTCCAGATCCAACAGAAATTTCACTTCACTTTTTACACGATTTTTTGGTTTAATCACAAAGGAAAATAAATAAAAGTCTCATTACGTGAGTGTTCGTTTACTAAATTCAAAAGCCGAATATTTAGACCTTTAGGATTTTGTACATGTAAACAAATTAAATACTAGGAGAGCTTATTGTTATTTTCACAAAGTCTACACTTCAAAAACACAGAATTTACACTTATAAAACATCAACTTATCAAACTAGTTTCTTTAAGAAAACGCTTTTGAATTATTTGAATATTACAAGTTGTCGGCTTTAACTTTAACAAGCCTCTAGGAGCACAAGTCTGACGTGTTTACTCGACTATCGTCGTACTGATTACTGGTCGTAAGGGCGCAACGCCTCCCTTTTATATAATATCGAAACACCCCCTCCATTATCCGTTCGGGGATGCTAGCTTCGGTTCATCTACTCGTTAACAGAGAGCGTTACGTGTCAAAAAATGCCTTAATTATTTTAAATATTAAGCTTAAGGTGCTATAATATTTCTTAACTAATTAGCGCCTACTTCTATGTAATGCCTAAACATAGGATTTTGAAATTTCAAATTATAATTTTTTGAGTCATGCAAATTATGATATGATTAATTAGCTCAAAGGAAATCACTATGTATTACTTATCTGATAGTTACATGAAATTTTCCATATTAATAATTTCTAAACTAAATGCACATATTATTATATTTATTATATAAAGACATATATATTTAAATTCTAACGACATTTATTAATTGTTTAAGCACGGAATTCTTAATTAAACATCTTGCATTAAATTATCCTTAAATACAGATTATAAACAGTTTTTTAAATGTAGAAATTACTATTACTAAATAAACTATGTATAAGCTTGCGAATTTGGAGTGGAAGATTTGCAAATTATTTTAAAAATATTCCGTCGTTTCCTCGGAGACCTTTTCCTTTGTTCGTGTACCACGCACACGTGTACGTACCTAAGCCGCAAGGTTTTATTGCTCATCTATTTTCGAATGGTTTCGGTTTATTTTATAACTACGGACAGGATGTGTATTTTTCGTTGAGTGCTTTTATGGCAGGTATTTCGTTATCTTTTCGAAATCCTTGCCATAGTAAAAGGTTCCATTACTTATTGCAGGAAGCATGCATTAAGTGGTTTTATGACTGCACTTTAGAGGGTTGGGATTTTTCTAATATTAGGTATCCTGTGGAATATTTTTGGTGGCTGTTATTTTATGAAATATATTTTCCGCGACGTTAAAATGATATAATCCCTTGACATGCCCCCCTTGGTAAAGAAACAGTTCTTTACTTATTTTCTGGAGAGGGAAAAATTGCGATTTTAGTCGCGGGACGCTTATAATATTTGCCTTTACATTTTATTGTAACATTTCTGACCTGACCATCTTTCCCAGGGAATGTTTCTGTTATTATACCACGTAACCACATATTGCGCGGATATTGTGGATCAACAAGGAAGGCCAAGTCCCCTATCTTTATCGGTGTGACTTCATTTTGCCACTTTGATCGCTGCGTAAGAGTTGGTAAATATTCTTTAACGAAGCGATTCCAAAAGTGGTTTGCCATTATCTGCGCGATTTGCCACTGCTTTTTTAAACAAAGACTCTCCGGATCTATTATTCCTACATTTAAACGACCAGACGAAGACCCAATTAAAAAATGATTAGGAGTTAGGCTTTCTTCGTCCTGGTTGTCTAGTGATACATGGACCAGAGGTCTACTATTGACCGAGTTTTCTGCTTCAGCAATCAAGGTGAGTAGCGTTTCGTCGCGTGGTACTTTTTCTTTTAATGTGGCGTATAGTGCTCTTTTTACAGATTGAATTAATCTTTCATAGAATCCGCCCATGTGAGCAGCTGTTGGTGTAATAAAATGCCAAATAATATTTTTTATAGCGTTTTGCGCTTTTATTTCTTCCATATTCAATGACTGAAGAGCCCTTTTTAATTCGTTGTTAGTGCCATGTAAATTCGAACCATTATCTGAATAAATTATAGATGGGACCCCTCTTCTTGCAAACATTCGATTCAAAGCCATTAATGTGGCATCGGTTGATAAAGAATGTGTAATTTCAACGTGAACTGCTCTAGTGCTCATACAGCAAAATAAAACGCCATACCGTTTCTCTCTTCTTCTCCCTACAGCCACTTCAACCGGACCAAAGAAATCTAGACCTATATTCGTAAAAGGACGTATGTGGTGCTCAAGTCGTACGCTAGGTAAGTCGGCCATCTTGGGTGGGATTGGTTTTGCTCGATCTATTCGACATTGCTGGCAATTAAATGCTATTTTTCGAATTGCACCACGTAAGCGAAGGATCCAGAATCGCTGTCTCAGCTCATTGGCTACAAATTCTCGACCTTTATGGCCTGCAACTTCGTGCTGATTCTGTATTATTAATTTCGCATAAGGGTGTTTTGAGTCTAATATGGCTGGCTTCCGGAATTCAAGCGCTACGCCTTTCACTTGATGCAAGCGTCCGCCCACTCTCAAGATCCCCTTTTCATCGATATAGGCGTTTAAAAATTTTAATTTGCTATCTTTCGGCAGATTATTGCCGTTTTTTAGGGCGTCTATTTCGTAGGGGAAACTGTCTTTTTGAGATTTTTCCAGCCAATACTCTTCGGCGCGTGTGATTTCTGTCGCTGATAAGTAGGTGTGGTTTTCTCCCCTTTTTCTACATTTATCTAAAAAACGTAAGGTCCAGGCGGTGCTTCGTAATAATCGAAATAATTTAGAAAATCGTGCAATGTCGATAGGTTCTACCAACTGCTCATTAACGGTCACTGTATGCACTCGCCTCAGCTCTTCGTTTCCTTCATTACTGGGAAATGCATTATGATCTTCGGGCCAGTCGCAAGTTTTTAATTTTAAAAAATTCGGTCCATGGATCCAATTACCTATTGCGTCATCGTTTGTCACCGCATCTCGAGTAGCGTGGTCAGCCGGATTCAATTTAGAGGGCACCCATCGCCAGTCTGATGGATTCGTGAGTGAATCGATTTCACCTAATCTGTGAGCGACAAATACCTGAAATATGCGGGGATCTCTTTGTATCCATGAGAGTACCGTTCTGCTATCGCTCCAAAGAATGGTCTCGCCGAATTCCCAGGTATGTTGCTCCTTTATAATATGAGCTAATCTGCTGGCTAATGTAGCCGCTTGCAGTTCTAGTCGCGGTAGTGATAGTGGCTTTAGAGGAGCTACTTTATTTTTTCCAGCTATAAAGGTGGTGCAAATACGACCGTCGGTTGATGTGTAACGTGCGTAAGCCACGGCTGCATAAGCTTTTTCACTGGCATCTGCGAAAACATGCAGCTGAGGTTTTCCTGTTAAATTACCCATGCTTTGGTAGCAGCGTGGTATTTTTAGGTTTTTTACGCGGTGCAAATCTTCGAGCCATTGCTCCCATTTGCTAAAAGCGTGATCTGAGATTTTTTCATCCCACTGGCATTTTTCGAGCCAAATATTCTGCAATAGTATTTTTGCTTTCACAGCTAGCGGGCCGAGAAACCCCAGTGGATCGAAGACGCTCATAACAACTTGAAGAGTTTGTCTTTTTGACGGTCTTATTTGCCCATTCAATATATATGGCGGAATTTTTAGAAAATTAGTGTCAAAGGCCAGGGTGTCAGTGGTCGGTATCCATTTTAAGCCTAAAATTCGCTCATTTTGTTCCTCATTTGACCACGTAACGCTGGACTTTGACTGCGACTCTATGGGAGTTTGTGTCAAAACGTCGGGTTCGTTACTCGTCCAATTTACTATATCGAACCCTCCTTTTTTATGCACGTAAGTTACTTCCCGTATGAGCCTTTTTGCTGTTTTAACATCATCTGAACTATCGAGGTAGTCGTCCATGTAATGTTTAGTTTTTATAGCTAGGGCAGCATCAGGATATGTTTTTTCGAAGCGTTCCGCATTTTTATTTTTTACGAATTGGGCGGAGCAAGGGGATGAGGTAGACCCAAATAAAACTACCCTCATTAAGTACTCATCAGGTTCCTTGTTCAGGTCCATATTTCGCCATAAAAAACGTTGACTATGGGCATCTTCAGGCAGTAGACGCACCTGCAAAAACATCTCTTTGATGTCCGCAGTAAATGCTATGCGACCCTGTCTGAATCTAAATAGAATGCCCATTAATGAATTTAATAAATCAGGCCCTGGTAATAACTGGTCATTAAGACTAGTACCACCTGACTTAGCAGCACAGTCAAAAACCAGTCTTCTTTTGCCTGGTTTATTTTTATTTTCTACTTGAAAATGTGGTAAGAACCAGACTCGGTCTCCAGTAAACTTTTTGGATTCCGGACTTAATTTTATCGCATATCCTTTTGATATAAAATCCTGAATTTGTCTATCGTATTGTTTTGATAGTTCAGCGTCTTTACTTAGTCGTTTTTCGACCGAAATTAACCTTCGTTCAGCCATTTCCCGGCTAGGTGGTAATTTTATGTCATCAGCCTTCCATAATAGGCCTGTTTCCCAACGATCGTTGCTAACCGTGGTGGTTGCTTTTAAAATAGCTTCGGCTCTCGCGTTTATATTTTGGCGGAATTTGCGCACATTAGGGCCTAATTCTTCCAATTGGAAATAGTCCCTAATTATGTCGTCCAATTTCACATCCGGTGAATTGTCACGAATGTGTGTCACTTGAGCTTGCGTAGATAAAGTTCCTCCCGAGCTACCTCCTAAAGTCCAACCTAATCGCGACGCAGTGGCAATTGGACCATTTGGGTTTCCTGCCTTAATAGTACGAGGAATTATGAGGTGCCAATGATCAATTCCTATTAAAAGCTTGGGTCTGCCGTTAATATCGCAGAGTGGCACTTCTGACAGATGCGGCCATTTTTGCAGCATTTGTTTAGCATTAAATTGCTGCCTAGGTAAGTTTAAACTATTAACGGTTCTGACACCTGTCAATGGAAAATAAGTTTTTCCATTAATCGGCCGTACTTCAATGTCGATCCGGTGCGTTGCTTCACTGTGCGTATTCATTCCAGAAGCGCCTATTAAATTTAATTTACTAACTGGTCCTGTCGCGCCGATCTTGTCGGCGATTTCTGCTTCGATCAAGGTTACAGTCGACCCTTCATCGCAGAGCGCCAGTGTTTGATAGCATCCGTAAGGACCTCGTACCTCCACGGATGCGACTCGTAATAACATCTCAGTTGTATCATTCCAGGTACTAGCTACCGTATTGGATGAGCCGGCGATGTCTTCAACATTACTCGAGTTTTCATTGTTTTTATGTTCTTTATACTCTGTATGCAGAATAGTGTTGTGCGGTCGTCGACAACCATCTTTTCCACATGATATTTTAATGCGACAATCTCTATGACTATGACCTTTCCGCAGGCATTTTTTACAAAGATCTAATTTTTTCACCCATTCCCATCGCTCATTAAGTGGTAGCGCGAGTAAATGTTTACAATCGTACGTTTTGTGGTTAGTTTTCCGACATTTTAAACATTCGGTTGTTTTTTCAATTTTACTTGATTGCGTCAAATTTACCGTCGGCGAATTAGTATCCGTCGGTGGTAAATTTTCGCTTTTTGACGTCGTATGTACGTGTTTTTTAAAGGGAGATTGCGCGCGATCACGTTTATAGGTTTGTTTAGATTTTGGTGGTTCTTCTTGAGCTGCGGCATCCAATATATTTTCTAACCAATTCCCAAAATCTAGTAATGTAGGATGCGCGCCGTAACCTGCGGAATACCATTGAAGACGCAGATGCTGTGGAAGTTTTAATATTAACTCTTTAAGGAGGGAGGGGTTTATTAAATAGGCCTCATGACCCATATTCCTTAATGATTGTACAACATTGCAAACTACTGTACCAAATTCAACAAGCTTATACATTGAATCGCTTACCCCTATGACTGGTGTCCGTCTAGCTTCCTCCATTAATTCGTCGATTCGAGTGCTGGGACGCCCGAAACGGCGTTCTAGCATTCGTCTGATGTCTGGCACATTGCGCGGATCGAGCAGCATTGCTCGTACAACGTCCCGCGCTTGCCCCTGTAGACTCTGCTGAAGACGAACTAAGTTGTCGGCGTTCGTAAAACCACACATCGCGGTTCCTTGGTCGAATAGCGCGGCGTAGATTGGCCATTCACGTGAATCACCAGAAAAACGTGGCAAATCTTTTAACAAATTCGCCCGCGCACTATACAAATGCGACATACGCGTCGGAACTTCACTTTCACTGATCGGCATCACAATCTTGTTTTTTGCAGTGTCCGTCGCAGCTATCGGTTCCGTGTTTCGTTGCGATTCTAGGTGTCGCGATTTAATATGTTGCGGTTCCCTTTGTTGATTAATCCACGCAGATGTCATCTGGATAGATGTTTTAGTAGCGGCATACTTGCTACGTTGACTCATTCCATCATCGGCTATACTGCTCGCCCCGTCGTCTTCGAAGAACTCCTCGTCTACTTCGGCTTCTATGATAAGTTTTTGAAGAGCGAGTTTCTCCTCCAGCGTTTCCAGTCGTATTCTGCTTTCTTCGGCGGCTGCATCGGCGGCGGCTTTTGCGGCGGCGTCCGCGGCGGCGGCGGCGGCGGCAGTCCTGGCCGCGGCGTTTGCTGCAGCGGCTGCTTCGCTTTTAAGACGTGCTCGTTCTTCCGCAGCCTGCATTTCCGCCTCTAGCTGTCGTTTTCTCACCGTTATTGCTGCGGACTGCGTGGATCTGCGGCTGGAGGACGACATAACGCGCGAAGCGGGACGCTCTTCCTCCGGTTCGACGATATTTCTTACCGTTTTTAAGGACTCTTCGCTTGAACCAGCCCCGATGTCTGCCGATGATAATGGTCTCGAAGAGTCGTGAAGATCGTGTCGCTTATCCGCCCTTTGAGCGGACGTTTTGTCAGCGATTCTGTGGCTTCTGCGGATTGAAGTCTCCTTGGCGCCGTCTCCTGACTTCAAGCTTTTGCTCGACATTTTAAATTTTAAATATGGTCGGGCTCACTTGTTTTTTTTATTTATTTTCCTTTCGCAGTTTCACATCCGTTCTCGAAGGACCAAAAGATGGGGTATGTGCGGGTTTAATGCATTTTAGGTGATAAACCGCACTTATAAATTATCTGATTAATTCAGCTTGCGAAGGCCAAATTTAATATAATTTTGGATTGTGAAATTGTGGTTTAATACGTCTCCGATGTTTATTCACGGCGACGTGGGCGGTTTTTTACCAAAGATTTGCTGTTTATATTGATCGTTGTTGCTGAATTTCCTCGATAATGATTAAGCTAATCTTTAGTATTGGTTTTCTTGCTTGTAAGGCATGATCTCGCCCCGTGCTAGTATGAAGAATTGGCATGAATTGGCATGTTATAAACCAAAGTTCTTACCGCTCTCTGAAGTTCTTTGTAAGCTGCTGTATTCGTCGGGCGTTTTGTAGGCTCGGGAACCCGCAGTTTATTTCCAGATCCAACAGAAATTTCACTTCACTTTTTACACGATTTTTTGGTTTAATCACAAAGGAAAATAAATAAAAGTCTCATTACGTGAGTGTTCGTTTACTAAATTCAAAAGCCGAATATTTAGACCTTTAGGATTTTGTACATGTAAACAAATTAAATACTAGGAGAGCTTATTATTATTTTCACAAAGTCTACACTTCAAAAACACAGAATTTACACTTATAAAACATCAACTTATCAAACTAGTTTCTTTAAGAAAACGCTTTTGAATTATTTGAATATTACAAGTTGTCGGCTTTAACTTTAACAAGCCTCTAGGAGCACAAGTCTGACGTGTTTACTCGACTATCGTCGTACTGATTACTGGTCGTAAGGGCGCAACGCCTCCCTTTTATATAATATCGAAACACCCCCTCCATTATCCGTTCGGGGATGCTAGCTTCGGTTCATCTACTCGTTAACAGAGAGCGTTACGTGTCAAAAAATGCCTTAATTATTTTAAATATTAAGCTTAAGGTGCTATAATATTTCTTAACTAATTAGCGCCTACTTCTATGTAATGCCTAAACATAGGATTTTGAAATTTCAAATTATAATTTTTTGAGTCATGCAAATTATGATATGATTAATTAGCTCAAAGGAAATCACTATGTATTACTTATCTGATAGTTACATGAAATTTTCCATATTAATAATTTCTAAACTAAATGCACATATTATTATATTTATTATATAAAGACATATATATTTAAATTCTAACGACATTTATTAATTGTTTAAGCACGGAATTCTTAATTAAACATCTTGCATTAAATTATCCTTAAATACAGATTATAAACAGTTTTTTAAATGTAGAAATTACTATTACTAAATAAACTATGTATAAGCTTGCGAATTTGGAGTGGAAGATTTGCAAATTATTTTAAAAATATTCCGTCGTTTCCTCGGAGACCTTTTCCTTTGTTCGTGTACCACGCAGACGTGTACGTACCTAAGCCGCAAGGTTTTATTGCTCATCTATTTTCGAATGGTTTCGGTTTATTTTATAACTACGGACAGGATGTGTATTTTTCGTTGAGTGCTTTTATGGCAGGTATTTCGTTATCTTTTCGAAATCCTTGCCATAGTAAAAGGTTCCATTACTTATTGCAGGAAGCATGCATTAAGTGGTTTTATGACTGCACTTTAGAGGGTTGGGATTTTTCTAATATTAGGTATCCTGTGGAATATTTTTGGTGGCTGTTATTTTATGAAATATATTTTCCGCGACGTTAAAATGATATAATCCCTTGACACTAAGTACTAAATACTATCATTCAAAATACAACAGTCAGCATATTCCCTAAACCGTCCCTACCCAACTCCAACAACCAATCGGTTAGTGATTTTTTAAAAGTGGATGTGTTCTCACTACTTTTAATTGCTTCGGGAAGATTGTTGTACATTCTAGGGCCAATGAACGTGAAATGGCGCTGGCCAAATGCAGTGTAAGTTCTTGGCACCATCATATCGCCAGCTTTTGTTGCTCTCGTCTTTCCAACTCGTTGTTGATTATACGGGGTCATTTTATTTTTAGTATATATTAGGGCCATGCGAATATAAAACCTCGGACTGGATGTAAAGAGTGTCTGACGGAAATCGATACGGTTTACGTGCGATTATTTTTAAATTACATTTTTGCGCTACTTCTAGAGGGTGTAGAGTGGAGTTAGAAGTTAGAAGGAGTTAGGGTTTAGAAGTTATGTTGGAATAAAGAATCGGAATACATACATATATCAACCCTGAACACATTACACTCCTTTTTTGTTTGGCAGTCGTGTAAAAAATGCATTAAAATCAACTGACACTGAGGCACTCTTATATAGGCAGAGCCTGTTCCAAGGTGGGCGCCATTTAATTATTCGTAATGTGCTTCTATTTTAATTCACTTTAAATTCAAATAAATAAAATATATGTGTATGTTGGATATACTAGTCCTTAATATTAAATAATACAGTTGGGGTAAGCGTGTCTATATGAAGGGTATGTAAGCAAGTATGTAATTTATATATAGGGTTTGTAAGGGTATATGTTTTCACGGGAATGCCAATAATTTATAGTAAAGAATAAACGCTCGTTTCGTGTCAACTATGCTGTTCAAATATAGCCGTTGCAATGCAAGTTTCGTTGCATATATATGTACGCGGCTTAATGCCCGTAGTCTCGTTAAATTAACAGTTGTCGTTCGCTTACGGAAGTTAACCACGTAGATGTGACCGTATGCATTTATTTGACCGCGTGGTGGAACAGTGTGGGCACTGGTAGAGGTTTCTATTGGGCAACAATGTAAGCCATGGCCTCATAGTAGCTAAAACTTTTAACGCATTATCCGATATTATGTCTGTTTTTCTTGTCGGGGAGCTAATGGACCCTGTTGCAGTTAGGCCACTAAGACCCATGTGTAAGGGTCGGCCAAACTTACGGGTTAACACCCATCCGGCAGCCTCCACGAAGTGCGAGCCTGGGTAGGACCGTAGCCTGCGGGCCAGTTCCTCTAGCAACCGTTCTTTGGGCGCTCCTGGACGTTTTGCGCATCGTGCGGCGTTAGCCCATCGACTGTGCATTCCGAGAGTCTTGAAACGGCTTTGTTTCCTATAGAGCAAGGGCGGTTGTTTACCTTGTGGCGACCACTCTTGAAACGATCATTCGGCTACCCGATACCGGGTGAACAGCCGGGCAAAGGATGCTGATCCGCGATAGATTCGGTAGACACCAAATCACAACTTCAAAAGGGAGAGGACCGCTCAAGCGACTCTACGGAGAAATCAGGCCATAACTGGTAGCGAGGGCGCTTGGTCTGCTGCTGGGTTAACTACCCGATGCCGGGCGGTAAAGTTTGGTCTCTCGCGGGCTAGTTGGCGGAGCTAGATAGTGGATCGTCATTGTCTAAGTCTTCTACCCTCATCCCACGGCTGAAAAGAACGATCACATATCATTATACCAGCCTGGGGTGATGGGTTCGCCTGTTGTAGTCGACACCGCCCAGCTGTTTTTTTTGGCAATGGGCTGAGCTCATTTTAGACCGACTTCAAAAAAAGGAGGAGGTTATCAATTCAGTTGTATCTTTTTTTAATGTTTGTTACCTCAGCCATTCTGCTTTAATAAACCGATTTGAAAAAATCTTTTTTTAAAGCATGTACTTGCAGATTGGTCCCACTAAATATATGACCTTTCAAATGAAGAAAACTTACGACAAACAAACCCAGCGCAAACTAAAAATCCACACTTGCAACACTGTCGTTGACGGCAAGCCTTGTACGTGTGCGGAGGTGGAAAGAGTAGATACAATAAAGTACCTAGGATTAACTCTGGACTATACAATGAAGTGAGAAGATCATATCAGGTGCACTGCAACAAAATTGAGAAAACTTGTACATATATTCAAGTTAATAAGAAATGCCGTATCCAAAGATTTAGTACGAACGATATATTTCGCATTGGCCCATAACTTACTTACATACGGAATCATAGCTTGGGGTGGAGCCTCGCTGCAAGCACTTGATCCTCTAATCGCTATTAAGAGTAATACACAAAAAACCCGTCCGGTATTCTTCTGAGAGCCTGTACAATGAATCTAAAGTCCTTGACGTTCGTCAAATATACGCTAAGGTAGTCCTACTCTACTACTATAATCATGACAATTATCATCTATATTCAACACACCATAAAGGAACACGAGTAACATCAACCAGACAGCACTTAATCCAAAAAAAGAGAACAAGTTTTCCACAAAAACACTTCTCTTACATTGCTCCTCGACTGTTCAACAAAATGAATAGTGTTTTTCCTGCAGGATTGAAATCTAGGAATAGTCACGGCGTAAAGAAAAACCTAACTAAGTCACTTTTGACTATGGGTCGACAAGAAACGGAGACATTAATAACATATATATTAAAATAGTGCACGATTTGTGAGATATATGTATATAATATATAGTATTATTTTATATTTATCTATAAAGTATATATTTATTTATATATATATATGTATATATTTATATGTATGTACCTAAATTTAATATTATTACGCTTTCTTATTCTATTTTTAACTTCTCAAATGTACCATAATAATACACAAAGATGTATTACAGCTAGTTACGAAAACCACTATACCTTTTTTTATATTAAGCCTACCTTAGTACAGGCGAGGCCTAGTTAGGATGGCTTTGAATTTTAAAAATACATGTAATATTATAGATAAATAAAGAATTTTGAATTTGAATTTGAATTTGAATTTTTATCAAAATCCTGTTTTGATAATGGAATCCATGAGGAATTGAGGGAACTCCTCAAATATTATCATATGAAATTGAAAATTTACATTCAATTCCGATAAAAATGTATTTTTTAAAATGTTAAGCATGACCTGATTCTACACCCTGGGTTGGCTCCCGACGAGGCGACTTCTCACCAGTCAACAGCACAGACACGAAATTTTGAATACTCTCTCAGTTATGATAGCCCGTTCTAAGTTTCACCATGATATGGCTGCTGCATCCAGGGTTGGCTCCCGAGGAGGGGACTCCTTAATGGTCAACAGCACGGACACGAAATTTTGTATATGCATTCAATTACGACAGCCCGTTCTAAGTTTCACCGACAGGACTGCGACACCCAGGGTTGGCTTCTAACGCAGAAACTCCTTAACGGTCAACAGCACAGACACAAAATTTTGTATACGCATTCAATTATGATAGCCCGTTCTAAGTATCACTATGACATGGCTGCTGCACTTATTATAAAAATGGAGTCGGTTTTTTTTAAAAATTAAAATTTTGTGTATTATGTACCCTCCAGCTCAGTACTAAGTAGTTTTTTGTTGTCGTCTCTATTCAGCGACGACAATTAATCGCCGTCCATTCCATTCTTCGTCGTAGAATGTGTCCTGTATTATTACAACCAGAATAGACGGGTTGTATGAGTAAATAAACGGGAGACCCGACAAAATAAAGCCACCGCTAAGACGGGGGCTAAGACGACAAAAGGCCGTCCTCATCAGTCATCTGTCATCTCGGGGACGTAGGAGCTATTAAGACGTTCGGCAATTAGCCGGAAGCGGAACTGCAATTAGGGAGAACGTCGGCGATTTAGGGAGCCAAGACACCGCTAGCTCCTGCAGATAAATGATTATGCAGGACTTGGCAAATGGCTAATACCGTGCTGCGATTATATACCGATTTACTATAGATGCCTTTTAATATCCCGATAGTGCATTAAGACTAGGAATTTGATTGTTCTAGAAATATATTTATTAAACGTTGTGGGCGTCAGTTATGGAGTTCGGTATTTACTGCCGAGGTTATAACGGCAGCATGCCTACAGCTGTTATTTTTCTATGGCAACTCAGCAGGTCTTCTACATGTCGACGTTTTGTAGACGCTTAACCTTGGGGATAAGTCTTCTGTGACGTCGAGAAATGCGAGATCCCCATAATCCGGAATAGGGAGAACAGACGGACAAATCGTAATCTTTCTCCCCTCCGGGAGGATATTATTTATTTATTTAACATTTATAGCATTGGCATATACAGGTTATCCGAAGTGGCCATTCATAGTCGAATTCATAGCGAAGTGGCCAAACGCTACTCGCGTTTTGCGGTTTTTTTTATTTAGTACTTTATTTATATTTATTTTATACGTATAGCCACATTATTACCAATGTTATAAAGTAACTCGGAAAAATTTAACACGCAAATGGTCAGTGCTCAGGACTGTACTGTCCTGTATCTAGGCGGGTCAGAGTAAACAATTAAAATTAGCAATTTCATTTATAAAGAACTAAATTGACTAACGTTTTATTTTTAGAAATAGTAAATGATCCTAATTAAAATTTAATATATAATATAATATAATAATCCGTATAAATATTACAATGTATATACCTAATCATATTATGTAATAATAAGTATGGTAAGTAACTAGATACCTAAATTTGTTTATAATAAATAATAAATATACAGGTGTCTCAGAACGATCCAACTATTTCGAACACTAATAAAAAAATGCTTATTGTAATTAATTATTTATTGACACCAAAATGTAAACAAAGAAGGAAATTTTACTCTTTAAATATCACATTAGCTAAGTGACGACCGTTTGTTTGGCGACACTCTTCAAACCTTTTGCGGACATTATCGAAGACATTTCGAAGAATTTGCTGAGAAATCAATCTGATTTTTTCTTCAATATTTCTTCTTAAATCTTCCAAACTTTGTGGATTGTTCTTGTAGACAACACTCTTAAGATAACCCCACAAGAAAATATCAAGTGGGGTTAAATCAGGGCTCCGTGGTGGCCACTCAATGGCACCCTGTCAAGAAATCACTTTTCCGGGAAACAACTCTTGCAGTGCTGCTAGCGAGTTGTTCGTGGTATGTGCCGTGGCCCCATCTTGTTGGAACCACGAGAGGCAATTGTAGTGCCGACTTTCTGTAAGTCTTGAACCAAAAAAATGTGATTCGCGCTTCCTGATGCTAACACGAGGCTGTCGACTTACAGAATTCGCAACCAACTCGATGTTTCCAGGGATTCTCGCTGTTCTTGGACGACCATGATGAATATCGCCTAGTGTGTTTCCAGTAGCGTTGAATGCCTGGATCCATGCGAGGATAGTGGCATTACTAGGGGTTTCTACAATCTTGCGCAATCCATAATGAAGTCAAAATAGCCGACGAACGCGAATGAGCAATCGGTTGTTCTCGAAATACGCACGCAAAATGAGCGTGGCTCTCCCGTCTAAGGCATGGCGGCAACTAAAATGTAAGAACAGATCTTGCTAGTGCTACTCCTCACTCATCTCCACTCCGCTTCTTTTGCGTCTCGTTCACTCATAAAATAGTTGGACCGTTCTGAGACACCCTGTATTATGGTATAAAACATATTTATATTAAACATTTACTAAAAATGCACTGGAAATTACGCAAAACAGCGGCCAGCTCCTGTCAGATAAACGCATGTAAAATCAGAAAAATAATTCGCATACTAACTGTGGATTTGACTGAATTTATATTTTAGAAGGATATTTTACTAGAAGCATATTTTACCAGAAGCATATTTTACCAGAAGTATATTTTACCAGAAACATATTTTACCAGAAGCATTTTACCCAGCGCTGCCCGGATAGAATTTAGTTATGACAACAGCTTCTAGTGAAAATAGAAAATATTATTCGGTCTTTAATACCTATGTATACTAATTTTCATGGCGATCGGTTGAACGGTATAGAAGTTGTTGTGCTGCAGCGCCATCTATTGTTGTTCTATTATATACTCTCTTTCGTTGTCAACTGTCAGAGCAGCCTTTTTTATTTGAAAAACCCGGTGCCCCTTTTAAATATTACAAGTTTACATCCTGACAAGTAGGTATATAAATAGACTTGAAGTCACGTGAATAAATTCCTCAACTTCACATTTATTATCCTTATTCATATATTCCGTACATTACATTGCCAAAAGTGGATTTCGCAAGGAAAAAACCGCCTGAATGCGCATCTCGGGAGCGATACATAATGTCGCTCTGCCCATCAGGACTTTTGTTTCGCGGGTAGTTAAACATCATTTTAGATACGAAATGGAGGAAAAAGAACAGCGGCTACGTGACCTCTCCTTCGTTTTTCCTCTCTTCCGGAAAAAATACTACACAAAGAGCGAACTGTCTTAATGGAGATGCGTGGGGAGAATACGAGAGGCGCGGAGAATTCAATAATAGTGGATGCTTTCTGGATATCATAATAAATCTATCCCCAAAATAAAGGAATGGTCGCCTTCGTAAACAGGATCGAATCATCATGTTATGAAATGAAATCTAATCCAAAATATTTATTTAATAATAAATTAAAATTTACGTACTAGCCTATCTAGGTTGGCAGGTTTCGCTGTTTTAATAAGGCAGAATTAAATTATTCTTATAAAAAAGAAAAGTGTAGAGTCCACGAAAGATTTATATTTATATTATTATATATAAACATATATTAGATACAATTGAATGAAAAAAAAATATAATAATAAATAATACTATTATTTTGTAATATTTACTCATTATGTTATTTGGAAAGAATATTTTTTTTTGACTTGCTTTTTCATACTCCACTAGTTAGTTAAGTTTAGTTTATATTAATAGATCAGGGTCTAAAGTACATTTTGATTCGTTTGCCCCCCTCTCCCTTCCCCTCCTCGTGGACCGATTTCAACCACAATGTCAACTCTTGCCATGACCAAATCATATCTGCATACCAAACATCTCAACCGGATTAAGCATTTAGGTGCTATCGGGGAGGAATAGATACAGACACATAGAGACAGACATCAATCTGGAAATGGTCTAAATCCACTCAGGGGGGCTCAAAATTGATATTGCCGTCTTTGTCTCAAAAAAAATGCGCTCACAATACTTTCCCTACTGATCGGTTGTTAGGCCGGGAATGTAAAAATACGTATGTTTTTTTTAATTATTATAATATCATAAAAAACCACGAGTACAAATTGAATAAATACCAAGCTCTAGCAAATGCCGGCACCCGGAACGGCTTCACTGTTCACCTTCACGTGGTGGAAGTTGGCGCTCGTGGCATGCTAGCCAAATCTCTGTTTCACCTCTTTAAAGATCTTGATCTTTCCAGAAAAATAATCAACTCTTTCCTGTCGTTTCCGCATCTCAAATCCTATGGCTTCGAAGGGTGAGTGAATGGGTGGTAAGGTGTACGCTCACATGTGGCAAGACAGCTGTCCTAAACCTACCGCAGCCGGTCGTTAGGTCCACCGCTCACTCCCAGAAGCGTAATAAAAGTATTATGATGGGCCCGACTCCAGTCGGTTAATTCTATGGCAGCTCCGTTTGTATTTTATTTATTCATAATTACCTAATTTACGATTTATTTACATAATTACTTACAGAACTTCCGTGCTTTAGGAACCAGACGCCTGTACATGCATTGTAGACACCGTTCTCCTTTTCAGAGGGTTTACAAAGTACACCTCGCGGCCCCAGTATAAACAAGGCTTTTAAAAGTTGCGCGGGAAAGTGGGAAAGTCCCGCGGAAAATGTCATCCATCTTGATAAACTGGCGGTGATGCGGTGCGCGTTTAGCGGCCGCGGTCTCGCCCTCGGTTATGGGTTTTCTATGTTCCATGTTCCCCGCGCCATCGCGTCAGAGACGGGAGATGTTTCGCGGCTGATGTACGACGGGATTTCACCGACTCGACGAGAGAGATGTATGTATACGTCTGACGCTGAGGTGCATTGTCCACGAGGGAATCTGATCGGGTAGATATTTCTACCGGAGATTCTATGCGTTTTGTAAGCCAGGTGAAAATTAACTATACATGCAAATTATGCTGAAGTTCATGACTTGATAGCAAAGTCCAAATGCTTAACTTACTCGTGTAAGATACTAGCTAAAGAGGTCATTGAGTTGGCTGACGCAATTTGTGGTTATGACGGGCGCGGGCGATAGAGATGGATATATAGGGGCAGTCTATCTCGCGAGCGAGTGAAGCTAGAGCGCCGATCGTGGTGTCTTTCGAATGTGCTTGAGAGGCTCTACTGGAACCTGAAGCGATATCGGCTTCATCAACGATAACTGAAATTGATGAGTGGTAGCGTTTGACGGCAAGGATGAAAACGATAATCAGGATCTAGCAAGGACCTCCCTGTAATCCTAGAAGCAAATGGGCCCTATTGGAGTTGGCCACGAAGACCATTTTGTTCAGGGTCGATCACACTCACGGGTCAACACCCGTCCGGCGGCCTCCACGCATGAAGTGCGAGCCCGGGTAAGACTCTGTCCTCCTGAAGGTCAATCTTCTGGCGCTCCTGGACGGTTTGCGCACCTTGCGGCGTCAGCTAATCAATTGTGCATTCTGACTGACAGTCGGGGGAGTCTGGAAACAGTACTGTTTCCTATAGAGCGGGGGTAGTTGTTCACCTTGCGGCGACTGCTCTCGAAACGACCATCGGCTACCCGTTTCCGGGTGAACAACCGGGTAAAGGTTGCCGCGGTCCGCGATAGATTCGGTAGATACCGTTTCACCGCTACGCAAGGGAGAGGACTGCTCAAGCGACCTCGAACCCGTAACCATTCGGGGGACTGGAGTAATCCGGTTGCAACTGGCGGTAAGGGCGCGAGTGTCGCCCGCTGGGTGACTTACCTGGCTATCTCACGGTAAGGCGTCGGCTTCTTATGGGCATGTGGCAGAACTTGACGGTGGACTGTTCTGTCCTAAGTCTTCTGCGTTCACCTCACGGGAGACAGAACGATTAAATTTCGTTAAAAACTTACTGAGGTGACGGGTTCGCCCGTTGTGGTCGACAGCTCTAGTTGTCACCCTGGGAGGCCGGAGAAATCTGGCCATAACTGGTAGCGAAGGCGCTTGGTCTGCCAGCTGGATTAACTACCTGGTGCCGGGCGGTAAGGGTTGGTTTCTTGCGGGCTAGTTGGCGGAGCTAGATAGTGGATTGTCATTGTCTTAAGTCTTTTACGCTTATGCCACGGCTGAAAGAACGATCACATATCGTTATACCAGCCTGGGGTGACGGGTTCACCCGTTGTAGTCGACACCGCCCCATGCGTTACCCTGCACGACGCGGTGAAGGGGCTCGTTTCAGGTAAACGTCTGCTAATATCGCTTAGTCGTGTAATATGGCCCACCGTTCTATTTCTAGAACCGCCCCGAAGAAATCCGCCCAGCGGTTTTGAACGTAAGTTTTAAGTCGTTACCTCACTCATAGTGACGTCATCGGCTCGCGCGGCGTCCCGCTTACATTTTCAAATTTACCTAATATTCAACAGTCAATAATTTTACAACCATGGCTCGATTTTTAAAATGTAAAAGGTAGGACAACTAGATTAGGTAGGTTTTAATAAGGTTTCTTACTGAAATGCTAATACTAAATAAATTGACACGCAGGAACTGTAAAATACGTATAATTTAATATATGAGGTTTTCCCATTAAGGCCGGGTGGCAGGCTGACAGGCTGTGCAATAAAACAAGCTGTGTGTGAGGTATTAACGAAATTGTTTTTTTATTTGAAAGCCTCGTGTATGCCATTCTGTATGGAATATGACATCGTTCAGGTGTCCGCCGCGGCTTTGCACGATGGCCCTGATCCCAGAGGTCCAATTTTCAACAGCTGCCCCATATATCCGGCTGAATTTAGGGACAGTATGGGTTATGTTGACTTTGAGGGCATTGGTCGATTGCAGCTTATTGTCATAGACCTGCGACTTTCGAAAATCCCACGTGTAAAGTCGAACGGGGTCACGTCACTAACGAACACTTATTTCGATAATAAAGTTTTAACGTGCTGCTGAGTCGTGTAACTTACCATGATTATTTGACATCAGTGACTGAGTAATAAACAATAGATTTGTCAGACGCCGCCAAAACAACATGGCCGCCACAGACTCTCTACATCGACCCGATCTTATTGGAAAACCCTACATTACCTAACAATCTTTTTTATATATTTTTTGCTGTACGAGCAGAAGAAGAATAATCAAATTGCATTTTCTTATTATGAAAAATAATAATAAACTAAGTCAGAATTGCAAATACCGTAACTTTGCGGAGGTATAAATTCGCTACCGCGCATTTACTTATTTGGCTGGATATGACAAAGAAAATTGAAGTCCGGGCAAGACAATCGCGTGCCCTGTAGATGTTGCGTGCCTCCACGGCGACCCTAAAATTTCAGCGAAAGGCTTTTATTAACCCCCTTTCACTATAGGCAATGGATATTCGTCTCGTTGTATTCAATTTGCAAATACGATACTTTTCTGTTTGTTTTTTTTTTTATTATATGCAAATGGGATGATCATATTGGGAATTTATGAGACGATCGCATAGTGAAATTCGACGAAGCCGAATGAAACGATTGTTATATTTAGGCGACAATAAAGAGATAGTGGCATCCATTTTACGATAAATGTGTCTAGAGTCATAGACTGTTGAAATGTTTCTAGTGACATCACATCGTCGATTAAGCAAATGTGAGATAAATTCAAACAGTGTTACTGTCCGTCAGATTTTAACACAGGATTTGGGCACGAGAAGAGCCGTAGAACTGAGATTGGAGCATGGACGTTAAAACATTACACCAAAAGTCGCCAGCCTTTACCTGCGCGTAACGCTAACCAAAGGCGTTCGTCGAGACGTACCCCTCTGCCCACATTCCTCGCACCCTCTTTCCGCAATGCCCTGTCGCTCGAGAGAGAGTCTACTATTGTCTCGGTATACTGTGGTGATACGGTCTGCCTAAACCATGATACTTGACGATCTGTTTGTTTCAAAATGGTAAAACAGGTCACAAAAAACGACTCCAGTGATTAAACTAACGTAATAAAGCACAATAATAAGTTTAAAATAAAATAAATGTTTAAAAAAAAACCGTCTTCATTTTTAACACGCTTTTATTAGGTCGACCTGTATGTAACTAACAATGTAATGGAATCTAAGGTAACTAATTTAACCATCTTCCAAGGATCGTAGCGTCAATAATATGGTACTGTCGAACTGATCTGATAATGGAGTCGGAAGATATGAACTGGAACTTCATGATGGAACGTCGTATCATAGCTGTGTTTGGTCTTGTTAGAAAAGTCTTGGAATGAACTTTGACCACGATTAGGTTTCAAGGTCTGATGATGAAGCCGGAAGATAAGCACTGGCATTCCATGATTGAATATCGTATCATAGCCGTGTGTATGTGAATATCGTATCATAGCCCAAAAGCGTGTTTTTAGTGGTTTTTTTAAAACTATTAATTTATATTTATTTTAATGTTACCCTAAAACTTATTTCATTTATTTTTTAAGCTATTGCATAGCTTTTATCGCGGGCCTAGGCCAGCGCGGCGACCGAATGAAGAAATTTCTTAACGAATATTAATGATTTTAAACTGATAATTACGTCTAAACGAGTACTGCTTACGATTCGAAAAAAATATATGTTAAACAAGAACATTTTCCTAATATTCTTGGCTTTGAATATTTTAGATTTTGTTTATATTACATAGTGCAATTAATTTGTGAAATTAGGTCTAACCGAACACAAAAACGACTACTACGCAAATACTATCTAGCGTATTATTATGAAACCTCCACCATTTTAAAGATAATTTAATTATCTATCTTTTTATCTACGATTTTTTTTGAATAATCCGTTTTTTTTGCTTTATCGAATAAAAAATTCGTGCGCGGCGCTCTATCGGAAGACATTTAAATTATTCATCATCATTTGCTTCCGCAGCCGCAAATGATACGGAATAATGTCAACGTTTTCCGATAGAGCCCAGTTATCTGATATCAGAAAAAATAAAATAAATAAATAATTATAATTGCATACCTAAGTTCTAAAAAATGCTATGCAATAGCTTTACCGCGGCAGTCCCCGAGTGCCACACGTTTTTTTAAATTTAAATTTCATTATAAATAGGGCACATTCCCGGGTAGTTGACCGCTCCATGTCATAACAATCGACCTGTACTTAGTAGACCGACTTGATATCGCAAGACAACTCCTACACAAACCTTGCGGTATATGCTATATGGTATATGCTACGTAGAAAGTGACATACGATACCACAGCTTGTGCCTTTTGCGAGGCCGCTGACGTGTTGCGGTTTGGAGGCAGGAAGAATAGATTATAAAAGTGACCCTCACGCACACGTGTAAACGTCTAGTGTCGTCGACTACGCCGACCGCAGCAACGCGATCTACGAAAATCCACCGCTTACATTTTTAATCCCCGCCAACCTTCAGCCAGAAGGACCACCTCCTTCTGGCTGAAGGTTCGCGGGGATTGGGCGTCGCGCCGCGTCGTATTTAGCCAGACCACAAAGATCACACCAAAAACAACAAATTTAATTATTCTTAGTATTATTATTATTTAGATTTCATTTTCATTATTTTCTCCTACTAAGTAAGTAACTAGAATATTTATATAGTAATAGTACATAAAATTGTATCAATGGAAACAAAAGTCGACTTATTGCTAGTAAAAGTACAATTAGAGCTGTCAACTACAACGGGCGAACCCGTTACGTCAGGAAGTTTGACGAAATTAGATCGTTTTGTCTCCCGTGAGGTGAGCGCAGAAGAATTGGGACGAAAAACAATCCACTGTCTAGTTACGCCAACGCCTTACGTCGAGGCATCGGGAAAGGTATTAGCGGGCAGCCTCACCCCCTGACTACCAGTATAAAAGGATATCTCCGTTTGGAATTAACTGCAGGATACCTCCTGCCTCCTGGCTGGTTACAGGATCGAAGTCGCTTGCGTGGTCCTCTCCCTTATGAAGCGATGATACGGTTTCTACCGTATCTATCGCGGACAACGTCATCCTTTGCCCGGCTTATTCACCCGGGATCGGGTGGCCGAATGGTCGTTTCAAGAGCAGTTGCCGTAAGCTTATCAACTACCCCCGCTCTATAGGAAACATTACTGTTTCCAGACTCCCTCGGCTGTTAGTCGGAATGCATAATCGCTTGGCTGACGCCGTACGGCGCGCAAACCGTCCAGAACCGACCGAAGATTGACTCCTAGGGGAGACTGGCCCGCAGGCCAGCGTCCCTACCCTGGCTCTCACTTCTGCGTGGGGGCCGCCGGATGCGTGTTAACCCGTGCGTTTAACCGACCCTTTACAACTGGGTCTTAGTGGCCAAACTGCAACAGGGCCGGCCGGCCAGCTTCCAAAAGTACAAGTACTAGTAAAGTACAATGTCTTGATGATGTACAATAAACCAGAAGTTAAAATATTAGATTATTTATTATTTATTTAAGAATTAATTACTATAAAAAATTGATTTGCTTGCAATAATAACATGAACCGAATGACAAAACCTTATCTTTTTGCTTATTTGATTATGTCACCCAACTGGGACTAGCCCGTTTTAGGGTGGACAGGAAAATTGATAGTTTCAAAACTATAATAATAAACAGCTATTGGAGTTGGGGCGTTCTGGAAAGTAGAAAGAAATGTCAATTGTAGTTTAATTTGTTTAAAAATTGTATCTTTAAAAGACGTTATCTATTGTCATTATTATTATTAGTGTTTAATTTTTAATATGTTGTAAATATATATATTTTTTGATATTTTCATATTATTACTTTATTACTAATAAACTTGTTTTTAATATGTCACCTCGCAATCTAAAATAAGTCGTGTGATGTTCCTCGGGTTGCATGGGTTTGGGATGAACAAATTTGCCGCTTTATTTTAATTAAAAAATATTTATAAGTTTACATATATGTAGTATAAAATAAATAAATAAATCTATCATATACTAGTATGATGACATCTCTCATATTTGTTAGGTAATTAAATATGTTAGATAATTCATAATAATTTATTTATTTATTGTTTGGGAAACGTACAGCGCTATAGGTTCCTAAATAACATCTGTCAGTACAACTGACGGATAATATGTTTCTTATAGTAATTCTGATTACATAAAAATGTAGTGATTATTTTAGATTAAACTTTCAAGACAGATTTAAAAAAAAAGATTATGCATTTTATCGTTTCTAGAAAATGGGACAAAGAGGGTAATCGTGTTAGGTAGGTGTAATTTCTAGCAGCACAGTGATATAAAAAGCAATAAGTTGTAATGTACAATATTAATTTGGTGTTAAATAAATGAGTGTTTACAGCAAACACGATCAGTGTCAATGTCAAGATTTTTTTGGTAATTCCATTTTAAAAATTAACTAACTTAAAATGTGACCTTTTAGCCAGGGTTTATTTTAGTGAGAAAAAGTATATTTTGTTTGTAAACCAAATATATATGAGTTTCTAAAGAAATAGGTACATCTTACTTATATTTATACCTTAGAATAATAGTATCTCATCTTCACAAACATTGATCATTTTCTCCGTAACCCTTCAAATAGTATAAATGTCAATGTAAATATTATATTCTTGGTCATAACGTTTTATGTTACAAATTATATTTACACTTATATTTATAAGTGTAAATATTTACACTTATATTATATGCATTTGCATATAATATCAGTACATAGATACCTACAGTAAAATATATCAATAAAAACCATTGTCTAAATAGAACATTATTGAATAAGGCGACGCCGACATGATACATGGGAACGACCACATCTGAAGAGTTTTAGTTTTATGAGTTTTTTGAAAAATATAAGCATTAATTTAAAAATGTTTCTAAGTGAATCCCTCGATAAGGAACCAATTTAAAATTTGGACTCAAAAAAGTTGCTCATTGCCTTGGACATTAAGGCTTTAAACTAACTTTGAAAACTTTCAGGCGCGTTTACTCCTACAATGTAAGCGGTGAGTGTGTTTTATTATAATTTCATTATATTGACTAGTTCATTCTCTAGGGCAGCACTTAGCCACATTTTTTATTTAGGCCTTAAATTAATTACAATTAATTAAAACGTGAGAGCGCTCTGAGAGTTACGCTAAATATGCTTTGGTATTAACATCCTTATACCACTATAGCTAGCGCTGCGATAGAACGTTTAGTAAGCGCCTGGTCCCCGGCGCGAGCGGACGTGGAATCACACTTGACGCTTCGTCGCGCTGGATTTTCATTGGTCAGACCCTATAAAATTGACCCCGCCTATTTTTTCGTGTGTCCGCCCATTTCGGATATTTTTCTGAGATCTCATGTCGCCTTAAGTGATCTATACAAATATAAATGAGTCGATGTATTTTTTCGATTTAAGTGGTAAATAATATTATCGAATCCATGTTTATAAATATACGATGGAGTTTTGAGCGTAGTCGTGATGACACAAGAAACTTGGAACGTAGGAAGCGAGCGAACCACTTGTGAAAAAATATATAAATTCTCCAGAAAGTATGGACAGTCTACTTTGTTACGGATAAAGCTGTACAGTAATAAATAACACGTGCGACGTTCGTCCAGAGACTTAACGTGAAAGTGGCTCAGTCTTTCATTTTACGTTTCGAGAACCATATATCCACGGAAATTAAGATGTCGCACGAATCACTTCACTACTTTCTCCTTCCTATTTCCGAGCACGGCGTATTGAATGTTTCATATTGGTGCTGCAAATTTTCGTATACTACTAACACATTTAACATATAGACGTCTCAAGACATTCGAGCAAGAAAAAGGTTATAAATTGCTTATTATAAATAAAAAAAAGGCTGTTAGAGTATGCGTTGAATTTAATATGTTTAATTCAGTAACTTTTCTCTGATAAATCTATGTCTTTTTAATTATTTCTGGCGTGAAAATGACACATTGCTGACATTTAATTCAAGTAACTTTTTTATTGACTCACGTTTTCAACGTAGTGAGTATATGTTTCGGCCGACAGAGCGCTATGGCTGATTGTAGGTGTCCTTCGTTTCAAATTGAACTGATTTTGTACAAAAATAACGGGCTCGATTGCGTTTCAACGTAACTTTTATCGGAAAATAGTTCATAAGAACTAGACACAATAGTGCTTTAGAGCGGATTGTAAAATGAATGATCGTATCTTTTCCTGTACAAAAACTACCTGCCGAACATAAATGCACATGAATTCGTTTGAAAACATTTCGTCCGGCCTTAAATTATGCCGCTTTATGTCGATTGGTAGTTTTATGCTGGAAATGTGACAGGGAGCTGAGGGGTCCTTGCTGAGTTGGCCACGAAGACCCATTCTGTTCAGGGTTAGTCACACTTACGGGTCAACACCCATCTGGCGGCCTCCACGCATGAAGTGTGAGCCCGGGTAGGGCTCTGGCCTTAGGGCTAGTTTCCCCTAGGAATCAACCTTCTGGCGCTCCTGGACGGTCTGCGCACCGTGCGCGTAAACCAATCGATTGTGCACTCTGACTAACAGTCGGGGGAGTCTGGAAGCAGTACTGTTTCCTATAGAGCGGGGGTGGTTGCGGACCTTACGGCGACTGCTCTTGAAACGACCGTCGGCTACCCGATCCTGGGTGAACAGCCGGGCAAAGGATGCTGTGGTCCGCGATAGATTAGGTTTACACCGTTTCACCGCTTCGCAAGGGAGAGGACCGCGCAAGCGACCTCGAACTCGTAACCAATCGAGAGACTGGAGTAATCTGGTCGCAATTGGAAGTAAGGGCGTGAGTGTAAGCCCGCTGGGTTACACTCCTGGCTATCTCGCGGTTAAGGCGTTGGCCTCTTACGGGTATGTGGTGGAGCTTGACGGTGGACTGTTTTGTCCAAGTCTTCTGCGCTCACTCCAGGGAGATAGAACGACTAATGGTTAAAACTTCCCGAGGTGACGGGTTCGCCCGTAGTAGTTGACAACTCTAGTTGGAAATGTGACAATCGTTCATTTCATATTCCGCTTTAACGTATTGTTCTGTCTCGCTCGCATGAACTGATTCCGATTTTAGTTCACGAAGCAATCGGGCCCATTGTACAGATATTTAATACACAATTTTACTATTTCCGCGATGATGTTTTAGTTGTTACGTGGCATTTTCAGCTAAGCTGAAAGCAAATTATTTTTATCACTATATGTTTTATGCTTTTAATTTAGATTTTTCAAATGTGCATATCAGGGAATCCGTCTTTTAATTATCCTGACACACCACACCCTGTTGTCATCTATAAAATATTGCCAATGGTCGACAGAATAAAACCGCAAATGACCCAACTCACAAAGTACGGTGACAAGTCACGATCGGCGCGAGAGAATTTGTTAATGAAGTCTACTCTGCCCTCCTGTATTTAAAATATCGCCTTTGTATCCTTAAACAATATAAAAATGCAATTTTTAAAAGAATCTCGCCAATTAATTCTCTCTTCCGCGTGCCTTAATTACTGGCTAATCCGGCAAAAGTTAATAAATTGCCATTCAAAATCCGTAAATTAAATTATACTAACAAATTTATGCGCTCGGTTGTAAGGGATAAAAAAAGCCGTGCAGCTTTCCTATAGCCAGCTTCAGTCAGTCACCTGCCTATTTTATAAGGATGAAAGTGGTCCCGGTGCGGAAACCATTACAAATGAAATTAGTCAAATCCTCTTTAGCCGCGACGCATTTTGCATTCGAAATTGAGCAGCTGCGGGGGCGGTTCGGTTAAGTAAGGCATTTCTATCGGTTACACTGATTACACTGGTTACGGTTACACTGGTTAACCTAAAAGTATACGTTCTTATGCGATAGATTATGAAATATCCACGATATGTACTCTCTCTTACAAATGCTTCGATTAAAGAGAGACGCGTGATCCAGGTGCGATGGTTTTTTAATTTGTCTTTAAATACCCATAGAATCTGTTATAATTTGAAATTATCACAAATTCTAATAGAAACATTTCTAATTATAATATTTGTTTTTAAGGACTCTCGATCTAGCTGTCTGAATGTTATTAAACAATAAAAACTGATGAATCGTGCTTCTATAAATATATATCACTGAACTCTATATCACTGTCGCGAAGAAATATTATCCCGTTATACCGGTATCCCGCGTATTTTTTTTTATCTCGCCTATGCCTAGATTCCGCAAGGGATGCTGGATCAACAGGGGAGCAACTAAGTTCTCGCTGTTAGACAATAGATGGCTCCAGCAGTAAGTGCTGCTCAATTTTGACATATCCAAAACCTCATAAACCACGCTTAGTGAACAATCCGTTTTGACACATTTAGTGATTTTGTTTTGGCGACACCCTTTGGTTGTGTGAAAATTTCTGATTTTGAGCCGTCATTTGCGTGAAATAATAACAATTGTAATAAAATGTGTAATAACAATATATACACAGCTGTATTAAAAAGTGACGCGGCACGACATACATTTAAAACGAATGAGGATTATGAAAACTACTCATATACTATGTTATTATCTACAGCCAATTCGTCAAATCTACGACGGAAAACTAAGATACTCGTACTTATATTCAAATATTAAAATTATCATATTTTAAAATCTATACCACTTGAGTTAGATAATAATTCTTCAAACTGTTTCTTATTCTACAAACCTATATCACTAATCGGCAATTCACAAATAATTAGGACAGGATAAACTTTCCATCGAGTTGACCTTAAAACACAATAAGAGTTAATACGAAATCAGCCACATTGATGTATTTGTAATGTGGAATACTGTGGATGTAGGCCATTATTTAGATAAATAAACTGTCGAAAACGCCAATCAACATAGTTATCGTTCTTCCATCAACACGTATACAATGACAGATTATTGCAATACTGCTAATAAAAGTGTTTGCACTAAGACCTGTCCTTTCATTTCGCTCCTGCATAGATCTGCATTGTTTTATTAGATTCTTAATTGCTTTTATATTTATTGACTAGTTTCACGCTCTATGCCTTCAGTATTTACGTTTCACCGTGTCGGATTTCACACCAGGACGCCTCCTCATCGCCAGTGGTCCCTCATAAGCGAATGTAACAGTTCATATTGTATGGAAGTTGGCATTGTGGCGATCGTGTGTGTGCCCAAGCAAGAATCGTCAAAGGAATACCTCCTAATACCCCCTAATGCGCACAGCGACTTGCGTTTTGCCATTGTTTACGCTCACGGAAGCGGGCTAGATAATCGCAAAGCGGATGCTTCAGAATATGACAATAACACAAGGTATAGTTAGATAGAAAAGTGTGATTCTGTAGAAGTGTATTATGGTAAAAGGGCATAGATGCACGAGACTCAGCTTAACAAAATAAATGAAGGTAGTTAATGTCTTGTGGATTACGAGATAATAATTTAATTCACCTGTCATTTAAATTCAGAAATCTGATCTCTTATCGCCAAAATGTCATCGAAGTTACGGGCCTGTCAACAATTATGAAATGTGTAGGTACTGGGTCCTTACCTGTTGTAATTACTGTTTTTTCACACTTGCCACTTTGAACTTGCATACACTTTGGTTTGAGTAGTAATTTCAAATTCAAATAAATTTTAATTCAAGGCCATGTTAGCCTTTTTTAAGAATCAGCTGTTTATTTGTCTTTTCGTCGTTTGCTTTTGCTTAAATATTTTCGTTTGTTCAAGCATGGTAAAGTGGAAACTTTGCTATATTTTCAAATATGAGATTGTCTGCCGGTGTTTTCTATTACAGCTTCTTGCAGTCTGGCTATACAGTTGCCGCAAATGTGTACTGTAAATAACTGCAAACAATGATGGCGAAGCTTCTTATTAAATATCCGAGCCTGGTCAATCGCTCATCGCCACTGCTTCTGCATGTCAACGTATAACCACATATTTCACTTCAAACAGTCGCAAAGTTGCAGGAGTTGCGGCTCGAGACTGTTGGTCACCCACCGTACTTGCTAGACCTTGCTCCAATATAAAGTCAACTTTGAAGAGTCGGTGAAAAACGCCTTCAAAGTATTCATTGGTTCCTATCCACGAGAGTTTTACAGCAGAGGAATTAAGCAACTCCAATTAAAAATTACAAATCTGCATATATAATAGGGGTCAATATTTCTATTAATTAAATATATGTATATATATTTTCATACACAATTTACCATACCCAATGTTATCCATACCCAATATAACATGTTTTTTTACAAACGTCCTTCTCGAATGAAATGCAAAATACGCCGAGCCGTCGAGAAGACACTCAATTTAAGAGGGTTTCGTTTTAAGTATTCCGTCGTTCCGCAGGCGGATATGAGGAAATCTGCTCAAATACAATCTGCGCATTCATTTTCGTCAAAACGATATTTTAGACAAGCGGCTATCAATCATCCGCGCGGTGCGCGCGCCCATTTCGCCAAAGTATTGTGTTTCGCTTGGCGAGTGCCCCTGTCTCTGCATTAATTCTCGCATTTCTGTTTTGTTTTGCGGAGGGTTTTAATTGTTAATCCCGTCTTTATCCCGCGCCGCGACGCCGAGCAGTCGAAAATCCTCCGCCTTCGCTTAATCGATCCGCACAATTGTGGCGGCATAACAAGTCTGAGTGTCTTAGTTTTGTTTACGAGAAGTGGTTGTATATCAATTTTTAATAAGACTGCATCTGTCGAGCGTTTTGTGCAGCACATTTGGGCATAACACAATTTATACGTAAGACTGTCTTTCCATTTTCAACAATTTCAATAACCTTTTTGTTCGTTTGTGAAATTCATTAAATGTTATATTAATAAACGATTATTAAATATGTATAACCTTACACATTGGTCGTTTAATGATTTTGTGTTAATTTTATTCGGAAGTACTAATAATTGTATGGTTTAAAACATGCGCGTCGCATAACGGTTTCGTTTTCTACCTCCTAAAGAAGTGTCCCTTGCTCACCAAGCTTACTTATCCTCGTTTCCGATTCTTCAACTGGAGCTTCTCTAATATATTTTCCGAGCTTATTGTAAATTTTTGGTCTGGCAATGTCGGCAAGCCTCCTGAACTTATGTGAAACTGCGAGATTGTTTTTTTTACATGCATCGCTACTTCCAGTATGTACATGGACGACACGGTTAATATTTTAAAATCTCGGAAGAATTGTATAGCGGAGACGTCTTGTGGTACACCGGCAATAATTGGCAACAGCCCGTTTCTGCATAGCTAGGATGCGATCCCGCGTTCAACAGCACATTCCCACAATTCCACGCCATATGATAGTAGGGCGTGCATGCATCCAAAGTAGCACATATATTGCTGTCCAATATAGATCGCAGGCGATTCAAGACATAACACGCACGCCCCAGCTCGTCGCATAGTGCATTAATACAAGCATTCCACCGGAGCGCGCTATCTACTAAGAAGCCCAAGAATTTGGTCGACGCTACCGGGCGTATCTGTTCACCGTTATTACTAACATTTAAATAAGTACTTGCTTGCAAATTGAAATGGATGAAATGCGTTTTGGTGACACTTAAATCGAGCCCATTTACGGCTATTGCTCTAAGTTGCTCAAAGCAATTTCTGGTTTACTAAAGAGTGTGGCGACATTAGTATAGAACAGAATAAAATAGAATAACTTTATTATGCTATAAAAACATAACTTAATGAATATTACACTGGTTTTATAAAAAAGACAATTTGTGCACAAATGGCGGACTTATCGCTATAGCGATATCTTACAGTCAACCATTTGATAAAATAATTCCTAATTTTCAAAGTACAATACACAAAGAAGCAGTAAAGTTAAATTTAAAATAAATTTATACAAGTATATGTCAGTAAGTTATGCTAAGGTTGCCCAGGGAAGGACAAAGGAGAGGTCAAGGTGAGGTATTTGGTTAGTGGCTGTGTAAAAATAAATGTTTCTTCAACCACTTTTTGAAAGTATGCAATGAAGGTGCATGTCTGATAGAGTGAGGGAACTGATTCCATAAACGAGCAGAATGGAATCGTATATAGTTTGCTCTATCGTATATAGTTTACACTAAGTTGCTCAAAGCAATTTCTGTTTTGCTAAAGAGTGTGGCGAAATTAGTATCCCTAATTATCGTATATAGTTTGCTCTATCGTATATAGTTTGCTCTAAGTTGTTCAAAGCAATTTCTGTTTTGCTAAAGAGTGTGGCGACATTAGTATCCCTAATTATCGTACATGAATAATTTGCATATAATAAGAGGACTGCTGCTTTAGTGGCTTCTGGTTGTGTCATTCATGAATACCATATGAGCATTTCAGCAAAACAGCATTTCCAGGTATAGATGTTTTAATCCCTATTACTCTTACCAGTGTCCTGATTTCAAGATCACAAATCGGCAGCATCGCGTCCTCTTTATTGCATTGAGTGGCATCTGATTAATTATTCTTCCCGTGCTTTTTTGCACATTCGACTAAGTTGCAATTTGACGGGCAGAGTATTCCTAATTAGTGATGTCGACAAGTGACAATAACCTTCTTCGATAGCGACAATTAAATCCTTTGAATTATAATCGAAGGCAATGAGTATTTTAGCGATTTTGAATCGTTTAGCGTATACATTGCCTTGCGGCTACAACTAGGGGATATATAATCCACGATGTTTTTGCTGCTATTAAGGCAGTTTACTAATACTGTGCTCTAGCGAGCACTAAGAGAGTGAAGATCGGCCAATAATTTAATTAGTATTGCCGAATAGGAATAGGGACCACTAAGTGTACATTTCCATATTGAGGATACAGTATTCGCATTAATGGAGTAAATGAATGGTTATGTAAATACATCTGCAATTTCATTCTCTTCTAAATAGGTATTATTGGAGACTAATTTCCCCGCAAAACCACCGCTATCAATTTAATGCTAAATATAGCTTATAAATAGGATAGAAAACGAAATTACCGCGTGAAATTTGTAGCACCCGACGTTTCGGTGACGTTGCAGCCGCCGTTGACTAGGGTAGACATGTCTACCCTAGACAACGGCGGCTGCAACGTCACCGAAACGTCGGGTGCTACAAATTTCACGCGGTAAATTCATTTTCTATCCTATTGATAATGTCAAACAACCGTGATAGTCTTCGATTTTATATAAATATAGCTTTCTTCGACTTGAGAAGATACATAACACAGAAATCGAAGGGCGGTTAATTAGGTTGCGTACTTCCGCGAGAGTATTTCATTTATAGTTCAAGAGCCAGCGACCAAAAAATGCAAGTGTTTTGTAAAAGCTGATACTTTCAGATCAAACAGTATTTTGGCAATAGAATGCTGGGGTAGAGTCAGCAGGCCAGACTCCGAGACACCTGACGCTGGCGTATTAGCAAAGATGTAATTTTAATTAGAACCCCAACTGTTTTGAAAATGTCTAATCTAATCTAATTTATTAGTATTACGTTAGACAGAAAAAAATCGCCTGGTATCAGTTACTACGATGACCCAACATTTACATCTTCTACCTTTCGCTACCTCCACCCCCTTCCCCCCATCCCTTAGCTGAAAACCGCCCACGCTGCCTTGAAAAATAAATTAGCTAATGGTGTCTTGGTGGCTGTGCTCGTCCGTGCCGCAATCACAAAAAGCTCATTTTTCTTGTCACTGATTTTCCGCACCGCTGAAATAATAAGAAAAGAGAGTGGCTTCTGAGTGGCTTGTCAATTTGCTCGCTTTCATTATCCTTCAGGTTCGAATTTCGGGACTCCTCCGTGGATGTGCCGAGAATCTGCATTTGAAATCATAATTATACCTCCGAGAAAAAAGATGCTTCGACAAAATTGGGATACTTGAGTTATACCAGGGCTTTTGGGCTAATACTATGTTTCTAATTATAGTTCATTACCGTTTTAAGCTACAGCGTAGGCCCAAAAGTTTGGTAGATTTGAAAATTCATAAAAAAAACAAAAAAAAATGTGCACAAACAAATACTTATATACTTAAACTAAAATAGAAAGCTTTTTTAAATAACATCGAGATGTAAACTCTGTTGCTACTAACTCTCGGTGGCATATTGCACGGTGAAAACTCGCTGGAACATTAAACGTGGAATAGCGACTATTTCTCCTTCGACATTGGTCGCTTGGCAATCGTGATTGGGTTATTGCAGTAAACTCGACTTTTCTTATATACCTACAAAAACAAGTCTGGTGGAGTCAGATCTGTACTCCTGGAGGGAATATTTACTCGGTACGATATGAGTATCCCAGCAAACATCAAGTTTACGTATGATAGGTAGATAGATAGATTTTTATTCGAAGTAGACTTACAGTACTTTCCGAACGTCTTATGTTTCTAGACATTTATGCCTTGCTTGTAAGCTTTACCATTGATTACTACACTATATAATCAATGGCTTTACGTAATACTAATAATAATAATAATAATAACACTTTACAAATGGTTTTCATAGCTATGTTACACAAAAACGACTTGACCAGACCAATGTATCGCTTAACAAATCTTCAATTTTATAATAGCCTTTAGAGCACAAAGTATCTTTAAGAGGCCGTGTACGAAATCGATGTGGGCCGTGATACCTCTATAATCAATGGTATAATATAACTATAGGTAGGTAGGATTTTCGGAGCCAAAGAGATACGTCCACCCTTTGGAAGCGCTCGGCGGGGACTAGCTGACTTGAGGCGTGAATCGTATAATAGGCGAGTATCATAACGCGAGAATTAGATTGTTTAAAAGACTTTATTGCCAATTTTAATTAATGTTTTGCATTTTTTTTTGAGGAAATGGATTGATATTGAACTAAAGTTTATTTCTGTTGTTTTTATTTTATGAACGAGACTCTCGTTACGAGAGTTCTAAAAGGCCAAAATCATAAGCAATTCTTCGCCCATTTTCTAAAAAAATTGACAAAGTTAAATATTTTTTTGTCAACAATTTTATATGAAAGTAGTAAAAAGTGATTCACTTATTATATAGAAGACTTTCACAACAATACATTGTATTTTTTTATACCGTTTAGATGTCAAAACGATTCGTAAATATGTTATATTCTAAACCTCTTACAGCAAAAATTCACAAACAGTCGCCTGTTTAAGGTCAATTAATCAAAATTCTATAAAATTTTTAAAAAAGTAGCTCACTCATTAGACAATAATATAAATGATCTTTTATGTTGTGCAATAAAACTTATAGAAATACAGTATTTTAACCTTAAATTCACCTCTGCAAAATTTCGTAAATTCACGAAATGCGCAAAATTTCGTGTACGGCCTCTTAACATTTTTTCTAAATTTAGTGTCTGGTAAAAGGGTTACTTCCTCAGGCAAAGTGTTATAAAAGCGAACACCGTTTCCAATGAAAGATTTACTCACTTTTGCTAACCTAGAGCCCGTAATGGCTAGTTTATTTTTGAACCTGGTGTTCCTATTGTGAATGTCACCCAACCTACGAAACCTGTGCAAGTTTGTATGCCAGTGAGTCATCAGATGTGTGGCATGTGGCGCCGTTTGTTGAAAGTATGTCGGACGGTTATAGGCTTCATATTCTTGCAGTTGCTGGAAGACAAATCTTGTAACTTGGTAATGTAACGGTCGGAATTTGCTGTCATAAATTGCCCTTGCTGATTCTCGGAGAAATAGGGACTGATAATCCCTTGTGCGAAGAGGCCGCCCAAACTGTTACGTTGGACAAGAGCCGAGACTTTTTGATATCTTGATTTTGGCTTGGCTGCGGCCCAGTAATTCCGATTTTGTTTATTGACACGCCCATTTAAATGATAATATTCTTCGTCAGAGAAAAATCAATATTGTTGAAACTCTGAAAGCTCTCCAACATTGTTTCAACGAAAATACGGCGTAAACTATGGTCATTTGGTTTTAGATCCTGCACTTGTTGAATTTTATAGGAGTGCAATTTTAGATCTTTCGTCAAAATGTTACGCTTTAGGCTAGGTAAGAGGCCACAGGCCTCTTGTCCAGACAGGCTTTTTCGCCGTGAAAATCGACGTTAAATTCGCCGCCCCACTGACGCCGGTCGTTAGTGGGAAAGGATCACTATAGAAGCTTGTCCTTGAACACTGCGGAAAAAAGGCATGGCGCCCCCGTCACGTGCACTGTGTTTACCCCCTCGGCAAGCCGTGTTTATTTAGGGCGAAATTTGTATCAGTTTTGTATGGCAGCGTATGAGAGTTTGTAAACGGCACCAGACGTTTTCATGGCAGACAATTATTTCGACATTGATGTTGTTTACAGGGAGCTAATGGGCTCTTGCTGAGTTGGCCACGAAGACCCATTCTATTCAGGGTTGGTCACACTCACGGGTCAACACCCATTCGGCGGCCTCCACCCATGAAGTGCGAGCCCGGGCAGGACTCTGGCCTTAGGGCTAGTTTCCCCTAGGAATCAATCTTCTGGCGCTCCTGGACAGTCTGTGCACCATGCGGCATAAGCCAATCGACTGCGCATTTTGACTAACAGTCGGGGGAGTCTGGAAGCAGTACTGTTTCCTATAGAGCGGGGGTGGTTGCGGACCTTACGGCAACTGCTCTTGAAATGAACATCGGCTACCCGATCCTGGGTGAACAGCCGGGCAAAGGATGCCGTGGTCCGCGATAGATTCGGTATACACCCTTTCACCGCTTCGTAAGGGAGAGGACCGCGTAAGCGACCTCGAACTCGTAACCAATCGAGAGACCGGAGTAATCTGGTCGCAATTTAAAGTAAGGGCGTGAGTGTAAGCCCGCTGGGTAACATACATAGTTATCTCGCGGTTAAGGCGTTGGCCTCTTACGGGCTTGTGGCGGAGCTTGACGGTGGACTGTTTTGTCCAAGTCTTCTGCGTCCACTTCACGGGAGATAGAACGACTAATCGTTTAAACTTCCTCAGGTGACGGGTTCGCCCGTTATAGTTGATGTTGTTTACAAAAAAAACGTGCCGTGAACAAGAGGCCTAAACACGGTGCACACGGCGGCGGCGCCGTGCCGATTTTCCACAGTGTCCATAGTGATACATATTCCGCTGACGATCGCGCCAAGATACGGCGAATTAACCGTAGATTCTCGCGGCAAAAAAACCGCGTGAGGACTGGAGGCCTTACGCCTCTTGTTCATACGCTTAAATTCGCCGTGTCTAGGGGCGGTCGTCGATAGGGTATGGATCAGTGTGGGAGCTTGTCCAGGGACACTGCGGGAATACGGAACGGCGCCGCTGCCGTATGCGGCGTTTCGTCGACTTCGGCGAGCCGGGTTTATTTACGGCGAAATTTGTATCAGTGTTGTATGGTAATGTTTGAGAGCTTATCCATGCAACCGGGCGTTTTCACGACGGACAATTATTGCGTTACCTTGTTTACAAAATGTATGTACCTAACGCGTCGTATGGCGAAAAAAACGTGCAATGGACAAGAGCTCACGTTTTTTCTTAGACGCGGCTAACGTTGAAAAGAACGTGCCGTGGACACACTATACCAGACAGTAGTTTCTCTTAGAACAAAATTGAAATCGAAACGAATAGGTCACGAGTTGTAAGGGCTTGGATATGGCTGCCAGATGTCCCCCTACTCGACCCACGAAGACACCCAACGTTCGATAAGGTCGCCAGCCTTTACTTGAGCGTAATGCTAATCAAAGGCATTCGTCGGGACGTTCTTCTTTGTCCACATTCCTCGCACCCTCTTTCCGCAATTTCATGTAGCTCGAGAGTGAAGTTACTGGTTGGTATACTGTGTCGTGGACAAGTAGCATTCGGCTCTGGCTCTAAAATCTGCAATATGAATAATTCTCATTCAGACAGAGCAATCCACATACCTATGTTATAACCGAGAATCTATAATGGTCTGAATAGATTGAATATCCATTTTGTAGTCAAGTTCGCGGACGTATATAGGCGTCGCGGCGTCGATGGCGCCACATAATCTATGCCGAAGGCCCTCGTGCAGGATTCTGGCCGGAAATTGCGCAACGACCGCAAGATGGCGGTCGCTGAGATCGCGCGCACCGGAAATGACAGGATTTATGTCTGTTCATTCCGCTTTATGGCGCCGGGCGAGCTGCAACCGCTCCGATTCGGCGACATTTTTCACGTAATTGTAGTCAACGCTGTATCTTCCCATTTCATTACCATTACATCCGGAGATTTAGATGTTGTCATGCGATACTGGCGGCGATTTTCAGGACTCAAGGAACCGACTCATACGAAAATACGTGACAGGCCTTACGTCATTTGTTCAATGGAATCGCAGAATGAGAAAGTTAATATTATTTTCATTAGGAATGACTTACAGCAACTTTTTTTTTACCTCGGAAAGATTGATTTGAGGCCTTTGAATAATGTTTGATAAAAAAGGCCAAAACGCTAAAAACAAAAAAAATATAAAATCGAAGACTATCGCGGTTGGTTGATTTTAGACAACGTCGGGTGCTACAAACTTTACGCGGTAAATACGTTTTTATCTTATATTAAAAAAATATAACAATTTGCCCGAAGTGGGCCTAAAGTGGGCACGTGTTTTTTTCGACACTATCTAATTTCCACCAAGAACCAACCTCAAAAGTTTGTGACAAGTGAAAGTTAATACAACCAAGTACGGCCAGATAAACAACCAATAACGAGTGAGTTGTGATAATCGCAAAGAATTCACAAAAATAGAAAGATTTATGAAATAAAAATGATTGGAAGAATTTCATATTTTAATTTCCAGATATTACTTATTGCCTAATCGATCGTCATTTAACTTTGATCATTCAATGATATATATTTCTAAAAGTAGATTATAAATCTAGAGAATTAACCTAAAATTTTATGTTATTGAAAATTCCGTTCCATACAGTGGCAGTTTTAAAAGACGATAGCTGTCTTTTACAATAAAAAAGCGCAAAATCGAATAATCTATTGAAATATTAAGGTGAACTTATAAAATTTTCGTCAACACTTAATCCCGTTTCTGTTGAGTTCTTGGCAAAGATCGGATTTGAAAGACGCTTGAAATGTGAAGATACTCTACGGACTTCTATGATTTCGAGAGACTGCCATGGTCTTCTTCATACTGCAAACGTTGCAAGGTGAGATAGCCAGATAATATTTGGGAATTGATGAAATAGCGCAGGAATCCTCCAAGGCTAAAGTTCTAACTAATCTAATCTAAGTAACTATAGAGACTAACTAGAGTTGTCAACTGCAACGGGCGAGCCCGTCACCTCAGGAAGTTTTAACGATTAGTCGTTCTGTCTCCCTGAAGTGAGCGTAGAAGACTTGGACATAAACATTCCACCGCCAAGTTCCGTCACATTCCCGTAAGAGACCAACGCCTTAACCGCGAGATAGCCAGGAGTGTTACCCAGCGGGCTTACACTCACGCCCTTACTTCCAATTACAACTACACCAGTCTCTCGATTGGTTACGAGTTCGAGGTCGCTTGTGCGGTCCTCTCTCTTACGAAGCGGTGAAACGGTGTATACCGAATCTATCGCGGACCACGGCATCCCTTGCCTGGCTGTTCACCCAGGATCGGGTAGCCGATAGTCGTTTCAAGAGCAGTCGCCGTAGGGTCCGCAACCAACCCCGCTCTATAGCAAACAGTACTGCTTCCAGACTCCCCCGACTGTTAGTCAGAGTGCACAGTCGAATGACTTACGCCCACCCCACGGTGCGCAGACCGTCCAGGAGCGCCAGAAGGTTGATTCCTAGGGGATACTAGCCCTAAGGCCAGAGTCCTGTCCGGGCTCGCACTTCATGGGTGGAGGCCGCCGGATGGGTGTTGACCCGTGAGTGTGACCAACCCTGAACAGAATGGGTCTTCGTGGCCAACTCAGCAAGGGCCCATTAGCTCCCAATCTATAGAGACTATTCGAGTCTCTGACTTCTTAATTTTCTTCAAACCATTGAGCTCTATAGGATACGAGATAGACCCTAATATGCCCTTCAACAGCGGCCACTAATACGTTTACTTAGAAGATAAAAAAGAATAAAAAGAAGAACAAGAAAACAAGTAGAAATTATCAAATGGCACATTATATCAAAGTATGCAAACTGCATAAAAGAAATACAATAATTAATTCCTTAAGCCAAACACGTTACAATAACATTCAACATCTAACAAAGGAATACGTAACCGCACTGCCGTACCTGTTTAAATGTTATGACTTGTGACGCCGTCAACATTCCTAATGTATTCAAATATATCCAAAGATTATGGAGAGGAATAAGCCGCGAAATGTAAATTATCGGATTAATTAATACGATAAAACAAGACCTTAGCGGAAACCGACCGGGTGCCTTAACTCAAGCAAGAAACTCGACGAGCGACTCTCGGGAAACTAAACATTAACTACGAGAGTTAACTTTAATCGAATCAACTGCGAAATAGTTTGAAATTACCTTGTGGTAAATAAGGTGGCGTTTCCGCGAAGGGTTGTCGCCCTCTAATGAAAACTAATAGTATCTTTAAAACTTCTAGTATAATGTTTGCATAATGCGCAAAATAGCAAATTTCGTTCTCGCGTAGCACGCGATCGAACTTTCGGATTTAAAATGTGTTTTTTTAAATATTTAAAATTAATAAACTTGTTCGTTTAAGACGCTAATGCTAGAAACGCATTGAAAGAAGGCTGATAGGATCCCGGCAAAAGTCTCCAACCCTACATCTTCATCAGTTTTCAGTCTTCTTCATCCAGTTTGGCATTGTTCGGAAAGCAAGTATGGGCAGTAGATTATGATGATAGAGATAGAGATAGAGAATGATGAGAACGATAGAGATTATGGTGATAGAGAAAGATGGCGGTTCATTGTTTAAGGTCATCCACAATGTTAAGGGGCCATCCACATATTACGTAATCACGATTTTGGGATTTTCAGACCCCCCCTCCCCATGTCAACAGACGTAATCAGCGGCCTGACCCTCCCTCCCCCTCCCCCCTCCCCAAAATTACGTAATCAACCGATTTTGCGGAAAATGTGAAGAATCGTGAACCTAGCGTTTGTAAAGTGTTTTTAAAAGTGTACTTTATTAATTTAAAGTAATTATAAAATCTCTAACTCTTTGGTGTATTTTACAAATCTTAATCTTTAGACCGCCGCGCTTCCAGGAACAGGCCCGGGCGACTCAATCGCAGACGAGCGCGTAGAGTATCTACGCACCTTGCGCGTGCGGGGAAAGGGGGGTATCTTCGGGAAAGGGGGGTATATCTATTAAGCTCGGACAGACATACAGACAGATATTCCAACATCCATTTTTTTATATAGATACTAAAAACGCTAGAATATAAATCACATTGCCATATTACATTCACGAGGAACTGAAAAATATGACCCATTATTATTTATTATTTTTATATTTTTGTTACATGTTCACGGTACTTTATAATCTAACTAGCTGTTGCCCGCGCATTCGCTTCGCGAAAAGTTTCAAATCGATCTGTTGATTTAGGTAGGGTGGCGTTTATTTGCGTTTTTAGGCGCTACCTTTAGATATATAGTGCAAGACGCACCCCTCAGATGCACGCTACCTATCTCGTAGACTTAAGCTTCTTGTTCCTCGCCATGCGTTACTAATTTCATGTTATCTCTATAACTATACCACATAAACACTTGCAGTAAATAGGTAATTTTATCTCTATTTAACACCCGTAGTAATAGATTAATTTATTTTAATAAGAATTCTTATTTTATTGCTAATGTCTTCAACAAACACTGCCTACTTTTTTCTTACTTTTTTGAGACATAACAGCAGTTATTGTAGCATAAATATAAAAGTTGGATATATGCTGTCATTGAATTTTTTATAGATCTCTTTTAGGCCTATGTTTTTGTTGTACGATTATATTACCTTCACATATATCAAACCGTTTCTTCAGCGGACGCCGATAAAGCAACTCAGCAGCTCATTTTTCTCCGACTTGATTTACAAATATCGTAATATCTTCTTGAAAACCGATGTCTATCACAATTAAATATAGCCTATAGCACTCGTCGACAATGGAGCTTTCTATTAGCGAAAGAATTTAGCGAAAATCGGACATGTAGTTTCGGAGATTACCTCCTACATACAAACTTACAAACATAACTTCTTTATAATATTAGTATAGATTTATGCGTTACCGTATTTATCGTACGATTTATTTTAAAATTTTGATAATATCGTACCTATTCTTCTAATAACAATAAATATCTTACTCACTAGTGCTATTTTTTGTGACTAGTGATGTGTGATCGACTTTCGACCAACTATGGATACTTATAAAATCGAAGACTATCGCGGTTGTTTGACATTATAAATAGGATAGAAAACGAATTTACCGCGTGAAATTTGTAGGACCCGACGTTTCGGTGACGTTGCAGCCGCCGTTGTCCAGGGTAGACTGAAGAGCTGTCAGTCCGTTGTTTTGCGGGTAGGCCGCAAACCGCTGCCGCCACTGCGTAGGTTATAACGGTGGTGGGGGGCCGGGCTCGGAGCGCGGGAATTTTTAAAATCCGTCTTGCACACAACACTCACTGTATCCTGTTTTACGTCTTTGCGTTCGGCGTTCGGCGGCGGGAACATTTTAAGAAGAGGGTTCCACGTAGAAGAGAGTTTGTAGCCGTCATCTCTATTGAAGTTCGGAGTTCTTCTTATTTCAATGGCTTCCCGGATCATGCGAGGAAAGTAGAATTGTTCCTTGGATAGAACAATGGGATTTTGAAACTGCATCCAGTGGTTACTTCCGCTATCCAATATATGTTCGCAGATCGCCGATTTTTCTCGCTGAACGTTTTTAACAGCTTTGATGTGTTCTGTCAGTCGCGTGGCTATGGGCCGTTTCGTTTGTCCAACGTAGGTTAGACCGCAGCTGCATTCGACTTTATACACACCCGGGGTTTGCAGTGGTATTACATCCTTTACAGGCCTCAAAAATCGAGCTATATTTTGGGTCGGTTTGAAGATCGTTTTTATATCGAATCTGTTTAGCATCTTACTTATTCGATCAGTCACGCCCTTGACGTATGGTAAGAATGCTCTTGATCTGCTCGGTTTTTGAGTTTCGTCCGTATTAGATCGTGTGCGTGTCTCGTGATATTTTCCGTATCCATTTTTCCTAAGGACATCATTGACATGCTTCGGAAAATGCTCAGTGTCGCATAGATCGCGTGCTCGATTCACGATAAAGTAGAGAAGGACGGCTCCTTACCATTTTTGGATGTCAAAGTGACGAGGAGAAGTGACTATACTCTCGGGCATACGGTATATCGGAAGCCCACACATACGGACAGATATTTGCATGCAAGCTCACACCATCATCCCTACCATATGGATACTTATATTAAAGTTGTGGAGGAACTCCTCCATCCCGCTCTTTCTAGTTCGTACGTCATTCGCAAGCGACGGCGGCCAAGTAGCGAGGGGGGTAGTTAATTGTATTTGTTATTTGAAAAGTTGGCAACGTGCTAGTGGATCCTGGCTGGTGTCGGCTTATTCTCCGGACATCGCGGTATGTCCGTTTCCCGCACTACTCCAACTCACTTCCGGCGAGTTCTCTCCGAAACGACGGACTTCCGTATCCGTTAATTCTCATCTCCCTTTACCTCCCCTCTCCCCTTTCTCGTAGCCCTTCCCTGGCCCAGGCGGGAGATTGACATATCCAAAACCGCATGCTGCCACCGCAAGCTAGCGCTAGAGACCTTGCTATAGATACTATATACAATAGTAATATGTATACATTATATGTAGACGAAGGGTAAATCGCGGTTTGTTTTGTTTTATTTTTCTGATCTATATACCCGTTTAACCGAGCATGACTTGTATGTGTGACATGACGAAATATGTGTCGTACCCGTAAACGGGCGGGATCTATTTTTTCATTCAACGAATGTGTAAGTCATCGGTACGTGTGTTGACATAAATTTAAGGCCAGGCGCGCATTGCGGTGCGTATTATTTCCGGAGAATTTATGGACTAATAGACGCACATGGAGCCGCGCATTAGAAAAATCGGGCCGGATTTAATTTCCTTAGGTTTACGACAGAAATATATGTTTAATTGTTTTTTAATTATTTCTAAGCATTGCTTAAAAAATTAATAATAATAAATGACGTCACGCGGGCGTGACGTAATAACACGTCTATTCGAAAAAGTGCGCGCCCGTTGTATGTTGCGTAGTTAAAAAGGGGCTTTACATTGAGTCAGTTGATGTATGATTTACTGAATTGTCAGCGCTGACCCGGTACATTGATTTTCACTTAGTACAGCGCTGTCGCGTCAGTTCTTACGTCAATATTTCCGCTATATATTTTAAAGATAGTCCGCTACCCCCCCCCCCCCCCCCACACGCGTCAGCGGCATTGCTTTTGAATAAACACCGAAGTCAATAGTTGGTCAGTCGCTGGCAATGCGTTAATAACGTGCGTAAGTCCTAAAGAAATAAATACGGCTGATTGACTGTATGTAGTCAGTTCTCGGCGCCAGCATTGACGCCTTTACATGAGCACTTCTAAATATGCACTTGCGTAAACTCACTCAATGTATATATGCACTTAGAAGCTTCTATTTAGCGTCGCATTTTAGTTAGTTTGAGGAGCGTTGTTATGTAATGCAGTTTTAATCCACTTCCCCAGATCGACCAATTTAAAACGTTGTTTGTATACATAATATGTAATTTCGATTACAATACATAATTATAAAGTTAAAACACTTGCCCAACCCGAATAACCAGAGCGGCCAACATTACAAAAAATATTTATAGAGGATTAGTTATCAGAATCCGCAACCAGCATCGGCTTGAAAGAATACGAAGTATACGAGTAGAGAGCTAATTTAATAATAATCCGACTGCTATCATTTATGTCTAGCTATAATATGTCATAGCGAATATATTTAAACCATACTTATAAAAAGGAACAACGACAACTATTGTACATCATTGCAACTATTTCAAACCTAAATCGTAAAAATAAATCAGGTTTTTAATGTAGTTCTCGAAAATATATGTAAAAATATTAGTTTTTTGGTTTGCTTCTACTCTTTATTGTGAAATTTCACAATGGGCAGGTTTAATCATGCGACAATCTCTTATGAAATGCTATGAAATGTTTATATGTATGTGTGTGTGAAACATGCGCCTAAAAGTATGTGTCTTGTTATTGCATTCGATCGACATAATTAAAATGCAATTCTGTTAAATTTATCCTAACAGAAAATCTTGACCCAGCCGGGAATTGAACCCTGAACTTTACAATGTAAGATCAGACGACCTATTATGCCACCGTATATCGGAAATATTAAATATAAAAAAATATTCAGTCAATAAAATACACATGACAATAAATAAAGAAATTTGCATTAGATAGAAATAAAAGAGAAATATTTCATGATGGACAGCTTCAGCGCAATATATTGCATTACTATTCTTATGTATCAAAAACTACATGACTAAGAAAATACTTTTAATGAATCAGTTTTTATGTAAGAGTTATTATTAGTGTACTTCGTAAAAATAAGTTTGTAAAAATAACCAACTTTATCAAGGCCCAGTACAGAAAATGCTCTTATACTTTCACGCTCAACTTTTCACGCGAATATAAATATAAATAGTGGAACTAGTATTTCTTTACAAATATATTAGCATATACGAGTATTCCTGCTCGCATAATAAATATGAGAAATTATACATTTGTTGCTCTCCGCTCGAACAAAGGCTGCGGTCGGGCCGTTGCAGCGTTTTGTAGTCAACAGTCCCAATCCCCGAATGGCCCATTTCAAACCGAGATAAATGCCCCAAACTGCACCGGTTTCGGAAATTGGATTTTTATTGTTAGCCATCCAGATGGGGGACGTAATTGATTTTATGTCACATCTGGATTACCGCCCAGTTTCGCCTCTAGGACGTTTATAGCAACAGCGACTAGGTTATAGAGCAAATCGACTAGGAAATATACGAAATACAACTAGGTATATTTCCGGAATATACTCAATCAGACATTTTGTTTGGTACTAAACGCTATATAATTATGTTATTGTATTGACATTTATACATTTAGACATCTCCTCACTTGACATTTGGACAGTTAAGGTACCCTATGCTTTATCGGGATGAGATAACGATTCTAACAACACCACATACTTCTAAATCGGTTCAAGCGTTTAGAAGTTATGGTGGAATAAAGGAACGGAAAACACACATAGATGAACCCTGAACACATAACACTCCTTTTCTGTCGGGCAGTCGTGTAAAAAAAATAAAGAAGAATGCTACTATTTGTGTGAGCCCCGCGTCACCAGTAAATAAGCTTGAGAGTGGCATATATTTTTAGGTATATTTTAGTTATATTTAAAAACTACATCTCACCTCTTCTTGGTAGGTATTTGAGTTTTATATATTTCTATTTTTTTATTTTCATATTATTAAGGAAACTTACAGCTATTACATGTGAAATATCTGAATTTTATTTATAGACTACAATGCCAGTTAAAAGTAAATATACGGTCGCCTAGGAATGGGATATTTCAATTATTATGTCTTTGAATAAATGTCCCTTACAATAAAAAATATTATTATCATGTATTTTTTTATTTTATTTAATTTTTTGTTAAAAACATACAGCATAAAAAAATAACGTATAAGCATATTATATAACAGTAGTAAAGCCAATGATGTTTTAAATTATTTGCTATATAAGGATTACAAATATGTTAAACAATACAATACAATGAAAACCAAAAAGAATTTAAAACTAACAGTTAAAATCGCTACGTGCGAGTGTATGGGTGTTGGTGTCTATTTGTGTGATGGAGAGCGTGTATGTGTGGGTATGTGTGTGTGTGTGTGTTTGTATGTGTGTGTGCGTGTATGTATGTGTGTGTGGGTGTGTGTATCTGTAGTGCGAATGTGCTTGTGAGTGCTTGTATGTGCATGCTAATTCAATCCGATCTGATAATCAGCTTTTCACGTACCTCCCGACTATTTTGATGGTTAAATATGTCAATATCGTTAAAGCATATATACATTGTATGCATGCATAACGCGCGGCAATAACGAATTGGAACCATAGTTAGTGTTGAACCTTGGTACGTAAAAAGTTGAGTGTGCGAGTCGGGAAGGCGCTCGTGTGCTCACCCTACTCAGGAGGTATGGACTGTCCAACCCAGTATGAACAATTGTATGTAGTAACGACATATCTGATACTACTCGCCGGTCCTCTAATGTCTTTTAACCATAGCGCAGACCTTCAGCGTATTACAAGTCGTTGGAAAATAAGCGGAAATTTAGATGACGTATAAATCGTTTTTGAATACGCTCAATCCTCAGCTTGTATGTAGCATAATTATTACTATTATTACTACTTATTCTTTATGGCACAAAATAAAAAAATATACAGCAAAACAAAAAGTTATACAGTACAAAACGAAAGCCAAACAACAACTGATGGCCTACGTGACACCCGCCGCGTGAGTCGATTGCAGCCGTTGGTCTCGTATATCTCACGCGACTCACCAAGTAAAACCAACTAATATAGACTAATATCTATTGCCGTATATAACTTTTTACCCACTACAAATTAAGAAGAGCTGTCATATAAGTAATTATAATACAAACAAGATCTTTCGTTTGACATATGGTTTATTGTTATTGGAGGGTGGGCCCAAAGAGTGGCATTGTCCTTTTTTAACGCGATATGCAAGGATTCGGCTCTTCGCCTGGAGTCCCATGACTCAACACGTCCAAGACGTATGGGGTGGATATGACATACCGCCCTCCAATTTACGGCGCCCAGTGTAATTTCCATCCGATATTAATGTGTTAAAAGAGTGGCATTCCCCTTTATATACCTACTAGCTGTTGCCCGCGGCTTCGCTTCGCGCAAAGTTTTGAATCGATTTGTTAATTTAAGTAGGGTGGCGTTTATTTGCCTTTTTAGGAGCTACCTTTAGATATTTAGTGCAAGACGTCCCCTTTAGATGCACGCTACGCTATCTCGTAGACGTACGCGTCTTGTTCCTCGCCATGCGCTACTAATTTCATAATATCTCTATCACTATACCACCTAAACACTTACAGTAAATAGCTAATTTTATCTCTATTTAACACCCGTGATAATGGATTAATTTATTTTCATAAGATTCCTATTTTATTGCTAATGTCTTTAACAAACACTGCCTATTTATTTTTCTTTTTTTTTTTTTTGATATAAAAGCAGTTATTGTTGCTTAAATACAAAAGCTAAATGTATGCTGTCGTCGACATTTTTATAGGCATCTTTAAGACCGATGTTTTTGTGATAAATTGTTTTGTTTTATGTGTAAATTGTCATTGTTTTATGTATTCTGTATTGTTTTATTCGTCTGTTTGTTTCCCTTTTATAAATATAGTGCGAAACCGCATTATTCTGCTATAAAAAAAGTATAAAAGTTTACAGTATTTTTTCCTTATTTACAGCTAGTTATAAAACAACGAGCGCAGCGAGCGGTCTGTGAAATACAATCCACCAACTCTTTAACTGTTTCCTAGAGCGTAGCGTGGAGCGTTCTTTACTGAGCTGTTTGCCAATAGTTTCTGTTTTCTCGCAGCCGAATAGCGAAGTAACTTAAACGCGGTGCAACTATGTTGCGGTGTGATATCTCTCCATTTGTCATTTTATGGCGTTTTGATCTCTATTCATATTAGTTAGGCTCCAAGTACTAAACTAGCGACAGATATGCAAAAAAAGCTCACACGTTGCTGTAGGCTTATAATATCCAATTAAATGGTATTGATATTTTTAATTATTCCATACTCCGTAAATCAAATCCTAGACAATACAATAAACTTACTATTTTTAGCTATTTTACTGATAATTATTGCTATTATTATACTTTATATACCCTGTTATTACTATTATAGGTATGTGTATAAACAGTATAAGAAATGTATTTATTGTTGGCTTTTTGATAAGACAATTTATGGTCAATGATATCAAAAGCCCTAGATAAATCACAGCAGACTCGTACAACTTGACATTTGCAATTTGACGGACGAAGTATTCCTTCTTAGTGTTGTTGACAAGTGACGAATATTCGTCTTAGGGAGCGGTAATTAAATCCTATAAATCGGAATCGAGGAGAAACGAGCATTTTGGCGATTTTAAATCGTTTATCCTATCCCTTGCGACTACAACTTGGGGGTTAATCCACGATTTTTCAGCTGATTAAAAATATAGTTTTAAATCACATAAAACGGTCGTTAGTCGAAGGATATAATTTAAAAACATATCAGTTGACAGTGGGTTCCATTTCAGTTCGTCGCAGAATGGGACAGCAATACGCTAGAGTAGAATGTGAAATGAACGGTTTTCACTTTTCTGCGTCACAACTACCCAACAACAAAAAAACAGCTAAATCTAAAACCGCACGAACTCTGTTCAAATCTAAGGCCGCACGAAATGTGAACAATTGTTAAATAAGCCTTTTTAAGAAAATATAATATGGCCACCTACAATAAAATAAATAAATTCATCCCAGAATTGTTAAAATACCGTTTTATTCCTCAAATGCGATATATAATGACAATATATAATAACTAGCGATGGAGTATATTTTGAATAAAACACTTTTTCATCATTCTTCCGAATTTAACATATTTATATAGAAAAAAAAACCGCATTTCATACCTGTACACCTGGTATACTCTCACACTCCACACCTCCACACTCACTGCACTCACACACACCCTAAATACAAGCGTCTTCAACAGTAAAATTTAGTTCAGTGTAATTTCTGTATTTAAAAAATAACTATTCGGTTAATTTTTTTATTAATCTGTATTTTTAATGTAATTACTCTGTAATACTTTGTGATTTCTTAAAGATTTAAATTGAATTTTAAAGAAACTTGCAATATTTTTTTATGGGTAGGTACTCTGAATTCACTTACAATTCGAGGTTCTTGAAAACTTTTACTTAGCAACCGTTATGAAATGATTTTTTTCCTTTGTTGCAGAAGAAAACCGGAGAGAATATCACCACGCGACGCGGCTGCGGCACTCCAGGCACCTAGAATCCTTTCAGCCCATACACGCCGCTTCAGCCGTGAGTTTTTTCAGTTTTTCTGTAGCTTGCCTGAGAATTTCAGTAGATAAGTTAAAATATTATTTCAAATTCTTATAATATGTTTCGTGCCGTCAAAATGACAAGTTATTTGAAAGTAGCCTAGTAATATAAATGCGCTTATTTACCCCTCAACCGCATTTCTTTCACCATTTTGTTTTTATTTTATTACCATTCATAAAGTAGATTTTGTCGTTTGCTTGATCAGTTCTATAACTCATATTACTACATACTCGTAGTTTAGATTATATGTAATTTAACCACTTTTCTTACAGAATATTGTCCAACATTTTTTTAAATATGTGTGTCGTGTTTAATAGTTTTTATTTCTTCAAAACAGTATGGGTACAGTCCGAAGCTAGCAGTGAAAGATAATCATAAACCGATTTTCACTAACTGTTCTAACTATCATCCATCTGTGAAAGAGGACTCCAAAATCGGCACCTATGTATTCACGGTGAGTTTAAATTTGTTTTTTTTCTTCTTTTATTATCATTAAAAATTAACGATCTTGTTGTGTCGTGGTGATCTTATCCAAAATATTATACATATCGGATACCGTCATGGCGGTATTAGGAAGAAGAAGAAGATAAAGAAGTTTAAAAACCCCTATTATAGGTGGAGAAGTCAAAAGCTAATGGCTTAAATGTCCGATCCTAATTTACATGGTCTTCTTGACGTTACGTCTTTACTTCATACCTACGAGAATTCATTAAAATCATTTCATTTTAGAATCTAAAATCATTTTCTTTGAGGTACCTAAGTGTGTTATCCAGTCTTTCTTTATCTAGTTATATTTTACTATAAGGTAATAAGTATTTTACTTGACCGTAATTTGATGGGGATGTGGCGTTTAAGTAATTTATCCATACGTAAAATGATATGCTAATTACATATTTTTCTTGCGACTTTAAAAATAATCAATTTTGACTTAAGCGCCACTATTTCCGAAACTACAGTAATAAAATTATTGCTGTGTTTTTTGTTTTACCATAAATTAGTTATTAAAAAAAACTTCAGTCGGCTGTCCTGATCCATTTGATAAATAAAACTAAGTCCATTTTCCTTTCCACCATCGATGTGCACATCCGTAAGTATATCTCATTCAAACATAAGCATTTCCCAATACAAGCTGGGATTTCCTTCGCTACTTTTTAAGTAGCTTTTACTAATTTTATTTTAAATAAAAACATCATCCTATAAACGGATTTCTTTACAAACCTTATCAAATATAACAATATTATACTGTTTTCTACAATATTTCTTTACAATTTTTTAATATTATACAATTTTATATAGGTTTACCCTATTTTGATAACATTATACAATCTTTATTATAAACTCCTCTGCCAGAAATTAAGATTGAAGTTTCTTCTTTCATTTCATTGAGCATATGGAGGTTTTTTTATTTTTATTTCGATTTAATGGTTCGTTGATAACAAACTCAGCCAATTGTATCATATTTTAAATGTTGGTAGCATTCGAAATTTGAATTATTTCGTAATGTCACTTTCATTTAGAAAACGGCTTTGCCGAAGTGATCAATAGTTTAATTTTTTAGTTTTTCGCTTAATTCGTCTCAATTGAAGGCATTTTGTGTTGCATAAGGATAAGCCCTATTTATGAGATATATGGATCGTTAGTCGACTGCAAAAGGACCTTTAAACTTACATTGCACCGTCGAAAGTCGTGCACATCCGTAAGTATATCTCATTCAAACATAAGCATTTCCCAATACAAGCTGGGATTTCCTTCGCTACTTTTTAAGTAGCTTTTACAAATTTTATTTTATATATATATATATATATATATATATATATATATATATATATATATATATATATATATATATATATATATATATATATATATATATATATATATATATATATATATATATATATATATATATATATATATATATATATATATATATATATATATATATATATATATATATATATATATATATATATATATATATATATATATATATATATATATATATATATATATATATATATATATATATATATATATATATATATATATATATATCAATAAGATGATTATAAAGTAAATAATTATAAAAGCCACTTACATCGTGACGAAGGATTCCCTTGATCGGATTCGGGAATGCTTTAGGTGTTAACGAGAATGATGAATGCCTCTCACTTGCGGAAAGAGGAGGTTTAAGTTGGGCCCATTTTACAAATTACATATACACAAAACTATCAAATATTTCTATATATATATATATATATATATATATATATATATATATATATATATATATATATATATATATATATATATATATATATATATATATATATATATATATATATATATATATATATATATATATATATATATATATATATATATATATATATATATATATATATATATATATATATATATATATATATATATATATATATATATATATATATATATATATATATATATATATATATATATATATATATGTATATGCAATGGCAAATCGATCCTTCTAGCACTCTAAAGCTACAGGCAGACGTCTAAATCAATTTAAAAATGCCAATCAACTTGCAGAAATAGCACATGAAAACAGAATATACCTTACGTGGGTATAAAGGGACACAGTGGAGTGAGAGATAATGAAGAAACCATAGGTACTTACACTGGCGGGCGGGCAAGAAAATCTAAATGATTTTGATTGTGATTAAAACTATGATTTTAGTGATTAAAACGGAAGTCCACTGCTCCAGCGTCCATTCGAATTGCTCTCGAGCAAATCGAAAACAAATTTGTCGATAAGCTATGGTCGTTGTGCACCTGTAGCTGGATTGAGGTTCGATTCGTGCAACTTTCCGCTAATCAGCCATATTTCGCATGTTTCTAAAAAAAAATGTATTTTGGGCGTTGTCAGGTATCGATTGCGCAGTGATGGTACAATGCAAGTTTTGTCTCGTTACAAGTCGTGTCGCTACCTAATGGTACGAGGTACACCAAAAACAAATATCTTAATAAAATCACCAGTGTTTAGGTACTTTTTACAGTCATACTCGTAGAGTTGAAGGAAGACTCCAGTTCAGAGATATAGCTAATCGTCTCAGACTGAGTGCATCTTCCATCAGGGCAAAGTCTTGAGCTAGCACCCGGGGAGTGGTGTCCATGTTTTTGATAGGTCCGGTCCGCTGAAACAACTGTTCAACTCAAATATTGGTATGCAACTATTGGGACATTTTCAGTTGCTTTAGTGTATATGTAAATGTATATATGTATATATGTATAGTTGCATAGTGCATAAGGCCACACCTAAAGTGTCTTATTTGAAATTACTTTCCAATTATTAAACTGAAAAAATGCCCTTTTTGGTTATTAAAAAAGTATATTATTAGAGAAATAAATTATAAAAAAACGAGTTTCACGTGAAAGTGATCAGAAAGCGAGTTTCACATAAGCGATCTAATAATTTAAGGATCGTCAAGCAAAAGTCTTCAGGTACCTCGCAATATGAGATCAAATCCACGCCAAATGTTTAGATTTCTTGATCTCCAGTCTATATTCACAAAATATGGATTGATATACTTAAGATATGGAATGTATATGGAAGGAGCTAACTGGATGCTCTGTATTTTTTATTATATTCAGACTCAAATACGAGAAATTGCGTCATTATGTAAATACTTGCAATGGCATAACAATATTCGAATATTAATATTCGAGTATTCGAAAGTAACATATTATATTATACTGAATTGAAAACCAAATATAAAACCCAATAGACGGAAAATAAAAAATAATAACAATATCATAACATTTAAAATAGCTCTTAAATATTTCTGCGAATTGAGGATTCGTATATCAAATATACGGAATCATACGTCGTGGGCAAGTATAAAAATATTTTTTTCGAAGATTATGCCGAAGCTGCAGATCATGCATTGTGTTATCATCAAGCTGAAGGAATAGCACGAGGAGATTATACTGCCGGAGTAAGAATTGTATCAAGTGGTTTCGACATAACTGTCTTACGACTAGTTCTGATCTTCCTTTACTATTTATTTTCCATCTTCATGTGATATTATTCATTTTTAATGAGGCACAATTTGTCTACTATACATGATCAATTTAAAAATGCTCTGAGGTTCAACTTCCTGACCTGAGGCTGTATGATAATAAAAACATTTTTTTCCGCCCGCGCATCCTATTGTTTGCTTTGAATAGGGTGACTATTCGTTACTTGGGAAACGCATGTGAAACGCAAATTTTAAGTATCGTGTAGTCAAAACAAGTAAACAATATGAAAGGTCTGAATTCAGCATAATGATAGTGATATATTGGGGCATGGAATCAAAGTGGTCAGTGATCACTCCAGTTTAAGATAGATAGGTAACGAATATAGCGAATCTACCAGGCTGGCTTATTCTTTTTTTGAGTGCCTTTCCAACTAGTGAAGGTTGGCAGTCAGCTCTGCAAACATCTTTTTGACTTTCGCCAGGCAAAATAATTCGGCGACATTCATAATCCCGGTCCATTCTCAAATGTTCCGCAATCAAGGTCAGGTCTCCTCTTCCCTGCAACTTTTCCCATTATCATGAGTTGCGGAAGTTCGTACCTGTCGTGCCTAAGCACGTGACCCAGGTATGCAGCTTTGCGATGTTTGATGGTCTGCCAAAGCTTGCGTTTTTGGCCGACACGCCATAGAACTTTTTCATTGGTGACTTTCTAAATCCAAGACATCGTCACCATGCGTCTGTATGCCCACCAGGCTGGCTGTATATTGTTTTACTTTGGCATAGATTATTCATTAACAGAGAAGTCTGACGTGCTTTGCAGGACCATGATATGGGCAGGTATTTTACCAAGTAAATTACAGAATCCGTTCAACTGATGAAAACTCGTTATACGACAAAAGACTGACTACTATACGAAACGTACATGATGACCGACGCAACTAAAAGATGATCAGAAATCTACAAGACTTCTCACAGATTGAAATGACAGGACTATGATAAAGCGATTTGAGGTGTAAAACGGTGGTAAAAACCTATACAATCTGCAGTGAGTCACCTCAATCCCAAAGCTATTTAGTATTGAGGTCGATCGCGATAGTTATCATTGGTCTCCTGCCATACGACATCTATACACCCCTTGTATTCTACTTCAGTGCAGTGTTAGATGTCTATACATACAGTAGACAAAGACAATGTTCCAAAATAAAATTCGGTGGACTGGTGTAACCGCACCTCAAAATTTCTTTAGCAATAATGGTAGATACGGGAAGACCAAAGAAGTTGGGATCGACAATTATTAAAAATTGAACATGTCGTGAATAACTCGGTGAACTTGTGCGTTTGTAGTTCTCAAAACTAAGTCTACTTGGCAGAATCCATGATGGTCGACAGGCATTACAACATCCACTGTAGATCAGATTCACTCTTATTCACTCTTTAAGGCTACGTTGTTTCGCATCATTTTACTTCGATGCTTTATTTTGTGAACTGACTGCTCTGAACGATAGATTCGACGTCCAGGACCTGGAAACATTTAACCGTCTAAAACAGCTTCTTCGACCTAGGTGTACAATAATTCAAGACACCCTACTTTGGCTCTTCCTGATGTGCAACGCGACATCAGCACTGGCAATGTCATGGAACACCGGTTATCGTACTCAACAACGCCCAGTACTTTCCGTTCTACAAGTTTTGATGAATAAATACAACTTCTCATTCTAAGAATGTATCAAGACGTCGTTACATCGTGACAGTGTGGAGCACTGCAATCAAACAATTAGCATGGCAGTCAGCATTCTAGCAGTAGCGACAAAATTATGAATGATCACATTAAAAAGTGCAAAAGACTAAAGAGAATCTTGTTGGACCACAACCCTAAGTCGACGGGCGGCCATACTAAATTTTATCCTTTCCATTTCTCTACTTTGATTGCATTAAGAACTAACTCGATCGCTTGCACCCCTACAAAACAAGAAACAAAATGTGTCCCGAATGAAATGATGAAAGCCAATGAAAATTGAATGACTTTGGATAATTGTCTTCTATAGCGGCCACTCTGAGGCAAATTTTGAGAAATAAAAATAGTAATAAAGTATTTGTGTTTAAATCAGTTCTTTGATATGTGTTTTTTTATAACTTTTTATAACTATTACAAATTTTTCACAAAATCTGCTTCAGTCCAAATTCTAATTTTCATTTAATTAATTTATATCATTCGAGAGATATATTTTTTCCTGTTTTGTATGTATATCAGTCGATTGCGTGAGCTCTTAAAACATAATATATAGAATTAAAGTGTAAAATAAGGCGAATGTTTTCCTTATATTATATTACTCAGTTAGGAACTACATACTGGCCCTTATTCCGTTTCTCGCAGGCTTAAACTAAGCTGGTGCTAAAAATTGGAAATTTAGGCACCTTCGTTATTTTGTTGGTACTTCAGTTCATCAAAATTAAGAATCGGTCTTACATCTTAAAATTATTTATTTTTCAATATCCGCTATTTCCAAAGCGGGGCTTAATTTTGACAGCTCGGTCACACGATACGCTCATACGATCACGCCGATTGCTTACGATAATCGGCGTTCATCATCCTATATTCGATTTAGAAGCCAATTCTGAGCAAACATCTTTGAAATCGCGTTAGAAAATCTTAGAAATCAGGAGAGAGACAAGAGCTGCACGGCTGTCAGACGCAGACTGCTCGATTTAGACCGTTCATAGTTAAGACCCTGAACAAGACCCATCCGCTATGACACTTATAGAAACGGAATACGAAAAAGGGTCTAGACGGTGCTTAACATCAATTTTAGAGCCTGATAGCCTGTTCATAAGTACGCTCCAGATAGGAGCGATGAAAGCGAATACCAAAACGTCAGTTTTAAATTAAGCACAAATAAACACAAATACCCTCATTGTTTTAACGCTTTTTTAGACCCCAAGTTAAGCACAAGCACCTGCGACAAACGGAATACGGCCCTAGGAATATCACTGGGAATATCACGATACTGGGAATATCACTGGATTTATCGTAACACTTTAGGTTCTGTAGTGCAACATTAGATATCTGAAAAAATAGATGCACAGTTTTGTTTTGGGATGCCATGGATTCAGGCTCCTAGACGCTGATATTCAAGTAATGTTTTCGCCCTAATGGTTACCCTACGGTCCTAAAGGCCTCTTTCTTTTGTTCCTTTGGCATAATTAAAAATGTGACGCAATTTTCGGTAGTCCATAAATTCGTTAGGCCTTCTTACGCTGTCAAATGGAAATGTTGTTCTCGCCTTTCGACGACTAAAGTTCCGAAAATTTGCATAATATTAAATTATTACATAGGTCGTTAATTTTATTGCTTTTATGATATTTAATGAAATGAAAATTTTAGGTCAAGGCCGAAGATCGGGATCCACCGGAAAGCGGCGGAACCATCCGATATCAATTCGTGGCCACTTCCGGAGAAAAACAGAAGTTCCAGATTGACCCGCAGACTGGAGTTATCACTACTGCATACGTGAGTAAAATAATTTTATTTAAATTCTAGGAACGGACAAGTGAGCTAAAAGACAAGGCTGCTTTTTTCTTCATCCGGTTGTTGCGTATTATTGCAACAATATTTATGGTTTGGCCCTTAAACGCCTGACTCTTAATCTTGGTATCAAAATGCGTTAACGATGTTAACTTTCTAGTTCTTCGTTTAAAACAGCGAGTAGAGTATTATTCTTGTTGGAGTCTTTCACAATCGGACATCTTTCTAGTATTTCATTTGTTTTCAATTACTGACGAGGGTCTTGTCTTGTATTTACTTTGGCATTCCATGACTTACTTTTACTTTTCCGGCGGAGGGAAAGTATTGTGACTCTGTTTCTTTGTGTGTGTTTGTTGTATTCCTCTACGATAACGCCCAAACGCTTCATCCGATTGAGCTGAAATTTGGCATGCAGGCATTATTTGATCATGGCAAGAGTTGAAATGGTCGAAAAGATTGAAATCGGTCCACCAGGAGGGGGCACGCTAGTCATACTTCAATCTCCAACTATTGAACCTAGAGACCTGAAATTCGGTACACAGATGCGACGTTAGGCCAAAACCACATTGCATATCTCTTTTGGTTGAAATATCTCTTATACAAGCGACACAAATATTTTTTAAATTCCGCCGTGTTTAGGAAAATACTACATCATTTTGGAAAACAGCCATTTTTATACCACGGAAATACTACAGATATACTACATTTGGGATCATAATTACTTGAAAATTTCCGGTGGGGGGGGGGGGGGAGAGGTTGTCTGCTTGTCGCAATAAAATTGAGTTGCACAACCGATTTTTTTTACAGAAGTTTACCAAACTTTTCTGATTATTTTATTATGTTTTAGGTCTTCGACCGCGACGAACCGGCTCGCGAAAAAGAAGCATACATCACCGTGCGGGCCAGCGACAATGGCCAACCACAGTTAGACGATGCCTGCACCATAAAAGTCATCATCGAAGACATCAACGACAACCCTCCCGTCTTCGACAAAGTGGTGAGTCTCTCCACCCGGAAATTCGTAATCCCTCCCTTGCCAAATTTCGGCATTTTCGTTTCTTTAATCTTCATTTTAAATCTACCGTAAAAAAACCGTATCCAACTCTCCGCCCTTTTCAATTTTCCAAAAGTAGCTATCACTCTTCGGGATTAATATTTTCATCTCGGATATAAAGCCGTCTTCGCGGGCGACAGGAAAATATCAAGATTATTCGATACGCCGATTTACTCATGTTTTATGTAGCGTCACGCATTGCTCGTACATATTAATCCCAATAGATTGATTTGTCACAGATTTATTCCCTATTCCTTATGATATTATCCTGAATTATAACGCTTTTTATATAATAATATGTTTGTCTTGAAGTAGTAGTATTTTTCCATAATTAAATAAATATTTTAGATTTCATAATAATTATATTTGACGCCATTCATTTATAGAAAATTTGTTTTAATTCAATAGCGTACTCATAGATATTTTTTAAGTATATTTATCATTTTATTTTAGTAAATACTACTTTAAGACTTGTGTATTTTTGTACAAATCATATCGATAATAATGCATACAAAATATTTGGTTTTATCGGGCTTTATAAAAGTCAATCATTTTCTTTTCTTTCTCTTGCGTCTCTATTCTGTAATTGATTCTGAGAATGAGATCGGTTTTGATCTCGTTCTAGCTCTTTAAACTGATCTACGTTTGATCATTTGTTTATACCCAGAAATACCAAAGTTTTTAATTTCTCTCCTATCTGTTATTTTGTTCCCTTTAAATGGTTATCAAATTTACTTTATGGACATTCTTCATTTACAATTCTCTAATTCTTTTTTTAAAGGAATATCCAGTATTTTTTGAAGTTATTATGCTTAAATGTCATTATATTTCTTACTCATTTAAGTATGTTAGTTTCATCAACGAGTACAATTTCAGACGGTAAAGCCGCGACTACAATATTTATCACTGTGTTAATATAACTTTCTAAACCTATTATAACTTCATTAAAATTTGTTTTTTCTTTATGAAATATTTTTTTTAGGATTAGTGACTTCTCGTGTTTATCATATTTCTTAAAGCTGTGTACCAGTTTTCCATATATATTGTATGCATTTATTGAAATGTTGAATAACTCTAACAATCCACGATTTATGCTCACAGTGTGTTCTAAACAAGTACAATGCAAATTAATTTTCTACTAACATAAAACGATATTCTTCACGAAGGTCTTTCGAGGGGACATGTGGAAGGTTTGTTGCTCTGACTATGCTAGTGGAGAGATGATGATAATAATATGTTCACCAGACACCCACTAACTTTTGAACGAATGATGTTTTTCGGCACATGCGCACCGTTCTATTTTAAAATACTGATATGGTTTTAAAATTGTCGTTTTTTTCTGTTTTTGTTTTGCATGTCGTGCATGCAATGCGCCGTTATTAGGACACAGGCGATTGTAAAACAGTGAGTGCATGTGTTACGTTTCGTGTTCATCATGGATTTCGTACGTGGAATATTCTCTCTAGAGGAAAATTCGTGAGATAATATTCCATCTTAGCCAACACTCGCACATATTTTTTTTATTTTAATTTGCACCACGCACCCACACTCCTTTAGTCGTTATGTAGTTTTATTTTTGCAAAGTAGAGTATTTGCACGATTTGTAATGATTGTTAGATATGAATATGTGATAAATAATACTGTTTAAACATTTCTATGTTTTGACTACATAGGTTCTTTAGTTACATACCTACCTTCGTCGAGGTAGGTATGTAACTAAACTATCATACCTACATCATTCTGCGATATTATTGGACTTTGGTAATTAAATCAACCATCGAAACATCGCAGGTTTTGTTGTCTTCATTTATGTTTATGTCAAATCAATTCAAGTCGATTCAAAAACTCTTTATTGCATAAATAATATAGAGGCGGAATTTTCACCAAGTGGACAATAACATTTTATGTATTGTCCTAGGTAGTAGAGTTAGGTATATTTTTGTCTTCTATTTGGATTTTCTTAATATACGTTTTTTAAATTTATTTTGTATTCAGAAAAAAATCCACAATGTAGGTTTACAGGTATGTATTAAATTAAGGTGTAGAAACGAACAGATATTTGAATATTGAATGCGAAGCAAAGAAGGTATAGACTTGTTGTATTTTATTAACTTCACTACACAGCAGTACGTTCTGGAGTGATACCTGTATTATAATGACATAGTACACCTATTTTCGTTAAGATCATTGACAATATAATACACAAATTTTGAAGAAAGCAAGTAGAAAGAAATTTAATAATAGAGTCCTCAAAGATTTTGTCGTCAAAAGATATCTACTACGTTCTCATTCGCTTTGGTCGAAATGTTCGTCATTCCATTGCTAACGTCAAAGTTTTTGACCAAATTTAGTCAAAATATAGTAGGAGATATTACAAAGGAGCTTTGACTATATTAAATTACTTTCCCGGCCCACTAACCGACGAGAAGTAAAAGTATTGTGAACGCGCTTCTGATTGTCCGTCTGTCTATGTGTGTGTATTTTGCCCACGATAGCGTCCAGACGCTTAATCCAATTGAGCTGAAGTTTGGCATGCATGCATCATTTGGTCGTAACAAGAGTTGATAAGGTTGTGCTTGAAATCGGTCCAACAGGAGGCGCCTAAGTCATATTTCAATCTCATAATATTAGAGTTAGAAACTTCAAATTTGGTACACAGATCCTTTGTTAGGCCGAAATCACATTTTGTTTGGAATACCCCATATACAAGATACTCTGATAATATTTAAATTACGCCATACTTTTAAATTAAGTATAACGCCATTCGTTGGCGCTTGGCTCAACCCTTAGTCGAGAAACGAACCGCGCCGCCCGAGGCGATTGAAATGGAACCCAACCGGATTCGTTCGTCGGCCGAGAGAGGGCGCTCACCGATTTTATTTATGAAATTAATATTCAGATTTTCAGTCTTTGGCTACTTGCCGGGAAAGTCATGGGGTGACACAACCGATGTTTTTCTATGGTGTAAATAAATCATTTGATTCGTAGCTTACAAATTAAAAATGTATAACGTCTAACCTAGTAGGCAAGCGCTCACCTGGACAAATCCAATAAATATTTCCTTCGACCAGCTGCGGGCTCGTATGCATAATTGAAAAGAATCGCATGCAGTCTTCAAACAGACCAGCGAAAGACTCGAATTAAACCAGGTAGCGTGTTACTGAGCCGCCATAATATCCGTGTTATTACGGCCTTCTATGTGGCCTACTTATTCGCGGAGCTAATGCAGGTGTCAGTCATGTCAGGTCATGTCGTCTGAATAACGTACGCCCTATTTCGTAAAATATTGCCCTTAATCACGCGGTAAAACACGCATCTCCAATCGGGGTTTCGGTCAGATTAATTATAATTAATTTCAGTGTTATTGGAAATGAACTCTATGTTTTGTTGTTTGTTATTTCAGCATTAAATTGCACCATTGTTCTTATTGCGTATTCTGAACTTTACTCCCTATAGTATAGTTGGCATACTAAAGAAAGCAGCTTGTAAGGATATGTTGTTAATAATAAAGTCAGCCTACTGGAGAATGACCGTCTTGGCTCTTTCAGTAATATTTCCATGTTTTAATCATGAATCTCGTTATCTATAAAAAATAATTCGGCAAATAATGTAACCAAACCGCAAATATTTTACTCGGAATTTTCACTGGTTAGTTAGTTACGTAAGATTTACTCTCGCTCATGATATGTACGTTTCTGATAAATTCTTCTATTTCTCTTAATTCTTCTATTTCTCATAATTCTTCTAGATTGACAATGTTTTTGGAAAATAAATTCTCATTAGTGTAATGTAATACAAACTAATACAGCTAAACAGTATCGATTCTTGCTTTCTTCGGCGATGTAACATTTACTCTCACTTATGCTGTGTTCGTTTCTGGGAAAATCTTTTAACTCTCATAATTCTTTTAGATTGACAATGTTTTTGAGAACAGATTATCATTAGTAAATGAAAAAAAAATGATCCAGAGAGACTATTGATTATTGCTTTCTTTGGCGACTTAACGTATACTTTCGCTTATGCTTTGTTCCTTTCTGGGAAAATCTTTTAGCTCTCAATTCTTTTATATTAACAATGGTTTTAGCCAACAGATTCTTATTAGTCAAATGCAAAAAAAATAATTTAGAAAGACAGTATCGATTCTTCCTTTCTTCGACAACGTAACATTTATTCTAGCTTCTGCTATGTTCGTATTTAGGAAAATCTTTTATCTCTCATAATTCTTCTAGATTGACAATGTTTTTGGTAAACAGATTCTCATTAGTCAAATGCAAAAAATAATAATCCAGAAAGACAGCATTGATAACTGCTTTCTTCGGCGACGTAACATTTACTCTCTCTTATGCTGTGTTCATTTCTGGGAAAATCTTTTATTTATCAATTTTTTTAGATTAACGATGGTTTTAGCAAACAGATTCTCATTAGTCAAATGAAAAAATATATTTAGAAAGACAGTATCGATTCTTGCTTTCTTCGACTACGTAACATTTACTTTCGCTTCTGCTATGTTCTTTTCTGTGAACATCTTTTATGTCTCATAATTCTTCTACATTGAGAAGGTTTTTGGTAAATAGATTCTCATTAGTCAAATGCACAAAAAAAACCAGAATCTCTTTATCTCTCAATTCTTCTAGATTAATAATGGTTTTGGCAAACAGATTCTCATTAGTCAAATGCAAAAAAATAATTTTGAATTACAGTATCGATTCTTGCTTTTTTCGATAACGTAACATTTACTTTCGCTTCTGCTATGTTCGTTTCTGTTCGGGAAAATCTATTATGTCTCATAATTCTTCTAGATGACAATATGTTTATGAAACAGATTCTTATTAGTCAAATGCAAAAAAAAAATATCCAGAAAGACAGTATAGATTCTTGCTTTCTTCAGCGAAGACCACGATTTCATATCGTTCAAGGAAGAGAATCCAGTACGGTGTTTACGATTGTATTTACCGCCTCTAGTTTCCCAGCTTTCACACAGAAATGGAGGTTACTAATTTCCTTTGGTGTATTCTATCTTGGCGAACTTTCCCCCGTTCAGCTACCGCAGAACGCGACGTCGAGACAAGTACATAGTGTCAAAACTGCTCGCCGCCTCCTTACCGCTGTTGTTACAATGAAATTACTCCAACGGTAGAAGCTGTTCGTTAAAGTTTGCACCTTCGCCAAAACTTGCACTTATTCTGACATTGCTACAAATTGTACATTGTGCACCATATAATACAATGTAAACTTTCAAATGTGTTTAATGATATGAATTCGCAATGAAAATGAAGCATCATAAAAGGAATTGAGTCCATAATTTATAGATATCTCATCCTTTCCTAACAACGTTAACATTTCAACCTGCTCGAAGCTGAATTGATCAATAACAAAGTTTTCATATTTGCGATCATGCATTAGGCTTTGTGTATAGGTACATTTTTGCCATGGTTCCTTTGGATCTGTCTACAACGACTTTTCATCAACATAGGCCAATATTTTTTGACAATTTTAATCTTTAGGTTTATGTTCTTCAATATTGTTTAAACGTAATTCTACTTCAATACTCTTTCTAACTTAATGAAGTTTAGATAGGGCAATACCTTCATTGGCGCTGAAGTTGATGATTAATGGGTCCGCGATATTGTAACATTGGCTTTGAGTCTTAAAAGGACCAATTGACAAGTTTACAAATTTTCATTGCTCATATATACTCTTATTATAAAGTCAACGACTATGTTGACTAAGTTTAAAAATAATTTTGAAAGGATTTTTTTCGGGTTAAGTGATATTTACCCTAGTTTTTTAGAATACTTCTGTCGTAAACTTAAGAAATAATTCACAATACTTAAAACGGTTTTATTGTGGTTTTAAAAATGAATATCTGAATATTTGTATTCATTAAGTCTTTGTTTTTAAAGCACGAAGTGACCGAAAGTTGTTTTTTTATGCCACCCTGTGATTTTCCTCTATCGTGTTGCGATAGGGTGTGTGTTCATTTGAAGCTGCGTCACGATTTTTATTGAGTGTGCTTTTTGCCCGTTTTGTCTCATAAACATAATCATTCGTACATAAACTAACCGCTTTAACTTCTCTTGTCTCTACTTCCATCATTCTATGTCTGAAAATAATACGTTTTAAGCGTTGACTTTATTTTCTCTGCGGAATATTCTACAAACATTATAATCAATCCCTTGTGTATATTATATTCAAACTAATCAAATAATCGATTTCTCCCGTAGTCGTATTCGGAGTCAGTGCCGCAAGATCTGCCAAACGGAAGGGAGGTGATGAGGATATCTGCCACTGATATCGATGACGGTAACAACTCCATCGTGCACTACAGTCTGGATTCTACAACGCCTGATCACTCGTATTTCCACATCGACCCTGATACTGGAGTCATATTTCTCAACAAAACCATCGATGTAAGTGACTCATCAATATTTTCATTCAATTTGGTTTTAAATTACTTTTGAGGCGGTTTTCCGTTTCGTTCGATTTGATCTGATTGAATGATAGTGTGCAATTTCTGTTGTTCTAAAGATGACGCTCTTCAGGTCTTCATGTACTTTTTTTGTTTCAGAAACCCGCCGGTTACAAGTTCAAGTTAGGCGCAATAGTACGCGATTCTGGTGAACCCCAACAAACCAGTTCGATTGCTTTAGATATCCAAGTGGTTGAATCCAACAAGAAGAGTCCTTCATTTACCCAAGTACCAGCACAGCCAATCTCACTGCCCGAAAACCTGTCGGACTTCAATCGACATATCGCCACGATGAGGGCCGTGTAAGTAACACTATTAAGGGTATTGCAGAAATAACTATTTTAGGCGTAGAGTTCCTAACTCACAATATTCTTCTGCTTCACAGATCCAACATTCCTGAAGAAAGAGAGCTACTATTCGAGCTAGTCACTGGACAAACGGAACAGACTAACAAATGGAGCACATTCGTAATGGAATCCGATGGTGATACTGCCTACATAAAACTTGGGAAACATTTGGACTACGAGAAAATAACTGACTACACTCTTACAGTTAGAGTACAGGTTAGTTTTAATTGAGTATATGTTGCTTAATTTGTCTTGACATTCTCGAAAGTACTCTGTGATGTAAACACAAATACCCTCATTAATACCATTTATTAGCGGCATGTAACTGCTTCCCAGGCAGCGGGAAGGGGGTAGGTCGATACAGTATAAAATACTGCGACCCGCGCAGGCTATGCTCGTATACTAGGCCGCCAGAAGTCCAGAAGTCTGCCGTGCCCTCGCATACTAGCTGAATGCCACCAGCGCGGGTATCGCAGCACAGCAGTCATTCGCCGAAGAATACGTCATGTACGATCTTCCGTTCTTGAACTAGACCACAAGAAAGACGCCCGCTTCCGCGAGCGCATCAGCAGACTTCTACTGTAGGGCGCTCAGACCTGCGATGTTACTTGAAAGTCGATCCAATGGGCCTGGCAGACGTCACGAGCCTAGATAAAGGCTCGTCGAATGACTCAATCGATCGATCGGCAGTATACGACGATACCTTGCCTGCTGCGAGGCTTTTTCTTCTCCGGAAGAGATTTTTTCGTCGCGGCGGAGGACGCGCAGTCCTCGAGACGCCACATCGCGGCAGGAATTCCCCAGGGAAGCTGCATATCGTCGGCGCTCTACGGTGTCTACACCAACGATATGCCACTTCGCGTCGGCACGGAGCTGCCGCTTTTTGTGGACGATGCAGTTGTATATGTTGACTTCAGCGAACCGGAAACACGCGGAAAAGAAATTGCAACAGAGCCGAACACACCGCCCAAACTACAGAAGTGGCGGATCGTCGTCCATGCGACGAGGTCCGAGGCGGTCATCACCGGCTCACTCAAAGCCTACCTCAAGCCGCTGAATCGAAACGAGTATCTCGGGGTGCACATCGTCCGTCGCCTCAACTTCAATCACCACGCATATGCGATGGTCGTTGCTTCAAAAACCGTCTGCGACGCGCTGCTGCCGATGCTTCGTTTAGCAGTGATCCTGGCGAAGATATGACTGCTGATGCGAAAAACACACGTGAGATTAAACTCAGGTACGCCGCAACGGGCTGGTATCATCTGATCTCGGCAGCCTAACAAACACATATCCAGCGGGTGCTGAATCTCAGGCTGAGCGAAGTGTCGAGAGCGCCTTGGTACGTCCGAATAGCGACTATGGAACGCGGCTTTAGTGAAAGAGAGTCCATGAAGCGCCTCGCGTGCGCTATGTGCCGACCGAAGGGCCGACATCTCGCCGCACGAGCACATCCTTGATCTCACTCCACTGCACACCAGGCCGTCTGAAGTCCGGAAGCCGTACCCACGCAGTTATAAGTCACGCAATAACAGACCGCCACCACGGGAATTGCAACACAGCAATCCTCCGCTGCAAAATAAGCAATACACCTTCTCTCCTCCCGTTTCAGTCTACTCACCCCGGTTCGGAGTGAGTAGACTGGAACGGGAGGGAGTAGACTGTAACGGGTTCGGGGTGAGTAGACTGGAACACTTTGAGTAGACTGGACTCCCGTTCCAGTCTACTCAAAGGCGCGTTCGGGAGCCTCAGCGGACATCTACCGCAGGACGCTCAGTTCGGCGATATTACAACTGTCGGGCCCAATGTACATGGCTCAGAAGAAGCCCCACCTAATGGCAACTGCCCAGCGGTAGACGTCACGGGAGTTGAATAACGATCGTCGACTGACCAACTGATCTGCGGCATAATCACTTGTACTTTCAGTCGTACTTTTTAACTTTATATTGTATGGATGTACGAATTTCGGCTGATACATTTAAATGGATTTAAAGAAGAGAATCGTATGTTGGCGCTTAGTTTTTGTCAACATTATTGAAATTTTGATTAGGTTGATTCAAGGTGATTAAATAATGGAGCTAAATCCAGTAGTGGATAAGGCGCAGGCATGGATAACAAGCATAGGATTAGGACGTCCCACACCTGGTACAATGAAAGTTCGGACGTTGTATAGTTTTCGTCAACTAATAAACAAGCCGCTACGCGGCAGAGCCTTGCTACTGACAGTTATACACCGCTCCGGATTGACGCGGGTCCCTGCATCCTTAGCCAACTTTGATAATGGCGTTTGGCGCCCAAGTTTTGGCCTCTTCGTTGCGCGAGTAGGTGTTAAAAGTTTGCCATTTGAGTGGCGCGTGCACAAAAGGACTTGCCGCCGAATTTACTTTTCCTCCGTCTAAATCTTTCTAAATCAACTTTCGGAGATTTTCGATTACTTCAGCCCAGCGCCGAGTGGCAGCGAAACTTCCACGAATTCGGGGCGGCAATGCTCGGCGTTGACGTTTTGATGAATGGATATTCGTTCTTCGGCTTCGGCTAAGAAGATCCCTTGAATCTGTCATTTATTTATACGCTGGGATCGGAATGAGACAGCATCGTGTTTGAGGTTTTGGGATGGGTAGCATTAACTTTAATAATCAACCTTAACACTGGGTGAACGGCGTTTTCGGCAGTGCAAATACTTCTCTAAAACGACGTGAACAGGTCCGCGGGGTAAATCGACATGATGAAAAAGAAACAGTCGCATGAAATCGGTGAACTTACGATGGCTGACAAGCACGATGGCTGGACAGATTACGAGAATAATTATTGCATATATAATATATTACATTTTATTGTTATGTACAAAACGTACAGTCGGCGGGGCTAGTCGGTCCCTCCATACACAGTCAACACACGAATACAAGTTTTATACAGGTTGAGTTTTAATTAACCGGCATCCTTGAAGTGGGCAAATCAGTACTAGGAATAAAACAACGTTGAATATAGGTAAATAAGGTAAAAAAGTGTCGAAAATTAGAAAAAAAATATTTCTTTGAAAAATAGTTTGAGAAGCGTTGAACGCGCTGCGACATCTAGCGGTAGGTTAAATATTTGGAAAAAACAATATTCGCGATGTTTTACCTACCACTAGATGGCGCAGAGCACTCAACGCTTCTCTAACTTGTTTAAAAAAAAAGTTTTTGAAATTTTCAAAAGTTTTTTTTTTTTTTTTTAATCAAGTTTATATAAAAAGTTGCTTATTTGCTCGTAATCATTTACTTACGTCAAAAATGCTGGTTAATTAAAACTTATCGTGTATGATGTAACCTAACATATTTACTTACGTCAAGAATGCTGGTTAATTAAAACTTATCGTGTATGATGTAACCTAACATTATTTTTTTTCAGGGGTGGTTCTTTGCATCCAAACGGTCAAATAGCTATATAATAGATAAACAAGAAAGATTTTTTTTTACAGTAGATCATTTTTCAACTTAAACTAAGTTGAAAGTCATCTACATTTTTTTTTTTATTATGGTCTTCGTTACAACGAAAAATTGTTGAATAACCTAAAGTTGAATTGAAATGCTTCTTTACCAAAGTTTAATAAAAAAAATAGTTGCTATTAGCAACTCAGTTTCTTACGTAGAATATATTCTATAAAATAAGGTATCCTGTTATCGAAAAAAAAAGCGATAACTTTTTTAAGTTCAGTTTGATGCGCAGAATAACCCTTTAAAAAAGTACTTTAGGTCGTGAACATTCCGCATCTACTTTTTACATGCGGGAAACAGAGATACTAAAAATTGCCTTCAACAATATTCATTTATTTTTCCTACTTTGAATCGACACTGAGCTACGCCATTACGATCTGGGGAAACTGTTACGCTTGTCACAGGGAACCCTTATTTATCCTACAGAGAAGAGCATTACGGATTATCGCCAACGCTAGACATATAAAAACATGTAGACCTATTTTTAAAAGATTGAAAATCATGACTCTCACATCACTTACATATATAGGCTATTATTAGATTTTTACACCGAAAAGGAAATTCACGTAAAATCTAAAGATTTACATAACAAAAACACCAGATACAAGAATAATTTCATTCTACCATGCGTGGTTTTAAACGCTGCTAGGCAAACTACCCAAATCTCAGGGCCTTATTATTTTAACCGCCTACCATGTAACATAAAAGACAATAGCAACCTCAGAACGTTTTACTCTATTGAGGAATTTATAAATTTTACAAAATGACTTTTTTTACAGCCCCTTTATTTTAATGTGATTCATATACTGATTATTTCATTTGATGATTGTTTTAGCTTGAATTAATTATTTTATTGATTGTTTTAGTTATATGGTATCTTATATTTAAATGTAATTACAATGTATTTAGATTATTCTTGGACAAAACATTATAAAAATTAGTTTGATTGATTATCTGATTATTGATGATTGTTGCTTTTGTTTGATCATTTCTGATATTGATTATTTTAATTGTTGATGGTTTTAGTTTTACTGCTTGTTGATTGCGCCTTATATAGCTTCTACTTTATGAAGTTTATTATAAAACGAAATGTTGTGTGCTCTCTGGGCAGTTTGTTACTTAAACATTGTATGTTTTTTTAATAATTCACACAATAAAGATCTTTAACTTAAAAAAGAAAAAAAAATATTGTCACGTGTTCACTTGCCTAATTATTAGGCACATGATTTTTGATGTTTATATTATTGCTATACATATAATCATCAAAAGTATAATATGAGAAAATCGATTAAGCAAAATCCTAATATTTAGTTTACTAATAAAATACGCCCTGTTGCCATTATGCCGCGGTTTGTAGTTAGGATGTTAAACAATCTGCAGAGATGGATACACGACTCTATCAAACTCGTAATACGATTCTAAATTGGTTATAAACCTTTAAAGAAAACACTTTCTTGGATTGTATAACTAAAACAAACACAGCTTGAGCCCCCTTCGCACTCGCGTGTTATCGAAACAATAATAGAATTCGTTCTTGAAGGTCCAGTTACATAACGACACACACAATATATACACGCATTTTGTCAGTGTATTTTTGATTTTTAGTCTACCTGAGTCATTCGATATTTCGATGTTTTAGCTACGACCAGTAGGTGATTAATATGTAATATAGATTTTATGACGCATGTCATATTTTCACCTTTACTTTAATGTTATTTCCCCCCACAGAATAAATACAACTTAGCAGCCGAGACGATACTTCAAATAGAAGTAGAAGACGTAAACGACAACATCCCTGTTTTCACTGAAGTGAGGTCGGGTAGTGTACTTGAAAATGAACCGCCTGGAACACCAGTCATGCAGGTCAAAGCCATCGACGCAGACGGCACATCGGCCAACAACCAAGTCACTTACGAACTGGCCGATCACACCGACTCATTCGCTATTGACAGGATTACCGGAAACATCACAACTCTGAAAGAATTCGACAGGGAAGAACGAGATTTCTATAACGTTAAAATCATTGCTACTGATAATTCGCCATCGGCTTTGATTCCCGGGAAGCATAATATGGGGCAACAAGTGTTTAGGATAGAAATCGCGGATCAGAATGACAATCCACCGCATTTCACTCAAGATAACTACGTCGCTGAAGCGATTCCTGAAGACGCTAACATAAACGAGCTTGTAACGCAAGTTATAGCTTTGGATAATGATACTGGTAAGTTAAAAAAATATATATTAATCCTTTTCTCTCTCCTTTTTACTTTCCTGGTAAGGAAAGTTTTGTGGACCCACTTATGTCTGTGTGACTGTCTGTATGTCTGTGTGTATTCCTCCACGATAGCACCGAAACGCTTCATCCGATTGAGCTGAAATTTGGCATAATTTGGTCATGACAAGAGTTGAAAAGATTGTGGTTGAAATCGGTCCACCAGGAGGCGTGCTGGACATACTTCAATCTCGAAATATTGGACTTACAGACTTGGAATTCGGTACACAGATGCGTCGTAGGGTCGAAACCACATTGTTAAATTTTGGTTTTAATATCTCTTATACAAGCGACACAAGAAAAAATTAATTCCGACATACATTTTAATCAAATAATAACGTCGAGCCGCCCAAGGCTAGTCGACAAACGAACCAATAGCAATTTTAATACCACGGATATACTACAAAAATACTAGATTTGCTGACGGAGGGGGGGAGGGGGGTTGGGTTGGGGAGAGGGGGTGGGTTGAGAGGGGAAGGGTTGAAGGGGTTTGGCGCGCGGGGGATTTTGTCTGCTTGCCGGGAAGGTCTTGGAGTTAAACAACCGATTTTGTTAATGTTTCGTCCACCTATTTACGTTTTAATCAAGGTTGAGAGTTAACTGATTCAATTTTACTCTACTCAGGATAATTCTGAAGTTTCTGAATTCTTTATTCTGTTTAGTTGTTGATGATGTTAATATTACTAGGTAATACGATTACTTTTCCTAGTATTTCATGCATTCCTAGTCACACAGTGGTTAAAGTTTCTAAGTAATACGCTGCTGTTATTCTTATTTCTAAGTATACGCTGCTAGTATTCGTTGCATTCCTAGTCGCATAGTAGATGCTCTATTTTCAGTATTGTCTTCACTGAATCTGTACAGTTTCTCTGTTCTATTTGAGAGTAGTTCCTTATTTGGTTTAATTTTCACAAGTCTTCTGAAGTATTTTTTACGCGGCTCTAATTTATTTATATATATCTTTCAGCATCCGTGGTCACCTACAGCATAGTGGATGGTAACACATACGATGCGTTCTTCATAGAGAATTTCACGGGTAAAATCAGAGTTAAGAATAACTTGGATTACGAAAACATCACAACTTATACGTTAACCGTCAGAGCTTTTGACGGTATCTATGAAGACTATGCTAAAGTTATTATCAATATTGATAACGTCAATGATAATCCACCTGTTTTTGTTGCGAATGTTACTAGAACTATTGTAGAAGAACAGTTGGTCGAAGGTTGCGTCGCCAAGGTAAATCATTTATATCTCTTTATAATATATAAAATATAATCTATATAACATATCTAAAAAACGTTTATTATTACAGGTGGAAGCTTATGACCCAGATATAGTCGATAGAAACGCCCCACAGAATATTGTATACTTCATTGTGAAACCAGAGCAGACGAAATACCTCTCAGTTGATAGCGACGGTTGTATACATCTCATTCGTCCTCTGGATCGGGATCCTCCTTCTGGATTCAGCACTTGGCAGGTTCTCGTCGCAGCAAACGATCAACATGGAGGACCTACCAGTTTGAGGACGCTCACTGAAGTCATCATTCACTTGACTGACATCAACGACAACGCACCGTTTTTGACCAATGTAAGTTTTCATCATATATAGTAGCGTCAAAGCGCCGATTCTAAGTACAAATAAATTTACAATAAGTCTAAATTGCTAATCTAAAAACATTCACTGCATAGTTAGAAACAGCGCAGTTCTTCTACTTTTTAAAGTCAGGAGCATCTTAAGTTATTTTATGTATACCTTCTCAGACTCAACCGGTGATCTGGAACGAAAATCAAGCCCCAGGCCAGATCGTTACGCTCACCGCTAAAGACTACGATTCTGAAGAAAACGGACCTCCCTTCAGTTACGCATTGGACGATACCGCTTCTAATGATGTCCTCAACAAGTTCCACGTATCAGGTAAGATTCATTTTTATAGTTTTTAAAACGGATATGGCTGCAGCTGCCTATCCTAACAGCTGAGTCGCCAGCCTACGGTTGCGGCTCTTGCTCGCATCCCTATGGCTGAGGCTGCTGCTCTCAAGCCTGCTACGTCAGCTGTCATCTATAGGCTATTTTTTACAGCGAGTTGCCTGCGTTTAGGGCTGCAGCTGCGCCTTTTACTTAATATATTATACTAGCATAACCCGGCCACACTTCGCTGAGGCTCAGTTTGATATGAAAACGCACCGATGTCGAAGCGCACCGAAGATTTCACTGATGCGAGAAGACTTTTGTCTCGCGTATTCTAATGCAACGTTGTGTCAAAATTTAATTTTACTACAGAAACGCGCATAGTCGAATGCAACGTTGTGTCGAGATTTTCGAGTCAACCGACCGACTATTTTTCGATTTGTGAGCACAAACATACGCAGGTGTACCGCGAAGCTCTACTCTACAGTCCTCGTAAAGCAGTCTAAACTCCGAGTACACCGTTGCAATCTTGATAATAGGGTGGATCAGCAGCACTCCTTATACTTGCCACAGTTTCGTCGAGAAATGGACGACAGTTTTCTTCTTGATTCCTTTGAGTGTCGCTCTGCGCTGGTGTAAGTTCTTGGTGTATCATTCCATAATTTAAACTTCGTTTTTCTATCTGAAGATCTGATTTATTGTTCTACTTTGTGATGGGCTTGTTGATCTCTTAATTTTGAAGAGTCTAATAATGCATACAGTTATTATAAGACAAACTTCCAGTGTTTTATGATTTAGGGCAAGGAGTCACTTGTGTGGGAATTTAGAACTATGTAATGTAATGCGATATACATTTAGTAGATGGAATGATGACTTTATTGTTTTGTATCACTACTATTTCTTCAAACTGAGCAAACCAAAGCTTAGGGGTTGCTCACCAAAATTAAGAGATCGGGCTGATAAACGCCATGGCCGCGGCCATTATTTTGGGAACTATTACAGCTACATTTACCTTAATAGTGTGTAACAATACATGCGTTTATTATGTCATAAGAGACAGCGATGAAGCTCTTCGAGGGAGTGAACAGAATTCAATTAAAACAACTTGGCAGTTGAAAATGTTTCGGAAGTATCCGGTGCCGCGCGAAAGCAACTGGCGCGCGACATCCGCCACGCCGCGAACAGAAAACCGCCAGATGAGCGCCAACCGGAGACGCATAAACTTGCGTTCGGAGGTGTAAATATTTCAGGCGGCATTACTGGTAATGAACACCTGCGCACAGCTTAAAACTTCGCACGACACTGCATTGTCAGGCGGATGACATTTTTTAACGGGGGTATAATGAAAACGGGCACCCGCCGCGCCGCTTCAAAAGTTTGCTGTTATTTATGCTTTAGAGGAAGCCGCTCGAAGAGGCTGGTTAATTAAAGTTGAGGGGAGCTTGCGACGAAAGGACGAGGGACTTGGGTTAATATTCACTTAAAACCACTAACTACTTAATAAGGCTCTAGCTGTCACTGCCAAACTGGTTGTTATAATCGAAATAATCTTAACTGTCGATATTAGTAATATCTGCGTAATCAGTGTTGTGTTTTGGCGTCGGAGCAGCTGTGGCAGTCTAGTTTCTAATGCTCATTTCGTTAGATATTCTCTGGAACCACTTTATACGTTATTTAGATATCTCCAGTTATTTAGATACTATGCGTGTCGTATAATATTTTATAGCCTGAGGTGGTTCTAGTTTTGTCGTCATTACTGTTTAAAATTGCGCAAACTAAATATTAGAATTTCGTGCTAAATATTAGAAAAGTCAGATATCTACTGTTAGTGGAGTGTATATAGTTTCTGATTTACATACACTTTGTTCTGCTTGACGTATCTAATGAGGCGGCATCCTTGTTTGTCTGCTTACGAATGTAAACAAAGTTTAATACAGCGACGGCATAACGTATTACTGATCCTCTGTACGTAATCCAAATTCCAATATTAATTAATCATAACGTAATTAGACATCTCATTACATGGTAATATAATCTGTCCGCGATCGGTGGCGGCGTATACGTTAGCTTCTCGCAAGAAACTCAATATCGCTCGGGATATTCAGAACTCCTCATTGAATAATGATTTCTCCGATTACCTAATTACTGTTTGCATAATATATTAAGATGGTAATTGCAGTGTACGCTTTAATTTAAATTAAAACGCCATTATTTAAATTGGTTTGCGTTGAGCTTCTGTGGTGAAACCTTAGAAGGTTATTAAAGTTTGGGTAGATCATACTGATATCTCCCTTTAACTCCTAATTAAAGGTCAGTATATTATAAAATACACGTTTTACGTTATCGCGTTTTGTTGTCTAGCGTGAATTATACTGTGAAAATCATAAGATTTTTGCATTATCAAGTATATCACAGTCAACTAAATGAAATAACTCTTATACATCTAGACTTGAAATTACCCAATGGACAGATCTACTACATATCTTGATCTCGACTACCTTCGTCTTTGTCAGCAGGTTTCGTTAGAATTAGGGATGGAAATATCAGGAATTAGGGATGGAAATGTCTTGACGTGACTTACTTTAATTTAATATCTTGATTTCTATATTTGTAATTCGACATCCCATCTACCTTCTTCTATTTTTTTCCTATCCTGGGGCCGGCGTTTGATGTTATAGTCGCTGCTTGATAGCTCCGTTATCTGAAGGGAAGCGTTGTGCTGTCCCAGGTTTCCGGGCTGTGGGACATTCACGGTGGTTTTAAGGGTCCTCGATCTGACGATGTATTCCTCATGATCATGAACATTCTTTTGCGGACCTAGATTTAGTTATCGCGGACCCCTGGTGGTCCATGGACCACCGGTCGGGAACCACTGTACTAGATGAATGCGATGTACTCACTTTATATTGCTTATCATAAACTAATCACTATGTACTCTTTGTTTTGAAAGTCTACATTATTGATTACTGCGTATTTCAATTAATATTTTTATCATTCGTTTTTCCTAAATGAATAACTATTCTGAATAGTGCCGCACGTGCTAACCATACTGCACTTCAGTGCTAAAATGGGTTTATTACCTGTCGGTAGGTCGATCAAATAAATCAAAAACATTTCCATTAGTAAACCTAAACTACAATTGACCAATCGCCATTTAAGTTTCGGTGTCTTACTGATGTTTCTTACGGGTTCCTAATGGTTCAGCAGAGCTTGGGTGGTAATGGCCTTCTTTGTGGTACCTTGGTAGGCCCAACTCAAGGTCAACTCCCATCCGGTAGCCTCCTAGAAGAGGGACTTAACCTGTCAGGGTCGCTGTAAGCTCTGTCTGCGGCTGTAACATACATTCGTAGGCTGTTAGGATCAGACGTGCGGATTCGGGGGAACACCGGGCGGAACTAGGAGGTTTTCGTACCAGGCTGTGCCAGCCACGCTTACGCAATCCGGCGAATAATCGGGGGGGGGGGGGGGGGGGTCTGGAGACGAATGTTTCCTAAACAGCGGCGATAGCTGTTGACCTGGCGTCACCTACCCTTAGAAACGTTCGTTGGCCACCCGTTCCTAAGTGACTCTGAAGGGCGCCAAATTCAATAAATTCAATATGTTAACTTCAGCACGAGGCCGCTTAAGCGACCTCGAATCCGTGATTAGACTAAAGGGCGGAGAAATCTGTCCAAATCTGGTAGTAGGGTGTCAGTACGCTGGTTTCACTTCTTATTACCTCACGGTAAGGTGTTGGACTCTTGCGAGCTTGTTCGCGTAGTTAGACGGTGGACTGTGTTGTCCTTAAGTCTCTGCGTTCACTCCATAGGAGAAGGAATGATCTGATATCGTTATAACTCTCTGGGGTGGCGGGTTCACCCTCAGTAGTTCACAACTCTCAAATGATGTACTTGCTATGGAAAATGACAAAGTTTCGACAAATCGGCTTTTCAATTGCTTTGTTCAATTTCCGTGTTAGGCAACATTTAAATTAATATATTTGAAGTTATCTTGACGCAGCACACGTATCAACCTACAACAATGTAACGTACCTGTATTCTCTACATTGCTATCTTGTTCGTCCGTTCATATGCTCCGCAACACCCGCCATTCCCGTGTAACAGAATTACTATCAAGTTCGCCTCAGTCCGTGCGTTTAAACAGCGCCACTCGAGTTTCGGCAGCGTCGAAACTGCGGAGTGCGCTCCTGACGTGGGGTCTTCCCGCGGCGCCCAGCCACGCAATACATCCAGGGTAGTGTTTGAAATTGCCAATTTAAAGTTTTCGCCGCGACGGACATGTCTGAAGGCGCGCTGCACAGTACACTGTTCACTCCTCGCCGGCGAATTAAGCAGGCAACGAAAATTACAGAATTAGCGCATGTCTTAGTTTAGATCTTGCCAAGTCAGCTGCTACACGCTTGCTTATGTTTAAACTTGTATGGGATGAGAAATTCAACGTAGGCAGAGGACGCCATGGAAAAGTATATTTTCTTGGTAGCACACTTAGTATCACCTACGTTGTTGTGAGCAATTAATTGGGTATTCCATTTTTTTAAAATTTTATCTCATTGAAACTTACAGCGCAACATGATCTATATATATAAAACAAAGTCGAGTTTTTTCGAACACTTATAACTCGAGAACGGGTAGATCGATTTTCATGATTTTTGATTTGTCGTATTTGTCTACGTCCCGAATAGCAGAATAACTATTAAAACATTGGAAAATTAACGAAAAAATAAAATTAAAAAAAGAACATTTTCCCATACAAAATGTTCATAGGGTTCGTAACTGTCAAACATTTAATGTTCATCCCGTTGATACGGTAAACTCTCCCCTCAAATTAATGTGTAACGTCCAATGTGTAACGTCCCGCTCGGAAAAGTAAAAGAAAGTATTTAAATAAAGGTTTCGAATCGACAAGATATATCCACAATATTCGTACCATAATTATTACATAGTTTAATTCAATCATATCATGCTGACACGCGATTGATATACTAATTTTTTTTTACTTTTATATTTCTTTTTGTGTTATTATCCTAATAAAGTAGTGGACTTAATATTTATTTTGTATTCATTGTATTACTTCCATAAAATCATAAATTCAGTTCAGCTAATCTGTAACACGACATTCATTGACCGTTAGGCCGTAGGAAGTTCTCCAGATCAGCTAGTACTACATATATTGAACATAGTATCTAAATTTAATAAGTTAATATATTTGTGCCTGTGCATGTGAGGGTGTGTTTGAGTGTGTGAGCGGATGTGTGTGTGTGTATGTGTGCGCGCATGTGTGTGTTTGTGTATGAAATTGTGCATTTGTGTGTGTGTGTGTGTGTGTATTTTTACGGTGTATATAAAGGTGTGAATATAATGTTTGTTGATTATGTAACGTTTTGTCGATGTGTATGAGGGTTGTGTCAGAGTGTCGATTCATTTTTATCTATTCTCCTTTTTTCACATATTGTAGTGTTAAAACTAGTATTTAGAAAAATTATTTTGTGTATTGTTGAATAAATCTGTATTTTGAAATTTATCATCTATTACTCTGTTTATTAGAGGATTACTAGGTGTATGCCGGTGTTACGCCGGGGTAATAATATAAATAAATATGTTTATCTTGTTGGTCGTAATGGAGCTCGAAGACAAAGATTTGCTAAAATATATAGACTATTAACAATGCTATTAAACATTGTAAAAATTAAAGTCATATCGGCTATTATTCGTCTTTCTTCTAAGCTCTAAGTATGACATTGGTCTAGTTGCTGGGTATTAGAACAGAATGTGAGGCAATCGCTAAATCTTAGCCAACTCAGAATAATTTTTTGATTTTGTTCGATATATTCAAATTCAAATGTCTTGTAAACATTGTCCTGATGGCACCAAATAAATGAAAGGAATTCAGTAATGCTACGTGCGTACGCGATGTACATTTATATCAGTAACGCCGTACATGAGAGTGGCTTACATACGCGCATGATGAATCCTAACACTCGGTAAGCCTTCAGCAACATCGCAAAAATATGTGTGTCGAACAATCGTTTTTGATCCAATATCACCCCGAGATCTCGCAATATCGCAAATAAGAAATTATTTGTATTGTTTGTTTGTTTGTTTGTTTCTTTATAGTCTTTATTGTGAAAAAGTCACAATGGGCGGGCGGGTTTATTGCCATATGACAATCTCTTACAACCAACCTTACTATGACGTGTTATAATATTTATTTATTTATTTATTTATTTATTTATTTGCAGCTGTTATAAAAAACATATACAAAAAAAACAAGAACAGACAGATTAAAAATTAAAACTATAAATAGACAAAGACTATGAAATAAAGCTACAAACGCTGCAAATTAGGGGTATCCTCAGGATATCTCTTATCCTGGTTTTCAGGACACACCTATTTATTGATACATAGGTATATGATTTTTTAAATAAAATAACCAAATCAAATAAATCTTAAAACAAAAAATCCAAATAATCATAATCAAATAAATACACAAATCGAAATAATTAAAATCAAGATATTTAACTTCAAATGATATTAAAAGAAAATAACGTAATTACATAAATTTAATAATTTACATATAATAAATCAAAAATAATCAAAATCAAAATATTTAACATTAAATAATCAGGTTACAAATTAATAAATAAACGAAGACAATAGTAATAATCCAATTAGCAATAGTTATTTTAAAATAAAATCAAATTATGACATCTAAATATCTTCCTTTAATAATAAACTTTTAAAGTGGTCCTTAAATACTGCAATTGATTTCGATCGCAAAGCCATTCCCAACCGATTCCATACAACCGCAGATTAATACGAAAAGCTGCACTGGAAATGTGTAGTTTTGTGCTTGGGTATTATAGCAAGTTGTTCACGTGCCCGTGTTGAATGGACATGCCGGTTACGGGACCACGTCATAATCGAGTAAAGATATCGCGGCTGTTTATTGCGTACTACCTTGAGTACAAGGGTCGCAAGATGGAGCTGCCTTCTTTTACTCATATTCAACATGGAAGCTTTCGCAAGGAATGGTGACACATGATGACGTGGAGGAATCCTAAAGCAAAATCTTGCGCAGGCATTTTGCAGTCTCTGAAGTCTCCGCTCAGTCTTCCTATATAGACAGGGGCCGTACACACAGTCGCCATAGTCCATTATAGACAATATAAGGGCATTTACAAGTAGTATTCTGATTCTGACGCTGAGGTACTCCCGAATTCTGTATAAGGCCTTTAGACGTGAGAAACCCCACCCAACGCTTTTGCTGACATGTTCCTCAAACCGTAATTTTCCATCAAATAGAATACCCAGATTTTTAGCCGTAGTGACCAGTGGTATTGGCAAACTGTCCACCATTATAGGAAGAGAGCCATAGTTAGCAATTTTAGTCCTGCCCTGTTTCGACCCAATAATCATAAAACATGACTTCGAAGGGTTGATTTGTAAGCCATGTTTATTGGACCAAGCGGATAACCTTTCAAGATCGGCATTGATTAGGCTGACTGCTGAAAATGGACAATTCGTGTCTATGGAATGCATTAATTGAGTGTCGTCGGCATATAGATGATAGCGACAGTTTTCAAAATTTGCAGCTATATCAGAAGTATATAGTGCAAATAAGATCGGGCCCAGTATCGATCCCTGTGGTACGCCTGTTTTAACTTCACGAAGAGAGGAAATCGATTGACGGCCAGATACATCTTTCAAAATTACTTTTTGAAAACGCTCTGACAGATAACTACGTATCAATTCGCATGCTGACCCAGAAAAGCCTAGATGTAAAAGTTTTGTATGTGTGCGTGTAACATGTCTGTAAGTGTGTGTCTTGTTATTGCATTACATCGACAGAATTGAAAATGCAATTTCGTTAATTAGATCCCAACGGAAAATGGTGACCCAGCCGGGAATCGAACCCGGGACCTTACAATGTAAGATCAGGCGACCTAACCAAACTGTATTAAATGTATTTCTTAAAGTATTGTGCATTTTAAATAAACAAATATTATAAATAGACAATCTAAAGAGTCTCCCGTGACCTACGAGTTTAACATCCAGTTTAGCAGTGAAAGCTAAACTGGACGCTCTCAATGGCTAGGGCTCTCAACTACAACGGGCGAACCCGTCACCTCAGGAGGTTTTAACGAAATTTATCGTTCTGTCTTCCGTGAGGTGAGCGCAGAAGACTAAGGACAAAACAGTCCACCGTCAAGCTCCGCCTCCTGCCCGTCAGAGGCAAACGCCTTACGGCGAGGCACCGGGAAAGGTACTCAGCGGGCAGCCTTGCCCTCTGACTACCAGTTTAGAAGAATATCTCCGTCTGGAATTAACCTTCAGGATACCTCCTACCTCCTGACTGGTTACAGGATCGTGGTCGCTTGCGCGGTCCTCTCCCTTACGTAGCGGTGAAACGGTGTCGACCGAATCTATCGCGGATCATGGCATCCTTTGTTTGGATCTGCACCCGGAATCGGGTAGCTGATGGTCGTTTCAAGAGCAGTCGCCGTAAGGTCAGCAACTACCCCGCTCTATAGGAAACAGTACTGTTTCCAGACTCCCGCGACTGTTAGTCAGAATGCACAATCGATTGGCTTACACCGCACGGCGCGCAAACCGTCCAGGAGCGCCAGAAGGTTGACTCCTGGGGGAAACTAACCCAAGGGCCAGAATCCTACCCGGGCTCGCACTTCATACGTGGAGGCCGCCGAATAAGTGTTGACCCGTGAGTGTGACCGACTCTGAACAAATGGGTCTTCGTGGCCCTCGTTCAACAATGGTCCATTAGTGAAAGCTATAGCCTTATTAAGTAGTTAGTGTTTTAAATGAATATTAACCGAAGTCGCTTTGTCGCAGCGAGCTCGTCTCGACTTTTAATTAACCAGCCTCCGAGCGGATTCGTCTGAAGTATAAATAACAGCAAACTTTGAAGCGGCGCGTTGGGTGCCCATTTTCATTATACCCCCGTTAAAAAATGTCAACCGCCTGACAATGCAGTGTCGTGGAAAGTTTTAAGTTGCGTTCATTAGCAGTAACGACGTCTGAAATATTTACACCTCCGAACGTAAGTTTGTGCGGCGCCAGTTGGCGCTCATCCGGCGGTTTTCTGTTTATGCCTCGCGGGAAGTTTTCGGCGTCGCAGATGTCGCTCTATCGCGGCATATGTCATACTTTAGGGCAGTGGTACTCAAATTGGGGCGATAACGCCTTCTTGTGGCCGCTGGTGGCCTCTTATTATTATTATTTAGTACTTAGGATTATACAGAAAATTAGATAGAAAATTTTACGAAATTACTTAAGAATTTTGATTGAAAATATTGGAAAATGTTATTTCCTCTACATAGAAAATCTGCGCTTGGATGTTCAACGTTCATACCTTGCAATACTGACGTTCATATGTTATACCTTAATAGGTATTTATTTAAATATTATACTTGTTATTTTCATTACTTTTGACTTAACCAAGTGTAGGAACTCCTATCAACTGGTTTGAAATAAATAAATAAAAATAAAAAAAAGAGGGGGGCGGTAAGGGGCTCAGAAAAAAATGGGGGGTGTTGAAGTGGTTAGGGGGGCTATGACTGAATTGTAATTTCATCTATTTAATATTTTAAAATTCACTGAAATTAAAACCTAGGTACCTACCACAACATCGATTATTAAGTTCATATTTCTGCCCTGTTTGATTGTATACCAATGAAAAATAATTTGTTCCCATCGTCAAAAAATCCTATCCTCATATTTGTGTGAACGTGGATTTAGTGTTTTGGCAACGCTGCTTACTAAGAAGAGAAATCGTTTGCATGTGACCTAACGCGGCGACTTGCGGCTGTTTTTGAGTTAATTCGAACCTGATATTAACAAACTTGTTAAAAATCATGAGATTCATTCTTCACATTAGGCTAGTTTTAAAATTAAAATTGATTATGTTTGTTTTAATTTGAATAAAATATACTTTTAATATTATAAAGTTGCGTTTAGAATTAAAGTAATGAATGTCATTGTGGTTTTTAAGATGTCGTAAAGTAAAAAAAAAATGGGGGCGCTGAAAAATAATTGATTTTCAAAGTGGGCGGTAGATCAAGCAGTAGTTCTTAAATAAGTTTGAGAGCCACTGCTTTAGGATGTTTCAAGAAGAGCGCCGGATTTATGTTTCAAGAAAAAACACATTTTTTACTTTCCCGGCAGAGGAAAAGTATTGTGAACGCACTTCTTTGTGTCTGTGTTTCTGTGTGTGGGCGTGTGTGTGTGTGTGTGTGTGTGTATTCCTCTACGTTAGCGCTCAAACGCTTCATCCGATTGAGTTGCAATTTGGCACGAAGGAAGCATTTGGTCATGGTAAGAGTTCAAAAGATTGTAGTTGAAATCGATCAATGCTCTTTTACGAGCTTTTATTTACCTTGCAATGTTTGTCAGTATGTTTGTTTAGTCAAATCTTGCAAGCAGAATTAGAACCACTTCCTTTTATCCTGTGACGTTAAAATTTTTACACATTGGTTCAGTTCCAATGACACTGCATTTTTATGGTGAGGACGACCTGATTTGCACCGAGGATTGGCTCTCGACGAGGGGACTCCTCAACGGTCAACAGCACAGTCACGAAATTTTGTATAAGTATTCAATTATGATAGCCAGTTCTAAGTTTCCCCTTGACATAGCTGCTGCGCTCAGGGTTGGCTTCCAACGAGGGGACTCCTCAGCGGTCGACAGCACAGAAACAAAATTTGGTATAGCATTCAATTATGATAGCCTGTTCTTAGTTCCACTATGACATGGCTGCTGCATCCAGGGTTGGCTCGGGACAGACCATTTCTATTAAAGCTTGTTTTCTAAAATGTGTTTTTACCATTAAACTTATCTTAGACTTCGTGTTCTCGTCGGCCCTTAATCGCTTCGGATACACATTAGGGGAGCGCTTCTAGGGCCCCAGCGCTTCCTATATAGTGCTCTCCGAACTATAAAAGCGGCGTAATTGCGCTTCTCTTGAGATTGTATTCGAATCCGGATGACCGGTAGCGGTTAACCCGCCGTCCAGGATGTTTCCTGAATTGACTGCCACCGCGGACTAAATAACCTGTTTACAGTTCGTGTTCTATCTTTTCTTCCACCCAAGTTCCAGACGCTGCATAATGGATTGATAATTGATTTCGATCTCTGAGTAGTGGTTATTACATTAGGTATATTTTCTTACCTTCACTTTTTTCCGGCCCGCCAACCGGCGAGTAGGAAAAGATTTTTTTTCGAGATGAAAACAGAAATATCCACTTTGAGCCCCTGTAAGTCGATTAGGACCATTTTTTTATTTTTTTGTTATTTATTTATTTAAATCCAAAATAAAAAATTACAATGGTGACATAAATAATACAGTGTAAAAAAGAGCAAATAAATACTTAATCATTGTTTGCGAAGCAAAGAAAGTACAGATTTGATGGATTTTATCAGCTTCACTAGACTACAGTCTGTTCTGGAGTGATACCACTCTTATATTTGTTACATATTACTAGAACACATTTTTATAACTGTGTTTTCCAGATTGATGTCTGTGTGTGTGTCTGTCTGTCTGTCTGTGTTATTTCTCCAAGATAGCGCCCAAATGGTTCATCCGATTGAGCTGAACTTTGGCATGCAGGCAGCATTTGGTTATCGGTCCACCTAGGGGAGCGCTAGTTATACTTCAATATGAAAGTATTGGACTTAAAGACTTGACATTCGGTACACGAATGTGTTGTTGGGTTTACAGTGAGATAAGACATCTCCAGGCGTATCTAAGGCTGCAGTATATTCGATTTCGCGTCAACATTTAGCTGAGAAAAAAATCTGTTTTCGACGGATTCCGCATAATTTGACCGAAGCTCACAAAAAACTGTATACGCTGAATGGTATATAACAATTTGTTTGCCAACAGTCATCGATGAATTCTGGAAAAAACAAAAAACCCAGCTCTCACACAAAACGTCCAATATGGATTATTGGAATAAGAAACATCCAACTATTTTTTTTGAGATATCGACTTCAGGGTGGAAAAATTTTTTCGATTCGAAAACGTTCAACGCTTGCAAAAGTGTATAAATCTTAAAGACGAATATTTTGAAAAGCAATATTTTTTTTACCAAATCTTAGGCAGCCTACTACTACGATAGTATATATTACCTCCTTATGCTAAAGACGACAAGTATCTGATTTGTAACTGTCTCTTGGCAGCTAGGCGTAGTAAAATGTGGATGTATTGTGGTGGGTACGGGTGTCGCTATCTTAAATGTAAATCCGTTTGTATTACCTATATTTTCTCCGTCTATCTTTCTCGCCTTACTTCGAAATACCAATCTTGTTATATAATAGAGTGGAGGAATTATACGACAGAGTGACCCTCAGAGTATGCTACTTTGCGTATGTTGTTCCAGATTTATTGTGCAGAGTTGAATTGTGGGGTCAAGCGGGAGACCGCGATCGCATCCTCATAATGCAGAAACAGGCCATGTGCACAATAGTTGGAGTGCCTCCGGGCTCCTCCACGGGAACTATTTAAGCAAGCTAGGCGCATTAACGGCTCTGGAGTTAATACTTAGGAGTATTAACAATGTACACCATGGAAGTTGCCGTTTATGTCAAGAGGCACTTAGCAAGCTTTTCCGTGATTATCCGACAAGATCCCGCAATCAGCTCCAATCGTTTAGTCATTCTCTCAGAGAATCTAAAATCTTGGCGGATTTCATTGGTCCCAAGATATACAATCAGTTAAACGATGTTATCAAGTTAGCACTAAATGAGGCAATATTCAGGAGGCGTCTGAAGACTTTCCTCACCGACAATGTTTTCTACAGCATTGATGATTTGTTTTATGTAAGCATGTTCAATTATGATGTAATACATCGAATACTACGTTTCATAAAACATCATGTTATTATGTACCTATGTTAAAAATCTTTGGCAAATAAAATCCTTGGAACTACACATATCCCACCTCTGCCGTCATTGTAGAGGCTACGTCATACTGTATAATTCGTTTGCCCCGCCAGAAAGCAACTAAAATTTGGCGCGTGCAGTATTGCCACCCGCGCGAAGTAATTTATTTGGAGTCAGATAGCTTTTACGAACATACATCTTTGTAATCACAAAAACTGTGAACAGGCAAATCTACTAGCATGCAATCTAGAACAAACCTTTCATCATATAAAAACTTTGTGTTTTACTCTTCCGCGACGCCTCCCGTTAAACCGCCATTGACATCGGTACCTACACCAAACACTGCAAATGGTGTTCGTAAAACCTGGTCCACGTTGACCACACGGGCCGCACTACACGCGGTAATGTAACACCTGCGGTTAAAAGTGTATCAAAAGACAGTTGGTTCAATTGATGATTAAGATAGTGACACTCGTAATCACTACAATACGTACACACTTGACGAATAAAGTCGCGACTACGCAATCTTTGCAGCTCTTTCTATTGAGTCAATTTGGTGATCTTTGGAAAGTAGAATGCGACAAAACGCTCCCACCACCAATAACGATTGGACATATGTGGTAGAAAAGCTCTTTTCATGACTGTCATTTGTTACTATGGCGGTCAGTCTTAAATCATTGTAGGAAAATACCTTCCTCTGAAGCTAAAACCTATGGCATTGTATCTAAACAATCGTTTATTACATTAAAACATCGTTATTTCGTGTAAGTGTCATAATAACTAACTAATCGTCATATATGGAAACTGATATCCATCACAATTGTTACTTTGGCGGTTTCTTTCCGCAAAAAAAATATATGATGACGCGAAACATGGCGGCGTGGCGTGTTTTCGTGGCATGGCGCGACGATTTTTTCATATAGTGACAAAGGTTTTTCTTTTAGTTTTAAATCTTTGCAACAATTATTTCAGACTGATTGTCATAGCATATGCCATAGTGATGAAAAGAGCTTTCCAAGTCATATGTCTGGTCGTTATTAGCGGTGGGGACACATCTCATACATTTTTGCTTATCCCTCCTTTACAGAATTCTTCAAAGTCTAAGAAACCACGCAAAATTATTTGTATATTTTAGAGTTTATCTTGGAAATATTATTATGCAGAGTAAACAACGAATCCCAGGGTGGCGCAATAGCGCGGAGAGTCCCGCTAGTCGAGTTGTGCGAATTTCTCGGCCGTCCCTGCGAAAGTTGGCAGCCTGAAACCTCGACCGAACGCAAACTTTATGATATGCCGCGTTGGCAACATCCGTCTTCTCATTTCCAATACCCGCACGCGAACCGCAATGTCTTGCGGCATCATCTCGGCTGCAAAGTTGCACCGCTCCAAGCGGTTACGACCCACTTTGGCAGAAGTGGCGATACAATTTGTGGATAATGTTGTCTGCTCTTTGCTTTGGCGAGTTAGCTGCGACCTATTTACTTGCTTGGAGCTACTAGAAAAAATATTTAAATTAGCGTTTGTTATAAAAATTGAGAGCACTCGTGTCAGCATACATACACGTGAATAGCCTCGGATTTATGGCAAACGGCAAGTCAACAAAAAGCACGTACGCGAGGGGAAGAATCACTGACAATAGTCAATAGTCAATACTCCTTTATTGATATGTCGTAATAATAAATGTATAAAACACAAATACTAAAAATAGTAATGAAGCCATTAGTCAAAAAAATAATCAAATAGGTCAGTAACCTAAAACTAATGCAACAAATTATCAATAAAAACCATACTAATAATAACCATAGTCAGACAAAAGAAAAGATAAACGCTCAATAATCACATACGTCAAACAACAATCACTATAATTAATAATCAAATATTATCATATTATTCTTACTAGTTTTACCTCGTATGTTGTAACATAAGAATAATCCGTAAGGTAGGCTTTCTTTTTTATACATTTAACTATATTTATACGTTTATACGTAGTTATAGCGGTATCTTAGAGAGGTATCTTAATAAGTATGTATAAGAAATATATTGTATTATTTTTTCGAGGTCGTCTAGCTTATATGGCATGTGTGATGAGCCAGTGTTTAACTCTATATTCGAAAATTCTTTGTTCTAAATCTCGTATTGACTTCGTAAGGTTATTAAAGAATTGAAACGGTCAAATACGCAAATGGCTTTTGGATTTTAGTCCAACAGACTTTGGGAGGGTTATGGTGCCTTTGCTTCGAGTGTCGTGATCGTGTAAGTGCATGTTTAGCATATATTCTTGTATGTTATTTTCAGTATAGAGTAAACAACTGAAAATAGGACTGTCTTTAAAAATCGAAGATTCTTTAAAAATCGACTAGTTTTTATTCTAAAACAAAAACGCATCGTTAAAAGACACCATATCATAATGAAAAGCCACAAAATATTTTATTTACTTAATTTACTTTCCTGTCGTAAGCTCATGAGTAAATTGTACAATTTACTAAATAACCGGCTGATGCGAAATTTCTGACTTAATCGACCACTTGAACAACTAGAGTTGTCAACTACAACGGGCGAGCCCGTCACCTCAGGAAGTTTTAACGATTAGTCGTTCTATCTCCCTGGAGTGAGCGCAGAAGACTTGGACAAAACAGTCCACCGCCAAGCTCCGCTCCGCCACTACGCTGAACCTCTGAAAGACCATCTATGGTGGCCATCTGCACAATGTCGAAATTTTGGAATAAAATCCTAAGCTCTGGTTTGCTCAGTTTAGAATATGTTCCTTCTTTGAATCTTTGCTCAGGTTGAAATCCTAAGCTCGACAGGTAAAAGCCTCGCAAGCGACTTCGAATCGACCAGACTGGAGGAAGGAGAAATCGAAATCTGGTAGTAATGGCGTGAGGATCTGCCAGATACAAAGATATAAACCGTTTTGGTATTGGTGCTGGACTATTTCGGAGCCTGACTGTTGATTGTCTTTTGTCAATCTCGAAAGTCGTTGCGATACGATCTAGGGTTGAGGATCCGAAGCAGCGGACACTTTATGTATGCTTTGTGTGAAATACTCGTAGTAATCGCTTCACAAAAATTAGGCCGTTTTCTAAAAAATTCTCACGGAAAACAACCATGGGAGCGGACAAATGAGGATATTCGCTTGGGTCAACATACCGGACAATGATTTTAAATGTCTAAAAATCGTGCAGAGTTTGATATAAAGTTGACAAAGTCACACAAAGTCGACAGTTCCGATTATGCTGCAAAATACGTCCAGGAAGCAAGCATTTTTAAGCACCTTGAACAATAAATCATGTTTCTTCCACTCCTCCGAATTTTAACGACTTTCTTACTACAACGTATCTTAACCTACTATATGAATATCGTATTATGGAGCAATAACCGATAGGAAGACGAATCCTATGCAAAATGAGTAAACTCTGATCGCAGAACAGGTTGTAAATGATATTTCGAAAGGCCTGATACCATAAAATTTGTAACATATTTATAGTTACGAATTTAAAAAAGAAAATACATCACACATCAACTTAAATTTTGAAGTAAAAAAACCCACGAGATTTTAGAAGATTACGTTTTTTAGAGAACCAATCAATCAACAGATTTATATTCGAATTCAAAATTCTTTATTTAGCTATAATATTACATATATTTTTAAAATTCAATTCCATCCTAACTAGGCCTCGCCTGTACTAAGGTAGGCTTAATATAAAAGAAGGTAGAGTGGTGTTCGTAACTTGCTGTATTATCTTTGTACATTATTATGTTACATTTACGAAGATAGATATGTCTCCAAAATAATAAAGCGTAATAATAATAAATTTAGGTATATACATATAAATATACACGTACATACATAAATAGATATATACTTTATAGATAAATATAAAATAATATTATATATATACATATATCTCACAAATCGTGCTCTATTTTTATATATGTTATCAATGTCTCCGTTTCTTGTCGACCCATAGTCAAAAGTGACTTAGTTAGGTTTTTCTTTACGCCGTGACTAGTCCTAGATTTCAGTCCTGCAGGAAAAACACTATTCATTTTGTTGAACAGTCGAGCAATGTAAGAAAAGTGTTTTTGTGCAAAACTTGTTCTCTTTTTTTGGATTAAGTACTGTCTATATTATATTTCTTTCCCGCGGATCTATAAGTAGCGTCAATGTACCGTAGCAATATAATATCAATTTCTTATAGTGTACAATGCGATATTAACTGTATTGAAAACCCGCAATCTTATTACGCATTGCGAAAATATACTTATTTGGAATTGCTTGCGGGAATGCTCTTACCCAAATAAAAAAATATCGATTTCATTTAGCTGCAATAAATACAAGTAAAAAGTGTGCTTTCGTGCGATTTTAAACTAACAGTAAGTATAGAAAAATCAAATTTGCGCTTATCAATACAACACAACAAATGCTATCACATAAGAATATTCAGCCAGAATAAACAATAAAAGGCGGCGCTGTTTTTTCAAACTATCATTTCATCCCCACGCATAAATTCGTGTACGTCCGCCATCTTTACACACATTATATTGACAATTGACACACTAAAATTTAATGACTTTTAATTGGACAGGCTCCAGGGCCCAATGGGGGTGCCTCTGCCACTTTTACTTTAAACTTCGTTTACCCAGAAAATTAGCTTTCTAAAATTCTGAAAAGAAATATGCAAAATGTTGAAGAGTTGCTTCGTGATCAGTGATGGGCGTTATTTCGAAAAGCTATTATGTTCGTCGTTAAAAAGATAAACTTTAAAATTCATAGAGTTAAAGGGAAGTTCAAACTTTGGCCAAAGTATAAAAGATTTTGCAAAAATAATTATTTGGTGTCAAAGAATATGAAATCCTTGAGAAGTTTACAGCCTAGGTTTTTAATTATTTTGTTTCTATGAAATGTTTAGAAAGCTTGAATTATTGCGTCCAAAATAGCGTAATGTTTTAAACACTCTAGCGAGTTATAAAATAAAAATTTGTGCCGATGGCAATTCTACCGATATTAACATTTTTTATTTCGCTCCGCAGGCAACGCTCTCATGGCCACAGTAGTTTTCGATCGTGAAGAAACAAAGGAGTACTTCCTCCCAATTGCCATCACGGATTCTGGTAAACCACGCTTGACTGGGGTGTCCATATTACACGTTGTGATTGGGGACAAGAACGACAATCCCATGATGGAAGGACACAGCAATATCTTCGTCTACAATTATAAGGTAATAGAGTTTTTTTGCAGCGAGTAATACCTACTCATCGAATACACATATCGGTATTTTTTTGCTGAATTTTATATTCGAGGTCGTTTAATAAAGACTGAAATTGTTTCGCTAAAGGAGCCATTAAATACCACATAAAATTGCATTAAAATCATAATTTACAAACGAATGGGTGAGCTAAAAAAGTATCGCAAATTATACTAATCCGGGCCTAACATCCGATAAATTATCGAACACTAATGTTATTAAGACATCAAAATATTGATATTAGCAAGAAAAAAAGTTTTTTCGCAAATGACCAACGAACTCGTGATTTAAAATATATATATATTTATGGCAACTTTTTCAATTTGTTTTTTTTTTTTATTTTAGTACGTATAATTGCTGAGTTAAATAATAAAATAATGAAATTTTGGAAAAAGTTGTAACATTGCATTTTTTGAACCACAGGAACACTTATGTCCCATCAATTTATACAAAATCTATTGAACCAATTTTCACAAAACTTGACATATATGTTATTTACATGGCCTTTTAACAGTTTTATATATAAAAAAATCCATACTCTACCGCAAAGTGTATGGTCCTCAAAGGATTAATTGCCATATATCATCGAAGAAGTATATATTGTCTGCTATCTTTGCTTACTAATGCTCCATAATGATGTACAATAGTGTACCACCGTCTTTATTGAACGTCTTTCCTTTAATTGTAATGTTGTCGCATTAATTTTAAAATGTGTATTTTCTCTCCCCTTTGAAACAAAAACTCTCCAGTCGGATGGATATCTAAACGAGATATTGCTGCACAATGGTTGGCTGTACGGCTACGTAAGTAGTGCTGCGTTGTAGGTGACCCAGCTGTTATGTTTCAAGAATGCAAATTTGCAAAATTGCCGTTTTCACTTCCGCTTCTGTTTTATTTTTTTCTCTTTTCACACTTTTCGTCGAGAAGAGCGGCAATGGCGCTCTCTTTTGTATGCACTTTTAATTTCATTCTGCACTGCATTAGTTTCATTCTGAATGCGATACTTGCGTCTGCTTGTGTTTTTCTTCATCTCTATTAAAGTTTTTGAAGGTTTTTAAGGCATAGAATGTTATTATTTATTTATTTGTTTATTCGCTTATTACTAAACATCATTACCGTAAAACCAAGGCATTGAAAAGTAAAATTAATAAAGATATCACCGTAATTATACAAACAGAATGACACTTATAATACTAGCTATCAAATAAGAATAAATAATAGCCTGCAATTTAAACGAGTGATAGTTGATGGTAAAAATATCAAAATCTGGTGCCATCGAGTGAATTTCATTTAAGCGCCGCAAAGCACGCGCCAACAAGTTCCACCTCGTAAGGTTAGTGTGCGAGAACAGCTCCGCGAAAAGATGGTGCGATCGAGCACGAAGATATTTATTTGATACGAAAAGATCCACCTTGGCTAGTAAGGTAGGGTTATCAGTTTTACCACGAATTAGATGTCTAAACATAGGACATGGTCAACATTTCTCTTCTGAGATGGAGAGAATTATAGCCTACCATGCCTATAATAAATGCAGTGGGATACAAAATGGATAATATCCGTACTGCTTGAAGTACAAAAAACACTTCTGTACCTTTTCCAGCATGAGGTTATAGGTATCTTCATGCGGATTTCAAATAGCTGCAAATATGAAGATGAGGTAGTAACAAAGAGCGGTTTTTATAATTCCAAAACCCTTTTTTATATCTATTATATACGGTAAAGTTATTCCGAGTCTTCCCGAACAATGTATTTAAAATATTAATTGAATTACTGCCATTTCGAATTAATACAAGTCCTAACATTCTAGAGTCTAGCTAAATAAGATGATCACAAAACATTTGTACCTATTATATTTAATTTAATTTTGTTCATGTACTTTATTTATTTTAAGTATATTTATTATGATACCAATTGTCATATCTAAAGTTATTAGATTTATTTTATTTATATTTTTTTCTTTTTCTCAGTTATTATACTTTGATAAGTGTGCGCACAATAAAAAACTTACAAGTAACCTAGTCGAGTCTATCTTGGTACGGGCTTCGGCCTAGTTCAGCAGACTTTGTAAATTACCATTTTGAACATTACCTACTTTCAGATATAAATTTATTCTTATTCTTATATAGCTACATAATAAATTTTATCTATTTTGTCTCTTCATTCCACCTCACTTCCCATTCGAAATACTCCCCCATTCTTAAGTCAAACTAATTCGTTGAGTATTTATATGAAGACATTTCATTTCTGTAGCAAGAATTGAGTAGCATTTTTTCTGAATCATTTCATTCTTAATAGCAACAATTGCGTGCTTGTGTGTGAGGGTGTGTGTGCGTGAGGGTGTGTGTATGAGTGTATGTGAGAGAGAGAGAGAGCGTGTGTTTTTGTGTGTGTAAGTGTGTGTGTGTGTGTGTGTGTGAGGGTGTGTGTGAGAGGGAGGGTGTGTGTTTGTGTGTGTGAGTGCACAGTATACTACCCAGTAGCTTTAATCTCGAGATACAAGGCAATGCGGGAAGAGGGTGCGAGGCATGTGGGCAGAGGGGTTCATCACGACGAACGCGAACGGTACGCATTACGGGCAGGTAATGACAGCCGACATTTTCAAGCGTTCGGATATCTACCTAGGCCGAGTAGCAAAACATCTGGCGACCATATCCCAGCCCTTACAACTCGTGACGTATTCGCTTTGATTTCAATTTTGTTCTAAGAGAAGCTGTCTGGTATACTGTGACTGTGGTGTGTGTGTGTGTGTGTGTGTGTGTGTGTGTGTGTGTGTGTGTGTGAGGGTGTGTATGAGTGTGTGTGTGTGTGTTTGTGTGTGTGTGTGTGTGTGTGTGTGTGTGTGTGTCTGTGTCTGTGTGGGCGTGCGTGCGTGCGTCCGTGCGTGCGTGCGTACGTGCATATGTATGTGTGTGTGTGTGTGTGTGTGTGTGTGTGTGTGTGTGTGTGTGTGTGTGTGTGTGTGTGTTTATGTCCAGGCGGTTCCAGAATTGGGGGGGGGGGTGTAAAACGAGGGGGGGCTGGTATCGAAGGATGGGGCGGGGGAGGGGGGCCCGAGAGACGCTGGGTGACATTCATCTGATTTACTTTATATTAAAGGTATTATACCTTACACATATTGTTACTATAGTTTTGCATTAAAAATCGGCATGTAAAAAATACACATGAAATTTATATGGTCGAATACGTCTGCAAGATGTGCACTGAACAGGTTTAATAATTTGTAGCCAAACTTTAACCACTGTTTTATTTTTGATTTTCGTTAGCACACTGCATGATCTCAAGATAGCTGCTAAATAATCCACAATTTATCGTTTTCCTTTTTTGACCACCTTAATGTACTACCGTAAGTCTTATTACAAAATCCATATATGTATGTACTATTAAATATCATCTACGCATTCGCATAAAGGACAATAGACAATTGCATGAACTTGGCACCACCATAAATATAATGAAATGAATGTACAAGACAGACAAGCACAAAATGTGCTAATTTTGTGCTTGGCTGGATTTGTGCTTGGATTGGTGCTTTGGCTGAAAACAGCCAGAGCACAAATCGGACGAAGTAACATCGTCCGCCGCATTGTCGTTAATAGAAAGGATTTCTGCATTTCATCTGTTCTGAAGAGACTACATCACGAAAGATCGATTACAAACTACAGTGTTAAGATGTTTTTTCATCCTGTTACTTTTCAACAAAGTTTTTTTTTAATGTGTATAGGGCGAGGCACCCGATACTGAAATTGGCCGTGTTTACGTGAACGACCCTGACGACTGGGATCTGCCAGACAAGCAGTTCATGTGGTTACCGTCGTACGAGGACAAGTCTCCACATTTTGACGTCCACAGAGACACAGGAATGATCACCATGAGGCAAGGAACTCCCAACGACACATATTTCCTCAAATTTAATGTAAGTAATAAAATATTTATTTTATTGTATTTAAAAATGTTCACTTTTCTGGCAAAAGCTTGTCATTTGATTTAATCCATTGCTATCTGACCAATCACGGTTGACGGTGTGGTTAAAACCATAGTAAAATAAGAACAGTATAACATCTCCATAGTACGCACCGATTTCCCACTCATACAAGCGTCCGTTGTCCGTACTCTACCACTACATAGATTCTCGGGAGCCTCGGTGCTAAATAGCCAGTCAGGGCTGTCGCTCGACAGCTAAGTATACTAAAGTGGAATGTTTTCTGTACAGGTTGTAATGCGACCTATCAGAAATTACATTTACGAGGTGACGTTTATTGTTCATTTGCTTAGGTAAATATGTGTCTAGGTAAGTAGGTGCATAGGTATATAAGTGCGTAGGTAGGTTGGTAGATGCGTATTTTTTTAAGTACCTACTTTAACTTACTAAAATGTAGGTATTTTGAACACATGCAACAAGTGATGAATGCTATCACACAAAGTCAGCACTGACTCATATATTCTGTTACAGTACAATTTTGGAAACCGACTCTTGATCTATAAACCAAAAATACATAAACGTACATAATAATTATAAAGAATTGCATTTCTGCTTTAATTGCGTTTCCCTTGGAGTAAATGGGTATTTTCATGGATGCATCTGTCTCTTTTGCAGGATTTTCGGCGACATCGACTTAAAGTACTATAACTACGAAACTACTACACCAATCATAAAAAGAACAACTGCACAATGATTGCATTGAAATTTCGAATATAGATTATTGAAATATCATTTTGTAAAACAATTAGATAATTATGAATAAATATGAGAACGTCAAAGAAGTGAAAAAAACGCGGAACCAGATCTGGTCGTATCATACTCAACGGATAATTGTTTCACAACCAGATTTGGTCGTATCATACTCAACGGGTTAATGGGATCACAACTTATCTATTGTGTATTTGTTGTGGCAACCCTGGTGGTTCGGCGAAGCTTAGGTACTTATTTCGAAAGCGGGCTCTAGATGTCCTACTGATGCTATTTTACTATGAAATTAAAAATTGCAACCATTTCTATAAATTAAGACCGCAATTAAGTCTATTCACGGGATTCGCAAAAAAACGAGACCTGCGTATTTTTAAAAGGCGGCTTAGTAAAGTAATAAATAGTTTTGTGTACCAAAAAAAACTTGTTCTACAGGAAGATTCTTTTGAACGCCAGTAGCTTTAAAGTAGATATTTTTAGGAAATAAAAACTCGCACTTGCTAAGAACCTGATGTATTGTAGTAGGGAATTCAACAGCATCCACTTTTTATAGTTTATGTGACCATTTCTATTCATAATTATTATCATCTTTTCATTTTTATTGGACGTCAGTAAGTAGATATAAACCAACTGATACAAATTCAAACAGAGATAAATCAATTTAAACATTTTGAAGGCGTTGCTTTGTGGCATATGTATATTTATACTTGTTTTTTTTTCACATATTATTACGTCTTTATTATATATAGTTCTATGTTGATAATAAAAATTAAAAATATATAAATATGGATTTCATTTTTTTTTAAAGTATGATGGTTTCTTTCTCATTTTTCGATCAATCACCCAATAGAACCAAACCACTGGTTCTTGTCTGCAGTTTAAGATTTAAAAATCATTTGTATTGAAAATTGTATAAAGTTACAGAGCATTTATCTTTCCTACGGTATAAGAATGAAATACTAGGCGAAGGACGTGCCGAAGGCGTAGGCTAATGACTAGTTTATCTTATATGCAAAAAAATATTTAATATACCATAATAAAAAACCAACACATTATATCTATTTCGATGAAAAGTCACATCCTTCCTTATCTGACGATTTGTTGTAGGTATAAGTGAATTACTGAAATTGTACGCAACCCTTTTAATTCTAAGATTCTAGGATTTAATTAATAACATCATGATTAAATACAGCCTTGGACAGCCTTGGAAGTATTATATTTTTATAACATTTCGGCAAATATTCCTTGGAACCACTTTTTTTACAATTCGTCTGTCTCTGCTGAGGGTAATTTAGGTAATAGGCAAGTTTTATTGGGCTGTAATACACTTGGGCGACACAGATTTGTAAATCGATGTTTATTTTGCAAGACCTCACTTTGCCGTCTTTGCTCGTTGTGGACAAGCGCGTGCATCAGCGATGTGTTCCTTTATCAATGTGAAGTGTGTCTTATTTGCTACAAAATACCAAAAAGAAATTAACTTAGTGTTCATAAGCACTTATGAATCCAGTTGTTTAATGAACAAGGCAAAAGTGGCAAGCCAACATTGTTAAAATTATAAAATGCTCGCGCTGTCCATCAAACGCTTTCAAGAAACCAAATCTTATGACAATAGACAAAAAACAGGTCGAAAAAGTATTACCTCGGACTGTGAAGGTCGGATATTGATTCGAGAATCTTAACACAATAAGAAGAAAACTTCTTTCGAGCTCACTGCAGCTTTGGTTGAGGAACTAGAAGACCAGTTAGTACCAGAATAGCAAGAAGACTCGCAGATGCTGGCCTCAAAGACTGCAAAGCAAGGAAAAAAATGGCTTTTTAAAAAGTACAAAAGTTATTGGCTGGATTGGGCTGTGAGAAGTTAACGTTGGACAGGGAGAATTGATCTAACTTGCCCAAAGCTGCACTTAGTATACTTCAGCTATTTTTGTATCGGCCATAGAAAGAAGTGGTATGGGTTAATCATTTTATTGTTAGGGATATTTTTTTTACTTACTAGAGATTTGCTATAGCATGCTGAGAGATTTGACCACTATTCAATTATTTTTGAAAGGTTGCAATATTATTGTATACGTATATATATTTATTCAATCGTTATTGATGGTCTGTAATAAAAAAACAATAAAATTATGCATATCCATATTAAAATATTTCTAAATATTATAAAAAAACGTAAACTCATGGCCAACTCTTTTGCCAACCTTTAGAGTTTAGATAATACACTATCTGCAAATTGCACGTGTTAGATTTTGAATTTTTACTAGCGCGTTAACTTACACTAACATACTGAAATGAAAGAAGAAAAAATGCAATGTCATTTTTTAGGTATGTGCTTTTTTATACGCCTTTACCAGCCTTAAGGCTCCAGTCGTTAAAAATGTACGCCTGAGGCTTTGTAGGAAAATGTTATTTTTTGTACTTAAAGTAAACATACAAAAAGGATCATACGATATACGTACTTAGTCTGTTCAAAAGATATCGCGAATTTTGCGATTTTTCAAAAATTATTTATTTATTTATGAATCTCTTTTTTGTCCCCTTCATAGTAATCCCCACCAGATATTATACACTTTTGCTAATGTTTTTTTTTTCAATCCTCGAAGTATTTCAAAAAATCATTTTTTGTGATCTTGTTCAGCTCAACCTCCTTCGATGCCGTCTTTATATCCTCAATCGTAGCGTAGCGTCGTCCTTTCATGAGCCTCTTCAGTTTTGGGAACAAGAAAAAGTCACAGGGGGCCAGATTTGAGGAATACGGTGGCTGAGGCATTATTAGTGTGTTGTTGTTATTGGCCAAAAATTCGCGCACAAGCAACGATGTGTGAGCAGGGGCTTTATCATGGTGCAAAAGCCATTTTTAACACGATTTTTTTAGGTCGACCTGTATGTAACTAACTATGTAATGGAATCTAAGGTAACTAATTTAACCAATCTTCCAAGGATCGTAGCGTCATGAAAATTGGCAGCTGTATGTAGTTCTGATAACAATACAATAATATGGTACTGTCGAACTGATCTGATGATAGAGTCGGAAGATATGAACTGGAACTTCATGATGGAACATCGTATCATAGCTGTGTTTGGACTTGTTAGAAAAGTCTTGGAATGAACTTTGACCACGATTAGGTTTCAAGGTCTGATGATGAAGCCGGAAGATAGGCACTGGCATTCCATGACGGAATATCGTATCATAGCCGTGTTTGGACTTGTTAGAAAGGTCTTGTAATGAATTCGACCACGATTAAGTTTCAAGGTCTGATGATGAAGCCGGAAGACAGGAACTGGCATTCCATGATGGAATATCGTATCATAGTCGTGTTTGCACTTGTGAGAAAGGTCACGTAATGGACTTTGAACACGTTCAGGTTTCAAGGTTATAACAAACCTATTTTTATATATTGACTTGTAAATATTGAGTGTAAATAGTGTAAATATTGACAGGTGCCTGTATAAAATGTATATAGACCTGTACATGGAGAAAATAAATAGTATAATATTGATATATCTATATACGATGTATATTGACGTGTAAATAGGGTAGTAGGTTGTTAAAGATCCCACCCAAGCCAAGGTGAGAAACGTGCCGAGGACTGAATGGCATGAGGGTGGTTAATAATATCATGTCGCTAGCGTCACCTCAGGGAACCGGGCGAAACACTGTTGTAAATAGCCTTGCCCCTCTACACGGACCTCTGGGGGGGGGGGGGGGGAGAGGTCGACCATTGAATTTTCCACTACTCGTGGGAATAATATGGCAAAAACTACAAAAAAAGAAACAGCAACACAAAGAAAACGGAGACTTTTTTTTGTGTTTTTAGTGTTTTTTTAAACTAATAATTTATTATTCTTTCACAAATTCGTGCGTTTCTGGTGGATTGCTTCGCGCAAATTGCGCATAACTTGCAGGTAATATTCTTTATTGACCGTTCTACCCTGTGACAAGAACTCATGATGCACCACGCCCCTGCAAAAACACCAGAGTCAAAACACGTGCAAGCAAAGCAGCTGTCAAAAATTAACTGAACATTCAAAATGGCCGAACTTATCGGCATAAGTGAGATACATGAGTAGCAACATAACGCCACAAAAAAAAAACGAAAATCGAATATATGTAACCCGCGGAAATTCAAAATACGCGATATTTTTTGAACAGACCTCGTATGAAAGGCATATATGACTTATATGAATTTAATGACGGGAGCCTTAAGGGAATAAATTGAAAAAGAAAAACCCCATACAAGTATCCAATTAGGTCATGCTCCATGGCAATGTAGGTCGCGAATGCTCTATAAAAATACTCTAAGGGCTGAGAGAAAACATGCAATTTGAAGAAATGATGACGTCAAAGTTGCTTCTTGTATTATTACTCTCTGAAGGGAATAGGAGATGTTAAAAATAGGAAAATCCTTTTGCAGAAATGTGTACAGAGATATTATTAGGTGTGTCAGAAATTGCAGGTACTTTAGCTTGCGTAGTAATCTTTTATATATCACAGGATTCTTCTTTTTTTTGTTGCATAAAAAAGTAGTTTTTGATAGGTTAGCCAATATTATATAAACCACGGAACACTCGGCGCGCGGGGTAAACTCGTACTTGGCCAGTTTTTGGTTTGTTTAAGTTACAGAACAAGTAAATATTTCTCAGTGTAACACATATAATGTATCGTGTTAACCTGATCAGATTACTAATAAAAACTTGTCAGCTGTGTATATACCAAAATATCCTAGTCATCTAGAAACAAGGTCGGCTAAACGGTAAACCCAACTGACGGTCTAATTGAGTTTAATAGACTGGTATCAGATAGTCTGTAGGATCCTCTATCAGACAGTTTTGTTTGATACGAAAACTAATGTATAACCATATTATTTGTCTTTTTATTAGACAATTTGTCTAATACAAAAACTACTGTATTATACATATGTTGTTTATCGTTTTATCAGACAGTTTGTTTGATACAAAAATTACTGTATACCATATTATTTATTATTTTATCAGACAGTTTGTTTATTACAAATACACTACTGTACGTACCCTATTATTTGTCATTTTAGACAGGTGCTTTGAACTAAGATACATAGATACTTTTTTTGTATGTAGAACAAAACATAGCTAAGTCCATATCCACCAATAAGAACGCAGCGCGAGGACATTGTGTTGTTTATATGTTTGTATCGACGATGACCAAGTCCAAGCCATTTTGGAACAATGACATCAGTTTAAAACAAAGATGACTAAGTGTTTTATATTATTCATGTTTTGTTATTTAAATATTATCATACTGGTGTTATTTAAGGTGTTTATAGTCGATGTTTATTTAAATCGTCATAACAGAAAAACGTGATTTTCTCGAAAACGTTTTCTATGGACTTAGCATGTTTGTTTCTATAGGTATGACTCCTATAATTGCAAAAAAATAATAATTTGAAATAAACCATATTTACATAGAAAACGCATCTTTTAAAATTCTGGAAATAAACTGAAGATAGGATTTGAATGGTATTAAAACATCTGCCAAGTGATTTTAAAATGTCGAGAAACTTCCGTCGGAAACATATCTCGGACCTAAACTCTATAATATATTTAACTCGTACACAGGACAGATTTTAAACATAACCGACAACCAGTTCAAGAGACGGGTGTCTCATTGGCTCTCAAATTATACTAGAGATGAATGCGAAAGTATGATATATTAAAATATTTTATTTCTAACCACAAATTATAGGATATATAGATGTAAATTATGGATGTACAGATATACAGATTATAATATGTTATATTTTATTATGTTATACTATATTATATATAAATATGATACATTATTTTATATGTTATATGATATTATATTATATTGTAATATGTTATATAATATTATTTGTATTATATTATGCTAAATTATATTACGTATTGTTTTTTTATGAGACGGAAGAAGGACAGCAGGCAAGGCGTACAGGCTCAACAAATAATACCACAGAACTTTGTATCCATCACCCCAACACAGGCGTATACCTAGTGGGGTGATGTAATCCTGACAAGTTAATGCCCTTTCGCGATTTTCATCATATGTATTCTTTTAAAATGTGTTAAAAAAATGAACGCAATCTTTTTTTATGTAACCATAAAAAATAGGATAAATAAATAAATAATAAAATAATAAATGTGGACTGTATTAGAATAGTTCCAACAACATATTCTCAAAAAGTTGTGAGACTTTTCGAAATAACTTTATAGTTTTTGTGTAAAACACCGATAAGATCACGTGACAGGCTTTATTAATCAGTGTCTTGATTTAATTATAAGCGTATAATTTCTTTACTTCGAATCTTTACCTTATAGGGCGAATCGCGAACCGTCTTTGTATCAATCGCGCCGCTACTTATCGACATGTCCTGCGTTAGGGGACTCCCCCCTACTGTTTAATATCGATTTTCATCGCATTTCAACAATACGACTGAGAATACTCTTTTATTTCAATAGGTAACTGAAATGAACGAACCACTAGTGCCTTTCCATTGGGTCGAAGCCACAGTTAATGTAACTGTGAGAGAAATTCCAGAAGAAGCAGTAGATAAATCGGGATCCATACGTTTCATCAACACAACCGCTGAAGAGTTCATCACGGTGCAGGAGAACGTAAGAGAAATTATGATTTTTTATGTGTTAAATATTAAGACAGTCTCTAACTACAACTAAAACTAAACTTAGCTTGCTTAGTTATTTCACATTTTAATGGAAAGAAAACGGATTCTTACCGCGTGGAACTGGACCATAGTTTTTTTCCGACGTTTCGGCATCATTTCGTCATCAAGTCTTCCAGAGTACAATACACACTCAAGTGTGTATTGTACGAATCAAAGTTGTACTCTGAAAGTTGTACTCAAGTACAACTTCAAGAGTACAACTTCGATTCGTTAACGACACGGTCTGAATTTTAAAAGAAGGTCTTTACACCTTGGAAGAATTCCTATTTCACCTCAACTCGATACTTTTTAAGATAAATAAGGTTCACATATGAGACGACGACGTAATCAAGTTTTGACACTTTTTTTGGGGAAAACAAAGAAAAAAGTTTTTTTTTGTCATTTTTGTAAATATTTTCTATTGAAGAACAGTTTGAGAAGCGTTGAGCGCGCTGCGCCATCTAGCGGTAGGTAAAATATCGCTAATAAACAATATTATAGATATTTTACCTAACGCTAGATAGCCCATCCTGCGCATAGCTTTTTATACTATTTAAAAAAACCTTTTCTTTTCAAAAAAATTCTAAAAATTTATTTTTAAAGTTGCTTAGTTTTTCGTACTGATTCATCCCCTATAAGGATGTCATGAATTTTAAAAGTCACGCTGTATAAAACCTACCGATATTTACATGCTGATTCACACTATCATCTTGCCACTTATTATACAATTATTACAAATATCCCTCACCAATCGAGCACATGACCTATGCGTCACCGACCATTTTGCGCAAGAGATAAAGCATGCAGATAATGTACTAAATGAAATGGGTATAAACTACATAGCAACCACCTCACAAACCACGCAACAGAAATGTTTCAGGCACCAAATCGAGCTCCGGAATTCTTGACGTAAGACAAGGGAGTAACAGATCGGGTTAACAAAATGCTCAACAATTTTACCATTTAAACGGTCTTTAGACAATCTCCAAGCATAACTAGATTCCTGGTGCCCGTGAAAGATGTATGCAACCGTAAACCCCTTATGTTTACAAAATAGAGTATAGCTCTGAATAGACGAAATGTCAGATAGACGAGACGCCCCATTATAACTCGAATAATGGAACACACTAGGGCGCTGCAAGACGTCCGACGGGAAAAATCAGCAATCATTGGTTGGAGTTTCATAATTCTTCAGTTTCACAGGGAAGCAATCGAACGCAGAAGAACGCCCAACTTCAATCGAAGTGAAGGTTTAAAACTTTCCACTAAATGGAACTCAAGAAGTCATTATCGCCGATCCCCTGCAACAGGAACGTTAAGCAAAATACAGCGACACAATATTCATGACGCCAGCTGGCGTCGCAGCAGTAGACATTGAACTACCTGCTCCATCACTTAGTGAACGCAGAGTGCTAGCACCGGGTGTCCGCGACAGCCGCACTCTTATCGTGTCCCGGTGACGACGGCAAATGTAACTTTGCCGAAACGTCGAGAAACCTTACGTCTAGTTCCATGCGTTAAGAATATATATTTTTTTAAAAATTAAAAAGCCTTGATAGCATCTTTATAATCTCCACTGCGAATATTGTTCAACATTTTGGCTGTTTGACTTTCAGTATTCAGAGTATGACTTCCATGGCCACCAATTTCGTAGCGAGAGTCCATGGTTATCGTTTCGCAATATGTCTCTGAAATACTCAAGGTTATATGGGTCTTTTATACAAATACGTACACAATGCTCTTTGGCGTTTAGCTTTAAAGGTTTTATCTAAATAATGATTAATTTAGATGAGCCAATTCTATTCAATCGTTCGCCATTGTGAACACATCAGAGAGAGAGAGGGCATAGTGGTTAGGCCGCCTGATCTTACATTATAAGGTTCCGGGTTCGATTCCCGGATGGGTCACCATTTTCCGTTGGGATAAAATTAACGAAATTGCATTTTTCGATCGAATGCAATAACAAGACAAACACACACATGTTAGATGCACATATACATATAAACCAGAGGTACCCAAACTTTTTTGACTCGTAGACCCCTTGCTATTTTCCGTAGACCCCTGCCTGAATTGTCCTGAACTTACTAACATTAAAAGTTTCTTGACAGCTAGAACAGTACTGATCGCCGTTTATAGGGTTTTTGGTAATGTGGACCGTTGTAAAAACTTGTACAATTTTTATTTGTTTATTCCTAAGCGTCCACGACCTTAAAGAACGAATCATTTGGGAAAGCCGCACATAAAGGCACATGTAGCACTATCTCGCTTGCTCATTCATGTGGCGCGTTTATCCTACTCGCTCGCACTGATACCCATTGAAGCGCAATTTTTTCACATATCTCATTCGCACCTTCCCTCGTTAGTCATGTGCGCTGGCCTCTTCAATCGACTAGTGATGCAATTTGAGTTGAGTGTTGATTTCATTCCGTGATACTTGTGACGCGTGCGTTTGTTTATTGCTATTGTTATAATTTTAAAATACTATGCTGTTTACAAAATCTGTTAAAGAAGTGATACGACATTAACGGATCGCCTGAACGCTTATGGTGACCTGCCTAGATGGAGTCCACTTACGTGGACCCCCATTTACATCTCGTGCACCCCGATTTTTGTTTCTCGCTGACATCCCCCTGCGAATCGAAATCGACCCCTGGGGGTCCATATAGACCACTTTGGGAATCACTGATATAAACGCTTCATAGTAGGGTTGGTTGTTAGAGATTGTCGTATGATAATAAACCTGCCCATTGTCAAATTTCACAATAAAGAGTAGGAACAAACAAACAAACAATTATTTTGTGTTTTAGGGTCTCAGCAAGAAAGATCTGCTGCACAAGCAGTTGTCATTGATCCTCAACGCAACTTTAGAGAATGTAGACATATTTACAGTTTACAATAAGCCTACTATAAACGACTCGTTCCTGGATGTCAGATTCTCAGCTCATGGCTCGCCGTATTATGCCCCGGAAAAGGTGGACGCTTTGGCTACTTTGCACCAGAAAGAGGTTTGATTCGGCAATTTGTTAATTTCACTTCTTAATCGAATCGTTTTACTAATGTAACCTTTTTATCCTTAGCTTGAAGCCTTGCTCGGTCTCAGAATCCAGATGATTACCATCGATGAGTGTATACTGGAAAAGATTCATTGCGAAGATTCTTGCAGAAATGTCTTAGTGAAATCAAATGTGCCTTTGTCGGTGTATACCAATAGGACTAGCTTCATTGGGGTGTCAGCCAGAGTGGATCCTGAGTGCACTTGCGAAATTGTCGAACCACTCGTCTGCTACAACGGGGGTGAGTTTTTTTAATAAAAAAATACTATCTTACTATTGTTATGCTTATATATTTACAGTGGTGAACATATTATTTGCGACATGTATTTTTTTCTTCGTCTTTTTTGAAATCAGCTGAAGATTGAATAACGGTAAACCTAAAACGCTTTTGGGTCCAACCTTATCTTCTGTAGATACAAATACAAGTTCAGTGTAGTTTTGATTTAGCAATGCTTTTCTTCTTCATATAAACTATTTATTTTTTTATTTTATTTCGTTTGTACAGTAAAGTCATTTTTACATGAAATTATGCCACAGTAAACATGGTAAACACGGCCTGGTAGCATAGTGGTTAGGTCGCCTGATCGTACATTGTAAGGTCCCGGTTTCGATTCCCGGCTGGGTCACCATTTTCCGTTGGGATTAAATTAACGGAATTGCATTTTCAATTATGTCGATCGAATGCAATAACAAGACACACACTTACAGACATGTTACACGCACACATACATATAATACGTCATAGTAGGGTTGGTTGTAAGAGATTGTCATATGACAATAAACCCGCCCATTGTGACATTTTCACAATAAAGAGTATAAACAAACAAACAAACACCAGTAAAGTATTTGTACTATTAAATTTGCAAACGGTGTAAATTTTAAAGAAAATTTAAATTAAAGTTGAAATGATAGAAAGTATAAAGCAAAAATTACAAAAAAGTTTTGATTTAGTAATCCTTTTCTTCTTCTTTTAGACTATTTTATTATTTTATTTTACTTCGGATGAATACAGACAGTTATTTTTACAATAAATTATGGCTCAATAAACATAGACAATAAAGACCAGTAAAGTATTTATACTATTAAAATATACATAAAGTGTAAATTTAAAAGAAAATTAAAATTACAACTATAATTAAAGTTGAAATTATAGAAAGTAAGAAGCGCGTATACATAACAAATTAATTAATATACTTTGAATGCATTCTAATGGATATTAAATTAAAATTATAATAAGTAAAAAGTAAGAATAACCAAACCTTTTATATACATGTCAATTAAGATCATTTGAAAACAAAAATATAGAAAAAAAATGTTGGGATATAACAAATTAAAATACCGGTCACAAATAATAATACAAATAATAATCACAAATCACAAATAATAATACTAAAAAAGTAAGAAAAACAAAACTTTAATATACTCGTACATGACAATACATCACTCGCAATGGTTGACTGTAGGATATCGCTATAGCGATAAGTCCGCCATTTGTGCATAAATTGTCTTCTTTATAAAACCAGTGTAATATTCATTAAGTTATGTTTTTATAGCACAATAAAGTTATTCTATTCTATTCTATTCTATACAATTAAGATCATTTGAAAACGAAAATATAGATGGAAATTTTTGGATACTACAAAAAATGCTGTTCTATTCTGCGCTGGTTAGTGTATCACAAATATTAAAAGTAAAAAATAAGGACAAGCCATACTTGTATATACATCACGACAATTAAAATAATTTGAAAACGAAAATATTGATACAAAGTTTTGGATATTACAAAGTAAAATGATGTTATTCCGTGTTGGTTAGTGTATTACAAATTTCCGTGTCGAAAACCATTTTGGAATTTAGGAATCTGTCAGTCATTGAATTTGCAGTTGTATGTTTCCACGATGCGGTTTATGGCTTAGTGTCTGCTGTGATTTGCTTTACACCAGGGCATGTGAAGCATACGAGCAAACCTCTTGTGCAGTGATAGAGCCCATAGGCGAATATGCGCAACTAAGAAAAGGGAATCAATGCTATTTATTCAAAATCTCGTGTAGCAGCGTCATATCCGACGTTGTCATTGCAAATGCCACTTATCTTATTTAGTTTTGAGCTTGTCATCTTTACAATTCCGTATTTATGGATATTGATATACGTATTTACCCCACCATCAGATCTAATAATAAATATAAAAATCTAATTATAAATATACTACAATGTAGTTAAAAATTTATTTATTGTGCTAAATTATACATTCTGCTCTTATTTTTTATGTTTAGACACCGTAGGGCTATACCTACATATGCATTGTTACATATATTTATTTGATCATGTTATTTTTTATGACATAATATATTTCTTTTACTTGATTCGTTTATTTTTCTTTACTTAAACTTATTTATTGTTCATTCATTTGTTTATTTATATATATTTTTTTATTCTCTCCTTACTTCCATATTTAATCTTTTATACTTTGGACCGGTAAGTTGGTAGTTTAGCACTTAATTCAACATGAATTTACCATAACAATGTCACTTTTAAAAAATACATACACACACACATTTCAGTTATTTTGACATATTTTTGTTTTTTTTTTAATCGTGTTTAAGTCTTTTTGTTAAATGGTAACTTATCACCTCTTATTTCCTAAGAGGGTTATCTACTTTTTATCAATATTCATGAGAGGCAAAAATGTCTTTACTGTACTTAAATGAAAATGACTATCACCAAACAATCAAATGTGATGTTATGCAGACAGATAAATATCAACTCGAATTTCTTAAAAATGAAATTTTATTTCCGGTTACAGGGTTGTATATTTTCCCCCAATTTAAAAACACAGAAATATATTTATAGAGCTCATATTCAGATATACCAGGTTATCATATGATGAAAACATACGCTAGCAGTTAAAACTCAAAAAAAATATTTTTTACTATACCCTTTTTTGCGATAAGGGTCGATAAGGTCGAAAACTCAAAAAAAATATTTTTTGCTATACCCTTTTTTTGCGATAAGGGTCGATATACATGTATAGTTCATGTTTGTTATAAAGTTAACCCTTCGCGAGTAGCGGCATAATTTCATGGCAGACCGCGGCAATTTATTAGAATTTCTTGCAATATCGCTGTGCTCGACAAAAATACTATAACTATGGAACTATTATAGTAATCATAAAAAGAATAACTTTGCAAAGATTGCAATGAAATTTTGTATATAGAATATTGAAATTTCATTTTGTAAAACAATTAGATAATTATGATAAAATATGAGAAAGTCGAAAAAGTAAAAAAAAAATCGGCATTTCTAACTTATACTTATCTTACGGAAAAATACGGAATCCTATTTGGAAATTGTAAATACTATCGTGATCTTTATGAGATTCTCTATCAAAGGTAATATTTCGTTTTGCCTATTTACATACAAAAATATTTAGATATTAGCTCATAAAAACCAATAAATTTTTTGATAATTTCTCGAAAAAAAATTATGATGATGTTTGACAATGGAATTTTACCAGAAATATCCGTAAAATGAAGTGCGAAATTATTCTAGCAGCCGTCTATGTATCTATGGTAATATTATTATATTTGGTATGGATTTTAGGATGCGTTCGAATTAGAAAATAATATTATTGTGCGCTCCGGGATCAAGCCATCAATATTGTTCGTTACGTAGTCAACGGTGTTCTGATGTGCAACCAAATTTGGTCGTTACGTAGCCGAAGGGTATAGTTATATATTTTATTTTGTATTATCTCTTTTTCGAAGAAAATAAAATAAAACTGATCTATAAAACAATGTTAAAAACACTTTATTTTTAATATACACATATACATTTTACGTGTAAGCATGTGTGTACGTATAATATTATTCGACACAAGAGTCAACATGGAGGCAATCGAAAAATCGCAATTTCCTGCCGAAAGAGCCCACGGCCAGTGATTGATGTTAATAGACTCCCCCTCTGCCCCTCTCCTTTTCTAATGGCTTTATCTAAAACATTAATTTCGGAGGGAAATTACACTGGGCGCCATAAATTGGAGGGCGTATGTCATATCTACCCCATACGTCGTGGACGTGGTGAGTCATGGGACTCGAGGCGAAGAGCCGAATCCTTGCCTATCACGGCCTATCCTTTGAAACTAAGAATCGAAATGTGTTTCTCGTGGAAGAATTGAAGGAAGACACACGGCCCGGTGGCATAGTAGCTAGGTCGCCTGATCTTACATTGTAAGGTTCCGGGTTCGATTCCCGGCTGGGTCACCATTTTCCGTTGGGATACAATTAACGGAATTGCATTTTCAATTCTGTCGATCGAATACAATAACAAGACACACTTACTTACACACATGTTACATGCACACATACATATAAACACTTCATAGTAGGGTTGGTTGTAAGAGATTGTCGCATGACAATAAACCCGCCCATTGTGAAAATTCACAATACAGAGTATAAACAATAAACAACAATAAACAAGAATTGGTAGATTCGAGGTATGATGTTTTCAGATTCGATAGGGAAAACGCAGACATCGGGTGTTAGTCATTTCATTGAATATAGATCCAGATTGCTAAACTCCATAGTACGTTTTGGCAACTCTTCTACCCCGGCAAAATGCAGGTGACGCTGATAGCACTGACGGCTAAACTAATAGCAATTTATTTGGCCATCTATAATAACATTGTCAATTAATGTTTTTTTTATAAAGAACTGTTTGATTATTAATATTTGTAGCGAACGGTTTCGTGCAGCTTGGGCCACAAGATCCATTCTGTTTTCGGATAGGCTCAATTCACGTTTCAGCTCCTATTCAGAAGCCTCCTTGTGCGGAAGGCTACCCCGGGTAAGACTCTCGCGTTTCAGGCGTCACATCTGTTGGACCGGTTTTACCTGGCGGGATTGCATCCCGGCGCTACTGCACGGTTTGCGCACCGTTTGGCGACGCCAATCGGTTGTGCACTCTTGACTAATTGCTGAGGGAGTCTGGAGACTATGGTATTTTACCGTCTCCTAAGCAGCGGGGGTGAATGTTGAATATTATTTGAGTAGACTTTTTTCCATTATCATTCTCCTCTAAATTGCATGCAAAGTGCTGTATAACTCATGTTAAGGTACTTTCGGTGTCATTATATTTTTAGTAAACGAAAAAGTATGAATGTCCGTTCTACTTAATGACATTTTAAAAGGTAAATATTAAAAAAAAACAAATACTGTGATTTTTTTCAGGTTTATTTCCAAATTTGAAACAATAGATGTCAACATTAATTTTCAAAAATCTAAACAATATTAAAAAAAAATACGATTATATAAAACCGACATATACAACTACAAAACCTTTCTCAATAATCGAGAAAGCTACAGATTGGATTCTGGAGGTTGATTCGGTCTCTAAGCAGTATAAATTCCCTGAAAGTCTCGGATGCACAGCCCTCCGTCCAGATATAACTCTTTACTCTCTATCTCGGAAGGTGGCTCTTATTGTAGACTTAACTGTTCCATGGGAATCAAATATCCCAAAAGACCACGAGTACAAATTAAATAAATACCATGATCTTGCAAATGCCGTAACCCGGAACGGCTTCACTGTTCACCTTCACGCGGTGGAAGTTGGCGCTCGTGGCCTGCCAGCTAAATCTCTATTTCACCTCTTTAAAGATCTTGGCCTTTCCAGAAAAATAATCAACTCTTTCTTAGAAAAATTATCTAAAACTGCGATTTGCGCATCTCAAATTCTATGGCTTCGAAGGGGGAGTGAATGGGTGGCAAGGTGAACGCTCACATGTGGCAAGACAGCTGTCCTAAACCTACCACAGCCGGTTCGTAAGTCCGGAATCCACTGCTCACCCCCCAGAAGTGTAAAAAATAGTATTATGATGGGCCCGACTCCGGTCGGTGAATTCCATGGCAGCTCCGTTTGTATTTATTTAATATATTCTTTTTCTAAATTATTTGGGATTATTATTTGGGCAATTTTAAATATTTTTATTATCATTTGAAAGATCAGGGCGATCAGGGCGACAAGGGCGACATTTTAGCCTACAAAATCATAACAATATACTTTTTATTTTGATATATGGCATTAGCAGTAAGGTTATTCTATATTGTGTACAATACGTATATTCATCATTTATAATAATAGATAAAATTTTAACAAGATAAAAACCGGCTTCATTTTTTAAAATAAGTGCAGCTGCTATGCCATGGTGATACTTAGAACGGGCTATCATAATCGAATGTGTATACAACATTTTGTGTCTGTGCTGTTGACCGTTGAGGAGTTCCCTCGTTGGAAGCCAACCCTAAGTGCCGCAGTCCTGTTTTGGAAAAAACTTAGAACGGGCTGTCGTAATTGAATGCATATACAAAATTTCGTGTCTGTGCTGTTGACCGTCGAGGAGTCCCCTCATCGGAAGCCAACCCTGGGTGCAGCAGCCATATCATGGTAAAACTTAGAACGGGCTATCATAACTGAATGAGTATACAAAATTTTGTGTCTGTGCTGCTGACCGTTGAGGAGTACCCTCGTCGGGAGCCAACCCAGGCTGTAGAATCAGGTCATGCTTACCGTTAAAAAATGCATTGTAATCTGAAATGAACCAACATGTACATTTTCAACTTTATGTGATAATATTTAAGGAGTTCCCTCAATTCCTCATGGATCCCATCATCAGAATAGGATTTTGATAAACATGGGAACAATCTGTAAGTCTGTCTTCAAACAAAAATGAATTTTCCGAATCGGTTTATAATGGGCAGAGTTCTGAGGTAACAAATATTTAAAAAAAAGATACAACCGAATTGATAACGTCCTCCTTTTGTTGAAGTCGGGTAAAAAAATATTTTACAACTTACGTCGCATTTTCATGAACTTACTCTCTTACTTAGTTTTCGAAATGAATTCATATAGTCCAAATCACAAAGATTCACATAAACAATTTGTTTTTCGTATTTTTAGCGTATATTGCTGGAGACCATCAATTTATTTTCGATATCACGCCACCCCTTACAGATTTATGTACAAGTATGATCGATTCGGGATATTCCCCTTACTAGATACAATGACCGCTTATAGCCACCCCCTGCATAATAATATGTTTAAGTTGGAGGCAGTAGGCGCGAACGCTCACCCCTATAACCTCGTAAATAATAAAAGGAACTTTATAGTTTCCGAATAAACAAGGCACCTCATAAATGCATATACACACACGATAAACGAACGGGATTCGCGTGCTGCCCAAAGGGTTCTCGTTTTATGGCTGCCCCCATAAAGGCGGAGAAAAGCCGCTTCACTGCTTCAGCGTTTGGCGCTCCTCGCTTTTTGCCTATTCGGAGCGGTTGTGCAGTTAACCCGCGCTCGAATGAAATTTCTAACTTTAGGCGGGATTTTTAGGATGCACTGGAAATTATCAGCTCATCTAGTTTTTAAAAGCCTGTGGGAAATCTCTGATGCCGTTCGTTGTCGATATGATCAGAGCCCAACGCTGTAGAAGTCATGTTCCCTCGGCGTAAATACGGTAGGATAAACAGAGTGCTAATGCTTAGACCATTTTATTATTTAAAAAGAAGCTAATAAAGATAAAGATAAAAGATAAAGATAAAAAGTATTTATTTCCAATACAACCATACAATTGTGTAGGAATGACATTAATTAATCTTAAACTAGTTACTCAATTTAGCCAAGAGATGATATACAATATATAACTTTAAACTTACCAATTTACAAAAACAAAGACTATATCATAACAGTTTACAACAAAAGATATAGATACAGATGTAGATACAATGTATTGCTATGTATTTTCAAGATATTTTAAGAAGTCGTTATGAGCATTCATATTGATTTTAAGCAGATAGACTCGAATGGATCTCTTGAAAATATCGATGTTTTGATTCGCTTTTAATCTTTCAGGCAATTTATTAAAAAGTTTGAGACCTAAGTATCGACTAGTCGCCAGGAACTTGGCAGTACGTGCTACGAACGGTTGGAGATACTGGGTTTTATTCCTGGTGTCATGCCGATGTACTTCCTCGTGGGATATGGCCGAGCTCTTATTGCAATAGAATTCGCAAAGAGCTTCTTGAGCAAAAATCGCATATACGGTCAATAACCCTAGTATTTGGAAAATAGAATTAGAGTTGGCTTACCATTAATAACTTCAAACGAGAGTGATTAATAAGTTAAATGTACGCGCTTATCTATCGCTAAATCTGGTGTTAGGTAGGGGGATTTTTCGTGTGAATTGATTTTGGAACTGTGAAAGACGCTATTTAAGTACAATAATTATTTGCAACGTAAGAAAGACGCATTTAAAAACGAAATTATAATTTCTTTGAAAGCTATTAGTCATCAGGCAATCAGAAAATTTTGCTGGTTTTAATGACGTCAATTGAAACTTGGAAATTTAAATGTCTGCTGAGTTTAACCCCTGGGTGGCCACGCCCGCCGATCGGCGTTTTTCGTATTATCCGTATTATATTCGTATTTATGCAATTATCGGCTCTATTTCTCCCTCCACTGCGGTTAAATACAGTCATTGAAGCTTGCCATTGAATAATCCACCGGTATATATTAATATGCTTGCACACACCTACAAATACATTTTCTAGGGCTTCGATTTTTTTTGTGGAATGACTGGCTTACAAAAGGTTAATGTTGCATTGTTCATCATTATGTGTCACTACAGGCTTTTGTGGAAATTATAATTTATCTTAATTACGGGTGTAAACGCGTAGTACTGGTACTGGTGGAACTTCGAATAGTCACTAACCTGACATATTTGGAAAGCCCAGAAACGATAGATTAAAAAATATGAACTATTTTGCCGGGCGCCTTTTCTGCATTTTCCTCAACTTTTAGTACCCACGCTATTTCAAAGTCAACCCAGAATCGGGGTAAAATCAAATCAGACGAGTTATTTCGACCCGATTATTTCCTCTCCCTTACGGAAAATCCGCGTATATTAGTCCCTTTCCACAGTTTTCCACGCTTTTCCGCGAAACCTAGAGTTGCATTGATCCTCGGAGTCTACATCCCATTTGGAAAATCGTCCGCTACTCCTTCGATATGATAAATAGAAGCGGACAACGCGATAACGCAACTCGGACATTAGTGAAATGATTATCGCCGAAAAATACATAGAATTATTACTATGAAAATTAGGAGGAGTGTACATAGAAACCCTCGCACGAAATCGATTACTTTTTTCGACTACCGGAGTTTTTTTCCCTCTAAACTGGATGAAAAATAGCGCAGCTTTTATACTTCATCATCCGCTGTCGAAATTTGCTGCTAGAATGGGGCAAACGAAACATTATGAACCGTTTCCGAATGCGCCGTTTCCGAATGTACGAAGAAACGTCAGATCGGAAAATCGCAAAATGTCGATCGATGATCTGCAGCGCGCAATTTCTGAAAAGTGCTTTGCTATCGAAGGCGAATTGCATAGTCACCGTTTTTTTTTACAAATTTATATATAATGACCATTACATACATACATACCATTCCATACATACTATTTAGACATGTCTACTCAATGCTTAATCCTTCCTTCCTTTATTAACCAAGACGTAACAGATTTTTAAAATGTTGTATTTGTTTTGATAGCCTTGATTGATCAGGAAGGTGATAGGAATAAAGGAGGAAGGCGATAGGATTCAGGAATAAAATTATAATAATAGGGACTGTTTTAAATTATAATATCGATGTAATATTTAACATAAATTAATATTGTAGGGGAAGGTATTCCGGTAACTAAGTTTTGTTCATTATGGAAACGTCAGCCTTAGAACGGGCATACCAGTTGAACGTCGCATGACAAAAATAGCTACAAATATTTATTAATAATGATTCACCATTGGTTTGTTGTTGTAGCATGCTGAATTTGGATTTATTAATAAATTGAAACTGATTCACGAGACTTACAAGTATTTAGTAAATCTACCTACCGAAACGGTCGATCGCATTAGTTTGCCTTCTTTTCACATTCCTTCGTTTGGGAGAGGAAAAAAAGGCGCTTATAACATAACCCCGTTCAATTAATCTGCCAATTAATTTGTCCATGACAGCCCACCCCGGCAAGGAGTCTTTCTCGATAGAGTCATTACTCTGTTTACGCGCGATAATAATTAATTTAGGCTGGCCATTATGGTCATAATTATCGGCCATTTTGAGTGGCGCAGCTCGATAAACAATTAGCGGTCTGGCCGCCCTACGCCGATCCCGGGGGCCGGTATCTTCCATCTTTTCGTTAACTAGGCTTTTTAATAAAATCAACCGTCCATAGATAGCGGAAAAAGTGTAAAAAGTTTCACGTCTGCTTTCAAGCTTTTATCCGACGTTTGTTAGAGCGTCAGTATATGTGTTTAGCTCAAATCAGGTAATGTTGTTGTTTCCTCTACATAGAAAATCTGCGCTTGGATGTTCAACGTTCATACCTTGCAATACTGACGTTCATATGTTATACCTTAATAGGTATTTATTTAAATATTATACTTGTTATTTTCATTACTTTTGACTTAACCAAGTGCAGGAACTCCTATCAACTGGTTTGAAATAAATAAATAAAATAAATAAAAATAAATAAATAAAATAAATATTTACATGTCTGATTGACTTGATATTTTGCATGCCTAGATCCGATAACAATACAATATTTTATAATTAAAAATATAAACAATTCTACAGGTTGTCTGATTAAAGGAAACGTTTATAAAAAAGGTTATTTTTATATTTAATTCGTGAACTACTGAACGCAAAATTTGGAAACATGCACCAATTCATTCCCCGACATAGATTTCTAGATAGAAATTGAAGAAAACTATAGGTATTTCTTCTTTATTTTTTATGTGGAAATCTTTGTCTGGAATTCAATTGATGCATGTCTCCGAATTTTGCGTTCAATAGTTCCCGAAATTTAGAAAAAATAACCTTTCTTATAAATGTTGCCTGTAATCGGACACCTGTAAATATTTTATTGTATTAAGTATATATTTTCGAGATAGAAATTTAGTTTTTAGTTTTTCTCCACATTTTTTCTACGCATTTCAAGGATGTCACGAAGAGGAGAGTCAATTCTGATTTACTATAGCCTAAATAAACGAGGGTAGATGCGTGTGTCTCAAAAAGTTTACTTTCAATATTGTATTTCCGTCACTTGAGTTCTCGCCGTTGCCGAAATTAACACCGTTTGATTTAATCAACCACTTCACAGTTTATGGAATAGTTAGCGATTAATTGAAAAGAGCTCTAGCCATGATGCGCTCTCAAAGATAACGTCAGCTTTAGCCGGTTCCTCGTAGCTATGAGCGGGCGAAAAGCACTCAATCTAATGGCTGGCGATAAAATCACGCCCTAAATACACAGGTCGCGAAATGAATCATCCGAGGGTTGGGGCGGGTAACCGGTTACATGTATTGAATGACCGGCTATACGGATAGTTACTCTGAAAAACGTAATGGTAGTAGAGGTGGGCGAGGCAGTTAATTTGATACGCCACACCGTAAGTGTTTTCGGAAGGTGAAATTTCCTTTTTTTTTGGAAAATATCGAGTGTTATATTTATTCGTGATTAATAATAATTACGCCGTAGTAGACTTAAATGTGCTAAGCCACTGGGTTAAATTAAATTATCAACACCAAAATACTTACACCAAAATACTTACACCAAAATATCAACGCCAAATGTTTACTAAATTAAAAAGTGCGTTTTTTGATGAACGTTAAAGAGGTAACATACTATACCTATACTCTGCTGAAAAAAATACTTGCAAATCTGTTGTTAACCACGATTGTTTTACAATAGCGTGACACTACTTTCGTAGCCATTCAAACTGAGTTAGGCCACATAGCATTATTCATTTCCATCAATTCAATATTTTTCAGTGATAAAATTCAGTGCCTAAGTAAACTTTATCACACATATAGCTTCTGTTGTAACCTAATATTCAACACGATCCTCATACGATATTATTTTAAAAGTAAACGTAAGTTAGGTGCGAAATTACTTCAAATTACGAAATTGACAGTTATTACAAAGATTTGTGAAAATTAGTTCAGATAATCTCGACTCCGAAAATTTCGTGAAAGAAGGACAAGTAGTTTGAGAAAAATACTCGAATACTTGAAAATCAGGCACGAGGAATTTTAGATCACCAATATCTCTAAAAATTATCTAAAAGCGTTGTAGGATATGTTCACTTTTACAATACCACCACCAAAATCAATAAGGATTTAGTAAATAGATTAACAAAGTCAACTATGAAAGTCTTGTTAAACGTTTTTAGATTTGTTTCGGCAGACAGCTGCCACAAGTGCTATATAAAACAGACTACCTTAATTTTAAAAAGTGGCTAGAAAGCTGCGATTTAAATGTTATAAAACTTGCAAGACAATGAGAGACCCAACATGTCTCATGTGGAGTTCCTCAGGGAACATCATTGCGACCTTATTATTTCAAACATTTCTCTATTCTTTTGATCAGGCGCCCTTATTATATTTTATTCTTTTTAGGTACTCCATTCTCGGATCGATGCGAATGTCCCGAAGGTTTATCAGGACCAAGATGTGAGCAGACCTCAGTCGGTTTTCACGGAGACGGCTGGGCCATGTACCCAACACTTCACGCATGCGCCGAGAGTAGGATATCATTCAGCGTTGCCCCGGTTGCGGATTCAGGACTTGTTTTCTACGTAGGACCTCTAGCCTACAATGAATTACTCAACGTGCAAGGTGAAGAAACAACTTAAAATATTATTATCAGCATTTCGTTCAGTAGCATGTTTACTAATATCACTATTTATATTGCAGATTTTATGGCTTTGGAGATATTTGATGGATATCCAGTTTTATTAGTTAACTACGGTTCGGGAACTACCAGAATTCCTCATACTCAGATCAAAGTGAACGACGGTCAACCCCATCTTATTGAAATTGTACTAATGAGAACCAGCATAGAGATGTTTGTCGATAAATGTAAGATGTCCTCGTGTATGAATTTAGCAGCGCCAACCGGACCGAATGAGTTCTTGAACGGTGAGATTTATTCATTTTAAAACATTGATGATAAGAAAATGTGTAACTAAACATTTTTTTTCTCGTAGTAAATGGTCCTGTCCAACTGGGTGGATCAAGCGTCAACCTCCAGCGATTGGGTTCAGAGTTCCAATGGAAGCACACTCCGACTGCAATCGGTTTTGCTGGATGTATTAGTAATTTTACTGTCAACGACAACGTGAGTATCTTTTAAATAATGAATTACCTAAACCAAGCTCTTCAGGCCTTTAATTAGGGACTTATACTTGCATCCTTCCATACAGATCTACGAGGGTCTAGTTTCTCGTATTCAGCCATATATGCCGAGAAGTTAATTCTCCTTGATTCTCTCTTTTGTGGATAATTCTGGCCGTGCGCAGATGATTTGCATCCCCAGGATGCTTAATGTGTGAGGGTCTCTTGATTCTGCAACACCAAATGAGCATGTCCACTACTATCCGTAGGTTCCTCCACCTCGTTAGTCAAAAGCTTTTACCTGCCTGCATTTTGCTGTTCTGAATCTGTTTTTTACCAAGACTATTGTTATTTTACGCAGAGCCATTTTCGTGTACCCCCTCTTCCAGTTCTAGTGTAGGTTCAGGTCCGATTGCTGTTCTCTCTTAGGCCTTTACAGTCTGTCTACTTCATCGTTTGCCTGATTTTTTGTATGGCATAATGAGTTTCAAGTTTAGGCTTTGATTCTTCAGTGCTTGCAGCATTGATTGTCTGTCTCAGTACTTCTATTTGCTTACTTGTATCTGTCTCCTTTCAATCTCCCCCGCTGCCACGATGTTTGCAATTGTTTACGCCTTTAATGGCATGGCATACAATCCCAGTGACACTCTTAAGGTGTCATAGGTGTCCATTTTGTTTCTATCTACCTGGATTATGACTTTTTGTCTCTAGTAAGTTGGCAATGATGCGGATATCTGTCGCGCCTAGGACAACTTTCTCCAGAAGTTTTTCGAGTTATTGTTTATCAAAGGCTTTCTCATAGTTAACCAAGCATGCAAAGACGTCGGTATTTATGTCTCTGCAGCATTTAATGAATTTGCAGAACAAAAAGCTCTGTTTTCCAAATTCATTCCTGAAGCCATTTAATTTTTTTTTTTTTGGTCGATCGAAAACAATCGAAACATTGACGTCTCCAATCTCTGATAACTTTAATAATCTTGTTTGCCCACAGACGTATAACCTTGGATTACCGAGCGATTCGAAGAACGCTGATCCCGGCTGTCAAATCAGCATGGCCAAAGCCGTCTCCATTGGAATCGACACCAACTTCCTCGTCGCTATTTTCGTCTGCATCGCTATCCTACTAAGTAAGTTGCATACTCTTCTTTTGAGTACTCACAATATGTTTCATTCGAAGTGTCTAATTGTTATGTTTTCTGTATAGTTCTGCTAGTTGCCGTTGTTGTCCATAAAAGACGAGCTGACGGCTGGGCTGAAAAGGAATTGGACGATATCCGAGAGAACATCATCGCTTACGAAGATGAAGGCGGCGGCGAAGGAGATGCTGGATATGACCTACACGTCCTTAGGCAGATGTACGATCCACCTACCCATGATAAAGAACGAGATCTCATGCAAAATAATGGTATGTTATTGCGAATTTAAGACATTATTCCTTGGCTTATTCATTTAGGCTTGACTAATGGTATGATTTAATTTATTTATCGACAGTTCCTCTCATAGCACCGGCACCCGATATATCTGGTTTCCTCGAAGATAAGAGAGCAGCCCTGGAAGGCGGTGATGCAGCAGCTCCGTTCGATGATGTTCGCCATTACGCTTACGAAGGTGACGGAAACACCAGTGGGTCGTTGTCATCGCTCGCTAGTTGTAAGTTCCTTAATTTTTCTCTTCTTTTATTTATTTTCATCTTCTTTTGGTGTCATATACGTTATCGAACTTTGTCATATTGGATAGTCCTTTCTCGTAGTCCACGAATGCCAGGCATAGCTGTCTCTTATACTCTTCTTCTGTCTTTTGTATAACCTGCCTTGCGGTACATATGCCGTCTACACTACCTATAGTCCTTTTGAAGTCCGGCTTGTTCGTGTGGTTGGAATTGGTCAAATCTTGAGGAAAAACGATTTGAGATACTCTCAAGAACAAATGAATTGCCAACTCTAACTCCCTAGACGTTGGGTGCTGCGGCTTCCGGGGGGTATCAAACCGCGCCGCTACACAACGGGCGATCTCCGGAAAAGCGGTTGGATATCCGCATCAGATTGATCCGGAAACGCGATCGTCAAGGGTTAACAAAGAATCTTCCTGTCTAAATCTGGTACTTTCGCACGTTCCACGGTTCTGGGGCCGCCCGCGCAACCGCCCACATCGGTCGCCTGACGTAATTGTTCGTGGAACATTTCTATTTCTTTCGAGAATTCCTGTTTGGTGGCGACGATTTTTTCAGCCTCATTTTTAACCTTGCGTGTGTTTAAACTACTCGTTTACAACGAAATAACCTTGTCCATACAGGTACTGATGAAGGCGATCTGAAATTCAACTACCTGTCGTCGTTCGGTCCTCGGTTCCGGAAACTCGCCGACATGTACGGAGACGCGTCCGACGAGGAGGAGGGTCAGGCGCCGGGCGAAGAGAGCTGGTGCTAGTATCAGCGAGTTCCCCCCGCGGGAAGCCCACAATTCCGAGTTAACCTCGATGCCATATCATACGCCGTCGCCTACTACAGGAGAGACATTTACTATTAATAACAAAAAAGACGAGGGACAATTCTACGAACCGTTGTGCGTTATATAATTTTTATCACGACTGAAGGGGCGTCTGCGACGTTTCTTTATTTACGATATAATTTAAGAGAAATTAGTCTGAAGAGTCGTTCGTTTCTCCCGCGTGATTGATTGTTTACACTTAAGTAAAATGTATGTATCGTATTTTTTTTTATTTTACATTATTTGACGCGGCGACAAGAATCGAGCAGTTGTAGAAAAATTCTGTGCATCAAGAGAAATATTACACAGACTGATTAAAATTAGTAGGAATAATTAGCAATTTTTTACATCGTGCTTAAAATATGAGATGTCAAAAAGTGACAACGGCCTATTTTATTCAAAGGCCTAATTTCGAAACTGCCGTACTTATTAAGCACAATTGGGTGTCGAATAAGGGTAAATCCTATCACACCTACTATTTCAACTGTGTGTATGTACATAAAATAATATAGTGATATATTTTTAAAATGCACAAGTATTAAATGTGTCGAACGAGCGTGCCATTCAAAATTTCATTTATATCTCCTTGCGATTCCAGCGCATTACTTAATTTATTAAAAGTATGTTCAGTGCCTTTTTGAGTATTGCCTACCGTCTTGGTTTCATCGTAGTTTGGGCTCACATAATGACTTAACTAAATCTGTGTTTCTGATATATTTAAAAAAAACGCGGATTTTAAAAATATAAGATTCTGTAAATAATGTTCTTAACTACGAGACCATGTTTATCGATTTTAATCTATAAGGGCGTATTTTGTAACTAGTTGCTAAGGATCGTTTTCGGTGTAATTAGAAAATAGTATTTTTCATTTCTGTATTTCTACATTCCATTTTTTTTTCTATTTTTTATTGTTGTTTCGTTAAAGTATTAAAGAAAATGAACAAATCGACTTTAGTTGTGTTCAAAACTGTCATAAAATAAATTGAAGTCTTACCAATTTAGTGTTATCGTTTATAGTACCTATGATGTGATAGTTTTAATTTTTTTACACGTGTGACATTAATGATTACTGGCTTAGTCTTCCAAATTTTCTTTCTTCCTGTAATTCGAAATTGATTAAGACTTCTCGGCTCCGTATTTATTTGTACTTTTATTTCGGAAATAGTAATTATTTACTTTTAGGATAAAGAAATATCTTTAAATTAGTCTATTGTATTAAAATTTTCAATGTTCTCTTTTAAACGAAACGAGGTTCTCGACATCTTGTACGGTTAATGGTGTCCTAGTCAGTGCAAGATAGTTTATTAACCTTTAGCTGCTGGGGTTGTTTTGTCGGACGTGTCTGAGTCTTTCTATTATTTTAATATTTTGCAAGAATTTATTTTTTTGCAGATCTTTCTATTCTATGTATATTATTTATCATTATGATTCAACTTCCACCAATTGCCGTTTTTTTGTCAATTTTTCAAACGTTTCTAACAAATTTAATACATTTTGATTCTATATGAATTGGTTTATTACTAATAAGGCTCTGCTCTTAGGATTTTCAGTGGGTATATTTTTTTCTATATTGAGCGTATTCTCTGTGTCTTTCCTTATTGATTGTGCAGCCAGCTCATACTGGATACTATTCTCAGATTGCTGTTGCTAATCTCTGTTTTATCTGTTTGGGCTGATTTGTTCCTTATTAATGTAAATACGATTGCGTAGACTTTCACTTACATTCTCTTGTATCGCTCTTGATATACTTTTAGAGGACTTCTCAGTTCGTTGGCAATTTCCTAGCATCAGCTCGTCCGGTCACCGAGGGTCTTTCTTTCATTAGGCTGTCGTAGGTTGCCGTAGCTAGGGATATTGTTTGTTTTGTTGATATCCCTCTTACTCGTACAGTAATATTAGTGACTCCCCGTTATTCTAATCAAATACGCGTATCTATGCGTGAAGCGAGCGAGTAAATGATCGAGGTTCACACATCATATCATCATCATTCTTGTGGTCTCTATACTTGTTATTTTATACGGTGATCTTTATGCATTCCTCGTCACCGGAATGTTGCTCTTATAGCGCCTAGAACGTTTGAGGTGCCTGTTTAGCATATGCCATTACTATTCTCGAATTTGCTTTGGGGAGCCACAAGCAAAGTCTCAGCATTCGCCACCCTTTTGTTCTGTGTTTTCCACTTGTTTTTTATCCAGCGTGTTGTCCTTCCCATCTGAGCCCACATGCACCAGCGGCACCACATGCACCAGCGGTACTAACCACGTCGCCCGCCGAGGGCGAACGATTTTGCTAACTTAGCGATGCCTACTCATTAAATTGTTCTATCGGCTGTCCGTCCATAATAAAAGTCGGAAAAAAACCCAATATTTTTTTATTACTGGGAAGTTAATGAAAAAGCTTACAAAATAGATATGTTTCGTTTTTGCCTACTGCTTTTCTAGACACTATGAAAAGCTCTGATCCTAACCTCGGTCGATCTTATACCATCAGTAATGTCGTGAAGTAGCTCTCTTGTGATATTTATTTGTTGACTATGGCTATATTATTTTTTTAGTTATGCTATCTCTAGTATCATGTGATGTTCTAATTGTTTTGAGACACTTACACCAGCAACTAAAGGTTAAATATTGTGCGATGCCTCCGAAGTCTTATATTTGTCAATTACATTGTACGCGTTAAAACGAATGCCATTTGGAATTATCAAATCTCTCGTCCGTTTTAAAAAAAATACAAATAAACATATCCCATTTTTGTTTCTCGCAGTCGAGATTTGATACGTTCCGAAGCACCTAAACACTTCATAAGAAATCTAGTATTTAACATAATCGTAACTGTAAATTTTTAAGTATAACTACCTAAATATTGATAAATAAATGTCATGCCGGATTGCACATCTAAGTAGAAAAATTGAGAATGTTTTTAGTTGTTTTATGACACTGCAGCATTGTACGAATAGCTTTTTATATCCCGTATAAGTTCCGTCGTTCGGTTCGATGTATCCGATATAAGTTGGTCCACTTGTATTGTTAACGAGAAACAAGATTCAGAAATAAACGCAAAATTTGAATGAAAATGTGGTTTTATTTGTAACCAAGACTTCAGGTGTTGATGAGAAACAAGATTCAGAAATAAACGTAAAATGTATATACAATCTGTGGTTTTATTTATGACTTCAGGTGTTAACGAGAAACAAGTTTTATAAATAATCAAACAGTTTGAAAGAAAATAAGTGATTTTATTTGTGACTAAGAATACAAGTATTAACGAGAAACAAGATTAATAAATAAACGCAAAACGTGAAAGAAAACGTGTGGTTTTATTTGTGAGCAAGACTTTAGTTTTTAACGCGAAACGTGATTTAGAATAAACGCAAGGTTGAAAAGAAAATCTGGGGTTTTATTTGTGACTTCAGGTGTTAACGAGAAACAAAATTCATAAATAAACGCAAAATTTGAAAGAAAAACTGGTTTTATTTGTGACCAAGATTTCAGGTGTTAACGAGAAACAATATTCATAAATGAACGCAAGACTTGATAAAAAAATCTGTTGTTAAATTGTAACCAAGACTTCAGTTGTTACCAAGAAACAAGATTCAGGTCATGTTTTTAGGTTATTTGATATGAAATTATGTTTGGATATGGCATTTAAATTGCTCGTTAACCCCCAGTATTCACAGGAATAGACACTTTCTGAAAGATATATTCAATAAGATATATTACCTCCTGTAATATTATACGTCGAAATGTTATGATTATTTTTGGCTTCTTTTTTCTGTCTAGCAATATTGCTCAAGCAGTTCACACATTGATCCCGTTTTCTTTTTCAATATTTTTATTTTACCTAGTTATAGGGAAATTATATAGGTCTTTTTGAAAACATGGAAATCAGACAATCTACAAAATTTGTATCAAATACACTTACTTGATGATTTCTGAAAAGTTTGTTTATCTGTACTATTGGACCACAAAGGACTCGTTTAACCTATTTTCTGATGTATCTGAAATAATCTATGAAAATTCTAAGATCTGGTCATTGATTCCCCTGCTATAGTCATGTATCTCTAAGCCATCCCAACTAATAAATGATGCGCTTATATACATTATATTATTATATATACATTATATAATTATGCGCTTATATATGTACATTGGGCCCGATTGCGTTTAATTGGTGAACTAAAACTGAAATTAGTTCAAGCGAACGAGATAGAGCAATACGTTAGAGCGGAATATGAAAAGAATGATCGTCGATAAAAACTACCTCTCGAAGTTACTCGTCCGAATAAAATTGAACACATTTCGTGCGGTGTTAGATTCAGATGCTTTATCGTTTGTGGGTAGTTTTAATGCGAAAAAGTGACAACCGTTCATTGCACATTCCGCTCTAGCGTATTACCCTGTCTCGTTCACACGGACTAATTTCCGATTTTAGTTCACGAAGAAACCCATTATATACATTGCAGTATATAACCTCTCAGAAGAGACAATGAAGAAAATTAGGAAGGAAGAAAGGACATTTACCAAAATCGAATTAAACTGATTTCAGTACGAAGACGACTTTTTTGGTGCACCTTATTTTTTAAATTGATCCAGGTTACCACTTAACTACACGCGCTTAATATTCTAAAGTCCGCTCATTAGTCCGCGAATCGCGCGCGACTTCGCGGTGCGAACTCAACGCGAACTCGCGATGAGCGAAACAAAGCTCCACACTCGCAATGGTTCGCGGTAGTTTCACATTATAGTTCGCGCGTTTAAAGGAGATGGACGTCAAATTAGCTTCAACTGCGTCCCTCATGTTGTGGGCAATAGCGCACTATAATTATGAATATATTAAAAGTAAAATCAGTATTTAATCATCCATTCATTATTTCATATGAATGCTTTTTTTCAGTATTTTTTTTACTTTACTTTTGGAATTTCTGTAAGTGGAAAGCAAGGAATTCCTTTTTTTCAACATTTCTACATGTTTTTGCATCATGGCGCTAATGACGCGTCGTGATTTATATATTTCTTCAATCTTTATAATTTACATTCCAAAAAACGTGTTCGGTTTAGTAGTATTCAAGAATTTGCAGTTAAAATTGTTTCATCCAGTTTACGGCAATTTTGTAGGAAATCTCAGCAATATATTAATTAGGAACAGACACGACTACACACCGACGCTGCCGACAGTCAACTGAGCAGCGCGCGAGTGTGGAGACTATGCGCGTTCGCACTAAGGGCGCTCCACATTCTCAAGAGAATCTCGCGAGAACGCGAGAAACATGCGAGAAACGTGAATGTGGAAGCGATTTCTCAAGTTCTCGCGTTGTTCTCCAGCTTGTTCTCAAGTTCTCGCGTTGTTCTCCACTTTTTGTCGGTTTTTTGGCGCGAGACAAAGGAGCGCGAGAACGTGAGAACAGGCGAGAACGTGTATTGACTCCACACTCGCATGTTTCTCAGTAGCGCGCGCGCCGCCGACTTGAACGGAGTAATTGTGTACCTTGTGGCGTCAATATGAGCGTAACTTGGACAAACGAACTTGAGTTGAAATTTTTGGAATATTTCCAAGCGGAACCCGTGCTATGGAATACAAATTTAAAAGACTACAAAAATCATCTTACATCTAACAAATTTAAAAGACTCAAAAATCTCGTCATCCTCACATTCCGAGCCGATCATTCCTCACTCACCAGTACCAACACCGTCACGACAGTCACAACATGCCAGTCAATTTATTCTATTATCACGCATCTCATCTCACGATCAATATCAACAGAGACCTGGAACCTCGTCATCCTCACATTCCGAACCGATCATTCATAACTCACCAAATTCAAATATTAATATTCAGTCGAATGACGTCATTTACCCACCAGGTATTCACATTCCTGATTCAAACACTAGTGCAGAAATAGGTACTGTAACCTATGAAGGTTCAATTTCGCCAAATTCACTTGTTCAGGAAAATAACGGGTCTGCACCTAATATCATCATTGAAGCCTTTCAATTGTGTGATAAATAAAACAATTTGTTTGATACTAGATTTGACACTTAAAAAAATGTAATTTGGTCGTAAGTGGGCATCCGTTGGTAAAATTTAACTTGTATCATTTAAAAAATGTTGTAATACCTACTTTTAATTTTAATAAGTTTTTTAATAAAAAATCATAAAATGTCATATTGTATTTTTTTACAGGTGGCAACAGCTATTCACACATACCTTTATATGTTCCTTTAATGCTTCATTTAGGGCTTGACAAACTTCTGGTATTATCTGCGAAATAACTTGTGGGGATATTTTAAATAAAAAATGAAGACTTTGGTAGTCATCTCCTGTGGCCAAGTATCGTAATGTTACTGCAAGACGTGTCCGAGCTGGAATGGATTCCCTTAATTGAGTATTTTGCTTAGAAATCTGTGTTGACACTTTATTCAATAAATATTCAAAATCCACCGAAGACATTCGAGTAAACTTTTTAAATTCATTTGATGGTTCGGCCACTAATTCATGTAACTGCTGATCCATAGTTAGGCTGTAAAAAGAGAAAGTTATTTCATTAGCATGATTATTATAAAGTGTTGATCATTTTTGGTTGATGCATTAATAAATCTTAACGTGATCAAGGATTTTTTTTAAATAATCATGAGACATAAAAAATATAAAATACCTACATAGTCGTTCAAAAAGTACTTACCTTGTTCTATTACGATGAATACTTGTCATCCACCATCTTCTTTTTCGCCACTTCTTTTTAATAACTTTTTTCTCTTTAGCATACGCATAATTATAATATGCGAATGCGCATAACAATAAACTTGTCGCAGCGGTTACTTCTGCGTCCATCGTCATCGAACGCGAGAACTGTAGTGAGAACTATTTAAGAACTTTGTGAGAGTGTGTACCCAAAGAAGTTCTCACTACAGTTCTCGCAGAGAATCTCCGGAGATTCTCGCGTGAATGTCTCGCGTGAATGTGGAGCGCCCTTAAGTTCGCGCTTCGCGGTCCTTTTGACGCGGGACAAAAAACCGACAAAAATCAGCGCGCGAAGCCGCGAAGAATATGCGAAACGGCTCCACACTACGCGTTCGCGCACCTTCGCGACTTTGCGCGTGATTCGCGGACTAAGTGTAGAGCGGCCGGCAGATTTGTTTATTATGGTGTATTTTGATAAACACCATAAAAGCAAACAAAAATAAGATATATAAAAACAAATGATTATACTATAAGGTTAATTATTAAAACTTTAGATAAAAAGTAACAAAAATGCTTTGCATAAAAGCAATTTTTCAGACTATGACATACTACATGGTGTATTTTATTCACCAGCGGCCAAGAAAATATTCCCATTACTAACAAATTCGAAGTCTTCAATTCGTCAGCAAGATCTCACTCCAGTCAGAAATCTCCACGAAAGAAATCCATCCTTCCTCCTCGTCTTCCAAGCAGCTCGTTTGAAGATGATGTGATCCTAGCTCCTTCCGTGCAATCATATCAAGCAGTCAAATCTAATACTTGGTTATTTCGATACATTTGGCATCGCTAAACTTATTCTTCGCGATAACTGCGCCAGAATCCAATATTGTTTACAGTTTACCGCGTCAAGAGTTCCAGGCATTTATATATTGATTCTATTTATTATTTTATTTGCCATGTTGGTCGCGCGAAGACCTGCATTTGTATCAATTCGGTTCGCCTTTGCATTTATTTCTCCTTCTTTGGCTGGCTGAAATTTCTCCATTCCCCTATTCATACAGCTGCATCTCCTCTTCTCATTACCTAGTCACCCGCCTCACTGTCGAACGACATATCATCAGTATTCCCTGCGGTTTAAACGCGACTTGGCAAATATTCACTTATTTTTTTAAATTATCTTACGAGCGATATATTACTTTTTGATTCTATTTTTTTATGAAACTAGTGAAGATAATTTAACTTTAAACTGTTACTATTGTTTTTAAATAATACAAAAATACGCATTATAATGTACATGGTGGGCCTTAACTGTATGCGTAGGTTCAATATTTAAATTATAAATAACGACGAAGCTTAAATACTTTTTATTGATATTAATAGAAACTAGAAAGAATGGATGTTTTTATGATATCTAAGTTTTTACAATATGTTATCCAGGCGATGTCCAACGGCTTGTTGACATTCTTGAAGTCGGAGTCGCAGACTCTCGAAACATGGCAACTGTTAGAATGATACTGTAAGCTAAATCATATGCTTTCAGATGTTAGTCGATGTGCAAAATTGACGAAAAGATCTCTTGCGAGTCGATTATTAAAGATGTTGGCTAACAGATTCACTTACACGCTCAATAGTCTTTGGCGTCCGCACTGACTTCGGGCAGCCTTCATTAATTATTCTCACTTTTGAGCTCGTTGTCTCGAACATTTTGATCCACTAACGAATAGAATTTGCGCTTGGTGCTTCACTAATGTCCATGCCAACCGTGCCAACTTCGGTATATCCACCTCGAAATAATCACTCAGTTATTGTTTGCGTAAAACGCACAAACACAAAACGTGCGCTCCGCTCCTATAAACGGCTCGATGGCGACTAAAAAATCCACATATCGGCGCGTCTAACGACATCGACATCCCCTGCACCCGCGTACGCCCGCCGATTTTTGAAATATAAAGTAAATAAACCGCGAACACAGTTAATTTCCACCCTGTATAGTTACTGTAGATCGGTTCTTTACACGAGCCTGGTAAGTGAGAGGCAAACGGAAAGGGCTGGATCAAAAAGAGGAGGATATGAAAAATTCCCTAGCGACCCATGTTGTCGTTTATCTTACAAAATTCTACGCTAATACTATCCACCTATGATATTTTTACCAATTAGCATATAAGCCCGTATATCTTAAAAGCCTATAAGCATGTCAGCATGTTGATCTGTTCGAGTATAAGCCCGGACGACCTGTACGTCGCGTCCGCGTCACCTACAACCTCAGCACAAGACTACATTCGGTCGTTAAAGCAGCGCAAGCCTCGGTTTTATGTGCCCTTAATGGTTTTGATAAAGGACGCCGTGTCGGTCGCAGTGACGCGAATATAAACCGCGTAACGATCGCAATAAAATGACTCTCATAATAACATGGACCGTCGCCCCGGGCGGGCGAACGCACCGCTTTGAGACCACATCTCATCTCCTAAATCTCCCATCAAATTAACAATGATAAAAAGTGGGGCAGTCACGGGGGCAGCAGTCTTTATCCGGTGGCATAATAATTATAAAAGCATAGTCTCGTATCACCTTATGGCGAGACGTCACCGAAAAATAATGACTAACCAACTTGGAAACTGATTAGCGCCAAATCAATAACAACAAATCAATAACAACAAACCTATCGTTAATGATCCAAATGGCCGGATTATAACAGAGCTGCAGAATGAGTTTTATTTAACCGGCATCCTTGAAGTGAGTGACTCAGTACGAGCAAATAAGCAAATTTAGATTTTAAAAATGTGGAGAAATATATCTTCTTCTTAATATATATAAATTACGTGTCACGTTGTTTGTCCGCGATGGACTCCTAAACTACTTAACCGATTTGAATCAAATTTGCACACAATGTGCAGTTTGATCCAACTTGAAAGATAGGATAGCTTACGTCTTAATTTATAGTCGCGATATTATTTTATTGCAATGTCTATTATTTGACATTCGCAATTATCTGTTAGTTCCAAACGATTTTAACAGATGGCGTTATCTATTGAGTAATCCATAGATGGCGCTGCTATGTTAAACCATGTTAAACCTACAAACGTCACAGTCGGCCAAGCGTTATTCTAAATTCAAAATATTGTGAAGGTAATACAGTGAAATTATTCCTGCTTTTTAATTATTTGTGCTTCATTGTTCAAAACTCTTTAATTAAAATATATACATGTAAGTATTATCACATAGTTATAAAAGTGGAATAACTGCAGTATAGGAACCTCTCTCCAATTTTTTTCATTTTAATGCTAAATCTGGAAGAAAATTGTGTCGGTCGCTATAAATAAGCGAGATATAGGCATTCAAAGTTTAAATTTTAAAAACAGGCCAAAATAATATAATATAAAAATGGATGTTGGTATATCTGTATGCCCGCCCGTCTGTCCGAGTTTAATAGACTCCGAAACCGTTTGACCGATCACCATGAAAGTTGGCATATATATGTATTTATTCATGGTTAAGGTTTTTATATATATAATTAATATCCGCTTTGTTGCAACTTTCAACTAGACGGCGCTGCAGCACACCAACTTCTATACTGCTCAACCGATCGCCATGAAAATTGGTATACATTGGTATTTCAGAAAAGATATAACACGGGCAACGCCGGGTAATACCACTCGTCTTAATATATATAAATTACGTGTCACGTTGTTTGTCCGCGATGGACTCCTAAACTACTTAACCGATTTGAATCAAATTTGCACACCGTGTGCAGTTTGATCCAACTTGAAAGATAGGATAGCTTACATCTTAATTTATAGTCGCAATATAATTTTATTGCAAATTATTTGTCTATTATTTGACATTCACAATTATCCGTTAGCTCCAAACGATTTTAACAGATGGCGATATCGGTTGACTGGATTGAGTAAGTAATCAATAGATGGCGCTGCTATGTTAAACCTACAAACGTGTCATATAAGCTATATATCTTAATATATATAAATTACGTGTCACGTTGTTTGTCCGCGATGGACTCCTAAACTACTTAACTGATCTGAATCAAATTTGCACACCGTGTGCAGTTTGATCCAACTTGAAAGATAGGATAGCTTACATCTTAATTTATAGTCGCAATATTATTTTATTGCAAATTATTTGTCTATTATTTGACATTCACAATTATCCGTTAGCTCCAAATGATTTTAACAGATGGCGATATCGGTTGACTGGATTGAGTAAGTAATCAATAGATGGCGCTGCTATGTTAAACCTACAAACGTGTATCCTTCCATTACAGGCATATTCAAAGACATTGGGGCGACTTTACACGGTACATCCAAAGCAACGTGAGTGCTTCTATTTACGTTTGTTATTGGTGAATGTTCCCGGACCAACGTCTTTTGAATTTCAGCGAACAGTTAATGGTCGAGTATTCAATACATACCAAGATGCATGTCGTGAACTGCAATTATTGCTAGAAGACGATAACCATTGGGACTTAACGCTTGCTGATGCTGCGTTGACATCAACGCCCAATAACATTCGTCAGCTGTTTGCAATTATTTTGACGACATGTTATCCTTCGCAAGCACAAACTTTGTGGGAAAAATATAAAAATTGTATGACAGAGGACATATTGCACCGAATTAGACAAACAGATCAATGCCAAAACATAGATTATACGCCAGAGATGTATAATGAAACGTTAGTGTTGATCGAGGATTTATGTGTTTTAATTTCAAATTTACCACTTAATCTTTATGGTATGCCAACACCTGATCTCCCATCCACCGACTTAGTCAATAACGATTTATAACGAGGAAAACAATATGACCATGGTAATTTAGCAACAATTATTATCATGAACAAAGGAGCCATTGCTGACAGCAGAACAAAAAAATATTTATGATCGGGTTATGCTGGCTGTATTTTTCCGGATATACAGAATAATTACTTGAATCATAACTGGCTCAGTTGTCGGTCGATTTTGGCAGCCAAAAATGTTGATGTTGACGAAATTAACTTCCAGATACAACAGTTGTTACCAGGCGATCTGATGTCTTTTAAATCAATCTATACTGTTTTTGATGAAAATGAAAGTGTACATTTTCTGATTGATTTTTTAAATTCACTAGATATACATGGAATACCACCACATATTCTTCGATTAAAGATTGGTTCCCCTATTATTCTCCTACGTAATTTGAATCCACCTCAATTATGCAACGGGGGGCGTTTGGTCATCAAAAAGATCACCGGAAATATTCTTGAAGCAACCATTTTAACTGGGAAGTTTAAAGGAAAAGTGGTCCTGTTGCCACGTATTCCAATGATACCGTCATATTCTACCATACCCTTCAGAAAGATACAGTTTCCAATTCGTTTAGATTTAGCCATGTCTATAAATAAGTCTCAAAGCCAAACATTGTCCATTTGTGGTTTAGATTTGGAAAATCCATGTTTTTCTCATGGGCAACTATATGTTGCATGTTCACGTGTAGGGAAACCGTCGAATCTATTTGTGTTAGCTAAAGACAGGTTAACCAAAAATATTGTGCACCGATTAGTGTTAAATTAAATTGAAATTAAAAGTATTTATAATTCAAAATAATAAATATTATTGTTAAAAATTTAAGATTATCTGCCCTACCTACCTCATTCATAAGTTTAAGTGTCACATGTTATTTACTAACAACTTTGTAATATACTCATTTGTTACAAACTTGAATAAAAATAATAATAAATTTTAAAATTAATTCTTTTGTATTGATTTTTGCTTAATATCAACTGTACGAAAATTTTAATCAATCGTGTTCAAAGTCCTTCCCCTTCAAACCCCAATCCAGTGGATTTTTATACCATCATTAACGTTTTCGTCTTCGTCCGTAAATAATAATTTCATTGTATTAAGGGGTTACGGTAGTAGAAAATCTGTCATGGAGGTCGCCATATTTTTTTACAAATGGCATCTATGTCAAAAAGCATGGTGGTCCCCATGAATGATGTTCTCCTACCGTTCCTCTTAAATAGTTTACTATAATGTAATATAACAAAAACCTTATCCACAGCAACGCGTGGCCGGGTCTGCTAGTTAATATATATAAATTACGTGTCACGTTGTTTGTCCGCGATGGACTCCTAAACTACTTAACCGATTTGAATCAAATTTGCACACCGTGTGCAGTTTGACCCAACTTGAAAGATAGGATAGCTTACATCTTAATTTATAGTCGCAATATTATTTTATTGCAAATTATTTGTCTATTATTTGACATTCAATTTTCTGTTAGCTCCAAACGATTTTAACAGATGGCGATATCTGTTGACTGGATTGAGTAAGTAATCAATAGATGGCGCTGCTATATTAAACCAACAAACGTGTCATATAAGCTACAAGACAACCACATCCTTCCATTACAGGCATATTCAAAGTTAAGACATTGGGGCGACTTTACACGGTACATCCAAAGCAACGTGAGTGCTTCTATTTACGTTTGTTATTGGTGAATGTTCCCGGACCAACGTCTTTTGAATTTCTGCGAACAGTTAATGGTCGAGTATTCAATACATACCAAGATGCATGTCGTGAACTGCAATTGCTAGAAGACGATAACCATTGGGACTTAACGCTTGCTGATGCTGCGTTGACATCAACGCCCAATAACATTCGTCAGCTGTTTGCAATTATTTTGACGACATGTTATCCATCGCAAGCACAAACTTTGTGGGAAAAATATAAAAATTGTATGACAGAAGATATATTGCACCGAATTAGACAGATCAATGCCAAAACATAGATTATACGCCAGAGATGTATAATGAAGCGTTAGTGTTGATCTAAGATTTATGTGTTTTAATTTCAAATTTACCAATTTATTTTTTTATTTTTTTTAATTTATTTAGGTATTCATAAAAATATCGTCTATGTATATCAGTTTAGTTCTCTACTAAGGATAGTGCCTTTTCAATAGGTAACTAGTAATGAATATTTGTATATAAATTTTATTTATATTAACTAGCTTCACAATTATTAATATTAATACTTACTTAAATTATTTATATTATATTATTATTATGTATTTCTTTACTTAGTTTGCATGGATAAATTATTATTTAAAGTTTTTTTAAGTACGTTTTTGCTATTCGATTTGTCTATTTTTAGTGAAAAGTAAAATGGTCTACAGTTGTTGTTTGTGTATATTAAATAAATAAAATATTTTATTGTCCCATTTTTTTCGTATGTATAGTGACCTAGACATCATTACTGAAAACAGTTTTTTTTTGTCAAAATGGCAATTAGTTAATTAATCAGGCCGGCCCCCAAGTAATATTAGCCCAGAGCCCAACAAACTCACGATCTGCCCCTGAGTCGTTGGACTCTATAGGACATGTTTGTTTGTATTATGTATCTATTATAACAACATTAATAAAATAATAATAAAGACCAGTGTCGACGTAACAGTATTACTTGTGGTGCTAACTTTTTCCAATTGATAGATTCCCAATGATTTCGGAGTGCCCTAGTGAACCAGGCTTTTGTAATTATTATCACCCCGCCTAGTGATAAGTCGAGAGCAGATTGGAAATATTCAATCTTGTTGCTCTGGGGAGATAATGGATGATATCGGCTTACAAATTGAACAGGGGCCCTGGCGTGGCGACGCGACGAAGGAAAATTTTCTGCTTTCACGTATTCCCTTGAATACTTTCTGACGTAGGTAGCTTGTAAAACCAATTTCGAGGTCGTCGTCAATGATTTCCTTCTTGCGGAAAGGTGTTCACCGCATTGGAAACCGAGGTTATATTAGTATGAAGATAATAAAATCGAAGACTATCACGGTTTTTTGACGTTATAAATAAATTTACCTGACGTTTTGACAATTTTGCAACATCCGTTGTCCAGTCTACCCTTGACAACGGCGGTTGCAACATCGTCAAAACGTCGGGTGCTACAAAATTAACGTGGTAAATTCGTTTACAAACCTATTAACAGTATGAGGACACTTTTATTGTTAATAAAAGTTTTGTATGTTGGCAGTTTGTACGAAAATTTGTATCTTTAGCATTTTTTTACTATAAAAGTAAAACCTAAGTAATACACGTAAACTCTAAATACTATTTTAAAAAATTGTGTTTATGTATGTCAATTCATGTTGAAGATTCAACAATTTTTTCTCGAATTCATAAGAGTCTAATAACAAAAATGAACTAAAACCAATATTTTCTTCAAAAAACTTCATCGGAAACCAATTTCGGGGTCCGTTCTTCTGTGGCGTCCGCTGTGAGTGCGGAGGAATTTATTTGACGATTTATTGCGTCCTTTATTAATACGTTGTTTATTATAATAATTACATCGTGATTGTGGCATAGAGTGCCCTGTCTTTTTTTCGGCCTTGTTTTCGTGTTCTGGCAACATTTTCCCCCTCCCCTCGCTGCTCGGCGCGGGTGGGAGGGGTGGGGGTGACGCCCGCCTCTCAACCATCCGCCGAGAGTGGGTTCCTTATAGCTTCTGATCACCGGCTAGGGTTCGTTCTGGTCCTGGACATCGTCAAGCGTTTTATTTTCAGGTAAAACTATATTATGTGGTCCTTGACGATGTCCAGGACCCTTGACAGATTGTCTGTTATCTCCCGGTGACCACTCCGATGATGCTATGTGATGAACCTGAAATGGGAAAGAGAAACGAGAGGCCGGCATCATCATGGTGACGGGGTTATTCCGGGTTAAACTGGTCTGCCAGAAGGTTCCCTGGTGGTAGGGTGCTCTTCTGGATTTCCTTCCTGTAAAATTTTTAGAAGGTGCTTTCTCGAGTCCAGTTTCCTGTTCTTAATATTTCTTCCGTTGGGAGACCCTCGATCCAGTTCTCGACTGCTGCTCTTGTGCTGCCCGAGGTGGCGTCTATGCCCGCTTCTTTCATGAGGGATTTTATCCAGTTCCCCATTATTGTTCTGGATGCCGGTTGGATCTCCCCTCTCGCAGTTAGGAACAATGACTACAGCCGATCCCGTCTATTCCCGCTGAGCTCTTTCAGTTTCCTGAACCAGTAGACGGGGTTTATGTTTTGGCTTAGTCCGTCCACTAGTCTGCAGTCCGATTGTCTGTGTCTGTTTGTGTTTGTCTTGGATCCGTACTCTGGCCATAAGATGATATATGAGCCCTTGTCGATAAAGCCCTCTCAGGATATATTCAGGAGGGAAAGGTCATGCACTCTTCTCCCCGAGGCTAGTAGTGATAGGACCACCGTCCTTCTCGACACATCGTATTGGCTTTCCGAATTGACTGCGTTATGTTTTAGCCGGCTCACCAGTGTTGCAGGATTCCAAGTCGGGGCTTGTCGGGCAGGTGGTCTCGATAGGGCTTTGGCTTATAGAATTTTCCTCACCAGGAAGTCCGACGAGAAGTTGCGGTCTGCAGAATGCCGACAGTGTGGATGGTTGACCATGTGGAATGTCGACAGTGTGGATGGTTGTGTCTGCAGAATGTCGACAGTGTGGATGGAGACCAGGATGGTTCTATAGGCCAGGCCCCTAGCCCTATGTAGATAGCACAGAAATCTTGCTACTCCGCTTTTGGGGTTTCTTTCGGGTACGCCCTTCTCTCAGAAAATTTGGCCACATCACGGAGTACAGAGAGCTTCACTGGCTGTCGACCCGGGAGAAAAGAGACATACGAGTTCTTTGTATGCTTTTCAAGATCTTGGATGGCGTCGCTCCCAATTATCTTACCGGCAGATTTACTGCACTATCGGCTCATGGACGCCCTCTGAGATCAAAAGACAAGCTGTTACTCTCTATCCCTAGTCACATCACTGACTTCTTCTCATTCTATTTTACCGTGCATGAAGCCCGTCTTTGCAATGCTTTGCCGAAAAATGTAAGAACCGCGCCAAGCATAATAAGTATTATAAACAGACTCAGAGAGCATTTGAAATCTTCCAGATAATTCCCTTTCCCCCTCCCATTCCCCTCCTTTTCTAAACTTTAGCGTCGTTATAGGTGTTAGATTATTTTGGTGTGGCACATCCTGTGCCCACAAAGAGTTAAGTATATATTTCTTTCTATCCTCTTTTATTTTATTTGTTCAACTCTTTATATAAGTTAAGTTACATGTTATATAAGTTAAGTTACATGCGTCTACACGCAAATAATGTTCATACAATAGTATAGGTTAGCTCTAAAATATTGCCTGCAGGCAATAAGCTCGCCTTTACTTAAGAATTAAGCGTTTTATTATTATTATTAGCATTTCACACCACATAGTGTTTCTTCCGACTATATTTCACGGGAATACACAATTTACCATTTTATATTGAGAAAGATGATAAATAGTGACGCCATAAACGTCTCCATAACTACGAAAACGACCGCAATCACTTGAAGCGAGTGCAGTTTAGCGCCTCTGTATTGCATCGCTTATATCAAGCTCCATTGAATCGAAGGCGCTCCTCGCGAGGCCGTGGGGGGCCATTCAAGCCATGTCCGCATCGTTACCGCTAAGCGCGCACATCCACGGGCAGGATCCGATTTCGGATGACGGAAAATAACTTTCGGATACAGAAAATGACTCCGCGCTCGAAAATGACTCCTTCAAAACCACTACTGAAAGCCGGCCAGTAGTAGTTTGGTCGTAGTCCGCTGGCAGACATCTGACCTTTTCTGGTGTGAGAGCTGCCGCGAAGAACATCGGCTCAATATTCTCGCATACTGTTCAATTTATTGCTCTCCCTCTGTCACATGATTTACGAGCAAAGGGTAGTGGAGCCAACTTATTTGTATGTGAGGGCATATCTATCTCATATCGATGGTTTTAAATATATTATTATAGATATAAAATAAGTTAATAGTAGAAAACATTTTTTAAAACAAGATTTTATTGAAATGTTCTGTCCCGAGCCAACCCTGGGTGCAGCACCCATGTCGTAGTAGAACTTGAATGCTGTACAGAATTTCGTGTTTGTGCCGTTGAACATTGACGAGTCCCCTCGTTGGAAGCCAACCCTGGGTGCAGCAGCCTTATCGCGGATAAACTTAAAACGGGCTATAATAATTGAGTGCGTATACAAAATTTCGTTTCTATGCTGTTCACCGTTGAGGCGTCCCCTCGTTGAAAGCCAACCCTGGGTGCAGTAGCACTGCCGCGGTAAAATTTAGAACGGGCTATTATAATTGAATGCGTATGTCGTTTCTGTGCTGTTGACCGTTGAAGAGTCCCCTCGTCGGGAGTCAAACCTGGGAGCAACAGCCATATCATGGTGAAATTTAGAACGGGCTATCATAATTGAAAACGTATACAAAGTTGTGTGTCTGCTGTTGACCATGGAAGAGTATCCTCGTCGGGAGCCGATCCTGGGCATAGAATTAGGTCATGTTCCCCATAAAAATGGATTGTCATTGGAACTGAACGAACTGTAAAATTCTAACTTCATTGAATAAGAGGAAGTGGTTCTATTTCAGCTTGCAAAATTTGACCAAAACAAGCTAACAAACATTGCAATATAAATAAAAGCTTGTAACAACAAATCTAACGTAACTTATAACAAAATCTAAACCTAACCTAATCCAGAAGTCTTGTTTAGAGAGGGAGGCAGTTAAAACGCTTAAAACTGAAGTATTGAAAAGATTTTGCGTCTGCTGTAGGTGCACTTTGGAAAGAGCATGTTTAGACGGTGGCGAGTGTCACACACTGCTGCTTCTGTTACTCGGAATCTTCGGGAGGTCGATGTGCACGCAATGGGATGGCCCACCACGAGCCCTGCCTGATTTAAATCCGATCGAGCACGTATGGGACGACTTAAAAGCACGAGTAAGAAGTCGTCTGATTGCTCCATACAACATCGGCGAGCTGGAAGCAGCCATACAGCAGAATAGGATAGAATTTCTCAAGAAATAAAAAAATCGGTAAAGTTTTTTAAAATCGTTTTGAAGCCTTGATAAAAAGAAGAGTAAACTATTTTTGATTAAACTAGTTCCAATTATAATTTCGCAGGTAGCATGTGGTTTATAGCCTAGGATGCAATTGTTTGAGGACTATCTTTACATGTTTGCACTGTGAGAGGTGTATTATTTATTTGGTGTTTGGGGCTTTTCTAAGGTCTTTATGAGCTTTGTACCACTGCGACCATTGCTGATCTATTGCGTTCGTCACTTTGATATAGTTCTGCGCTAAGCCTCTTGTCATTTAAGAAGCGCAACAGGTTTTCGGCGCCAGATTGTTTTACCTCCTCAAGCTGGAGGTAATGACCACCCAAGTGGGTGTATCTTTTACGCACTAGCGGGCCACACTCGCACATTAGGTAAAGGGTAGTGTCCTCTGCCTCTTGGCAGAACCTGCACATTTTCGTGTCTCCTATGACGTGTTACTCCAGCTATCGTTGCATTCCCTGGCTGGTTTAGGAGATTGAAATTTATTTTGTATTTTGGATATTGACATTTAATCATAATACATTGAAGCCGAGTAATTCTTTCATCCGTATAGAACCCATTGGACAGGTTTCAGAGACTCCTTGTCAGGATCTTTTTGTAAACACTAGTGCAGTGTCATCTGCAAATAATATGACTTCGCTATTACATAGACAAATTGCTGATAGTCGTTTTATATAATACGGGAATAAAATGGGACCTAGTAAGTTACCTTGATGCACCGAAGTACTCAACGATCCGACTTTGAATTTGAAATTTCGGAATTTTGAATGCATTTTATGAATGCTTCGTCCATTCCGATAAGTTTTTGTTTCTTGAAGTTTTTAATTTTTCGTCACTGCGAGTCATTATAGGCCTATTTATTTATCACGCACCTGACTCGTCCCTGTCGAAGTTTCAGCCTGCAGTTATAAACATTATTACTTGAAAGGATTGAAGATAGGTTAAAGGAATGTAAAGCGGAGCATGCCTTGCTTGGTTGGCTGGGAAGGCATTTGACATTTCTTATTTAGTTGATTGCTATTGCAAGGAGCACACAGAGAAGGAATTCGCAATTGAATCCGAACCGCTCGCGTTGTGTGTGTTCGCGACCGGACTGTACTTTTTCTTGTTTATGTCTTCGCCGATGAAAGCAAAGAAATTGCAAAAAAGGTCGACATCAGCGATCCAAACGAAAGTGGAAAAAGATTCGTTTACATCGTAATCGTTGCACAATTTAATTTTATGAATTTTATCCTGATACGAAACGTGTTAAATTCAACTGTAATTAAAAAAAACAAATATTTTTTATGTTGATGGAGTAGCTATTTATGACATTAGTGTTTAAAGTTACATTTTATTCTGTGAGAAGTTTGAGCCATTATCCCCGCTCGTCACTTTTAACAAGCACATATGCTATAAAAAGCAAATCAAAATCTCGTTCAACACATCTTACACTATTGCTTTTCACTTACTACTAAAATCGAAAAATAGAAGCGAAATTAGGCTCAATTGAGTCATAGCGTGTTTTATGTAAAAACGTCCATATCCCCGATTTCTTTGCAGGATTTGATTCGAATACATTTTTTATTATTAATCATTCTTTCATTAATCAATTTTTGGGGGCTTTTTAGGCTCTTCTAAACTACTCTTTTTCTGTTGTTTCATATAGTCCAAGAGGAAGCGTCAAAAAAGTGCAAGAGTTTTGTAAAAGCTGAGACTTTCAGATAAGACAATATTTTGGCCATAGAATGCTAGGGTAGAGTCAGTAGGCCAGACTCCGGGACACCTGGCGCTGGCGTACTTGGAAAGGTGTAATTTTAATTAGTCCCCTGAAGTGTTTTGGATAAGCTGAAAATTCATCAGTAGACAGTGGATGCAATACAGAACTCGAAACAAATGGTCAGACTGCTTTTATGATAGCCTGTTCTAAGTATCACCATGACACTCATCAGCCATCTGCACTTATAAAACATTTTTAGATCGTTTTTTTTTGTTAAAATGTCTATTATTGATTAAAGTAGTTCCAATTAGAATGAGCTTCCCGAAAAAAAAAATATATCAGTCAGCACATATTTAAAATTAAACTGAACTTTGAATTACGTCAAATGGGAGTATTCAAAAACAAACAAAATATATTTTTTATTTCCAAATAAATAATGCTTTTATTTATTATTTTAACCTTGTCTTCAATTCTATTTTATCAGATATCTATAATATGTAATATTGGTAAAAAATGTCACATATCAATTATCAAAAATCTATAACATATTAGGGGGAGGTCGGTTATATTGTACCACTTTTTACTTAACCCCTCAAGCCCCGATTGGCCGATATCGGCCACAAAACGATTCAGCGTGACGGCCCCGTTTTAATTTTATTTTAATTTAATTTGTTTGATTTTATTATGTTTTATTATGTTAATATGTTTCATTTTAATTATGGTTTGGCAGTAATTAATGTTTTGGTGAGACAGTGTCGTAATTCAATTTTTCTACTAATTTTTACAAAATTTTTTTGGGACAGCAACTTGTCAATCGGCTGAGGGGCCGAGGCCTGAAGGGGATAACTCTTGACAAATATTAGACAGAAATATTCAAAAGCTGTAATAATAAAACTAAAGTATCTTTAATGTCACGATTATTTATTGAGAGGAGAACCACTGGATTAAATTTAAAAGCATTACTTAAAACACAAAAAAAGGGAAAGAGGTACAATTTCGTCGACTGGTTGGGTAAATTGGACCACTGGTATTTAAATCGTACCTTAGAAAACTAACCATACACAATAATATTTTAAATAAAAGTTATTATTAATCACTAAGACGTATAACTTTAATTAAACAAAACCTCATATATATCGTGCTACAAATATCGTCAATTTCTATATTCTAATTGAAACAAAGATCACAAATATCAGGATTGCTGATTCAGGATTCGTGCAACCAACTATGTCAACGGACACATTTTACTTAGTCAAGCTTAGGACCTTTTTTATCAAAATAATTCTTTAAGCAAATGGGGCATGTGTTTTCATCGTCCATTGATTCCTCATTATTTGAATCATCTATAAGAATCAGTTCTTCCGACGTCGTCGTATCATCATACTACTCGTCAGAATCTTGCGTTTAAAATTTTTCTTTCCTGTTTTTGGCTCACGTTTTATTTTCGTTTTCTTCATAGACTTCATTTTGGAGACCTTCACTGCTGATCATTTAGCGATGGATAATCCTAATTCATTTTTATGTGGACTTGCAATGATTTCTGATGATTTTTATATACCACAACCACGCTTTCCTTTGAGAGCTGATGCTTTTGAAATCGGAGATATTTTAGTTATTGCCACGTTCAGATTCACTCTTTGATTTTCTTTAAAAGCAGATGCCTTAGATGAGGTAGGTATACACAACGTTGGAAATTTCTTTCTGGCTGGCTGTGTGGTGTTGTTTAGAAGTGGACGCCTGAGGTGCATCTTTAGTTGCTGATAAAGATATTTCTGGGGATACCTCCCGTGGCAATGCTTCGGCCGCAACAAAGTGATGATCTTGGAAAACATGCCTATTTGTGGGCCAAATTTCTGAGTTTCTGAATCCGCTCGCTGCGTTACCAACAGTAGCCGCACGCTCGTGCCTCTTTAATGTAGGTTTCGGTACACCATATAAGCGAACACACTCATTGATGCCCACACCATTAGTTCTAGCTGAGATAGCTGCTTCTAAATCTTCAGTCGTCCATTAGTAGTTCTTCTTTCTTTCCATCTTAAATAATCGATAATTTTATAGGAAAAACATACGTACATCACTCTCGATTGCAATACCTTACGAACACGGAGTGGTTAGGAATTATATTAATACATTGGTCGTCTCGTAGTAATGGGATGCTAGCCATCGGACGGCTTACAGTGACGAGTTGTAAGCCACATTGTCCGTGAGAACACCCCACTCTTAAAGTTTTACTTTGAACGTGTGCGGATGTGACTGACCACATCGCCTGAGTGTGTCGTCTCTTGCAATACTAATGAGAAGAGTTGGGTTAGTGCAATTCTACTCTGCATGCACTACAGGGCTTAAGAACAAAAATAATAAGTTCGTGGTTCGGTAAATTGTACCGGTACAATTTAGCAACCTCCATGCGGTACGATTAAATGAACGCACCCATATCTGTCAAAATGTCACATAAAAAAATTACCTACATATATTGCTGCAATTGAATCCTTACATGTTGTACGACATTAAACTCGCACTCAATATAATTAATGTACGAAAAGCTATATTCACCATTCAGCCGTCAGGATACTTAGGAATATTCACCACAAATAACATTAAAACTACGATAAACAAACAACTGCAGTTAACCAGTCAAGATAACAACCTGTCCGAACAAGAATGCGTTAAAATTAGTATGAAGTTAGCCGAGATTGATGAGTTTTGCCACTTTATTAAAAATATCTTTCTTTCTGGGTAATTTAAGGGTGGTACAATTTAGTTGGTGGTACAATATAGCCGACCTTACCCTATATTCTTTATACTTTTCTTTAAAAAAAATACTTAGAATACGTAGACTCCTAGTTAGGTTAGATAATATGGAAAATATGCTTTAATATTGTTGAGCCTACTCCTTTGTCACCAGAGTCTCCGTTTCCACTGAGGATCAGAAATTCGACTTAGGCCACCGCATCATCTTCATCTGTATTCATGTGTAATCATAATAGTATTAACTAAATTTATAAAATTGGGCTACGTAAATTGTGCAACCAAAAAAAACACTCCTAGGGTAATAAAATACATTTCAATAAATGCTACGCCGAAACACCGAAATGCGAATAAACTGCGGAAAACTAATTAAACATCCACAAACGAGGGAGGCAATTCACGGTTTGACGATCGGTGTAATTATACGTATTTATTTGGACACCGCCATACGATAAATTAATTTCGATCATGCAAATGGCGTCACTTACAATACCGACATGCTGTTTTATGTATAATTTGTAGTGAGCAAGCGTACATTTTTTGCATGAGTTTTTTTTCCTGGGAACTGATAGTTTCTGCTATTCTTTAACGCAAAAGAGGCGAATTACTTTTCCGTTTCTTGAATAGCCAGCGCACTATTAAGAGGAGTGTGAACTAAGAATAATCCGGGCCCGAAAGACCGCTATCTCAGATGGTTGTCGAAAATAACGAATGCAACATTAAATTAGTATAGGTCGTTAGAATATTTGTACCCTGAAATATCAAAAACTAGGAGGCTCAATACAATTATAGTGAAATTACATATATTGTGATTGACATATGCCACGATGTGATTGAAAAATATTTAGTGGCAACTACTACCTGATCACCACGTCCACTACTATCTGGTATGTCCCACCACTATACAGATTGTTGTAACATTTTTCATTACTATATTCGTATTGTATCTGTAATCCCACTTCTATCTATCACTTGCAGTACACGCGAGATAGGTTTTTCCAACCGATGTTATTTCTCAGTGTTTATATTGCGTTACTTCACTTCAAAAGTTTTTAAGTAGTGTTGATTGTATGTTTGTTTGTGTATTGGTTTACACAGCAGCGATTTTCGAAAAAAGGGATTTTGCTGTTTTCCTTAATACTAGCAATTGAATAGTCTGCTTTATACTCAGCCTAGTAGGTCATAACACGATCAGTATTTAGGCGAATTCCCTCCATAATATGTTTCAATTTTGTGAAAAAAAACATCATCGATATTGGAAATAAGAGATTTATAGTAGACATTAGAAAAGAAATAGTCTCGGAATTGGCAACACTAATGAGGAATGGGAATAATTGGCAAAAGGCAAAGGTAACATGTATATAGCAAGAAGTATTTTAAAAGGATGAAACTGATACGGAAACTAGCGAAGACGATATACAAGTGGATCAACCGCACGAGGAAAATCAAACGAAAGGCAATACACAAAGATCCAGAACATACTATATTTTATGAACGAAAGAAATGAGAAATATAGACAAAAAAACTTTAAATATACTGGCCTCACAATCCTATGTCTTACTTTCCTATAACGGATTGTAACAGTCGACAATTATATTTAAAAATTACACTAAGGATTCGACGCAGCATGACCAATAGCTCCAGCTTTGCCGAACCGTCGGGTAAAATATCCTTTAATTTCACGCGGTAAGAATCCGGTTTCTTTCGATTAAAATATATCTGCGATGCTGGCATCGAATTGAGTAGATGTGTGTGGAGATGGGTCGCTTGATGCGATGTCCGCAAGTTTGATTAATTTTCGTACCGTAAAGTTTAGGCGGCATTGCCGCCCCATACTTCCGCCCGCCCTAATCCTATATATACACCTAATAACAAGTTGCGGCGATGTAACCAAACACGCAAGATATACATATAACAAAATTACTTTCCGCTTAGGAACATTCGATATGGGCTCTAATGACGAAACGTCGGGTGCCACCAACGCAGGCGGTAAAATACGTTTTCAATTATTTTAAAACATAGTTATTTTGTTTAATAACTTGTTTAATAACTATATATCAACATATCAAATTTTTAAAAAGCAGATAAGAACCGAACCGCGTGCCTGTTTCGTGCTACCCCGGAACTGCAATGCTAGTAGAAACAAGGGAATACATTTGCTAATATAATACGATTTATCTGACGAGGTGCTACTTATGATATGTATGTACGAACTATGTACGTACGAACTGACCTTCTCACCAAACACAGTTCACATCTACAGTTATGGTATATATACCGAATAGCTATGGTATACGTACATATACGTATACCATACTAGAAATCGTCGAAATCAACCGGACCAACCAATGAAAACGACTTACGGACAAACGACTCATTTCACTCGTTTAGGAGATTTTACATGTTTATTTTCGAGGTCTATAGAGATATATTTACATCGACAGCAGTGCTGAAGAAAACGGTCGTTCGCTGGTTTCTGGACAGAGGTAGAGGGGTATATGCCAACCCTTTATAGGTACCTACTCATGTGAACCTACGTATATAAACAGATAATATTGCGTCTAGTTAAAAACCCATTATATAATAATAAGCTCTCTTGTAATGCGAAATGCGTTTATCCTTATTTTATAGCTATATTCTGTTCACCACTCGTTCATCACTTTAATATTGAACTATATTTTAATTAATTGGCATTTTAATTAATTAATTTAATTAATTTAAATTAATTAATTTAATTAGGGCATTTTAAGTAATTGGCGTAGCTGTGACTAGCCATTCTAAGAGAATCATGCATCGCATTGTTCATATAACCAGAACAGTAGTACTTTAATATGAGTACACTGACGGATGACGTTACAAATTAGAGTATAATTAGTATGTTGAAAATTGATTTGCTGTCTCAGTGTTCTAATATTTAAAGGATGTGTATGTATATTCGAAGCATCCACAAAAATGTCGATGAGCTTTATATAATTACTACATGAGTTATCTATGAATGTTGATATGATTATTCTCTCTGAATGCTGGCTTCTTAATAAACAAGAGCTGTCTCGTGTAAATGGTTATGAAAGCGACAAAAAGAAATTTGACGGTGTTGTGGTTTATGTAATTAACGGTAGTACTAAGTAAAGGAAATAAATATTACGAATTGTACAGGGTTACACATATGTTACAGCGGCTTTAGTTTTTGCAGTATATACGTCACCCTCAATACAAAATATTTCTAATTTCATAAATTAACTTTTCATTGTAAGAAGAAGAAAATATCGTTCCTATCCCAGTTATCAACCCTTTAAGGCTTGAAGGAAATTGGATAACCTTCCCGAATGTCTTTGCTTTCCTATTAAATATTTCTGGGAACAGAGGCACCGTGGGTTATTCCCAATATTGTCCCAGTCATTTATGTTAACGACAGGAAGCCTCAGGGTACTGTGCGTATGGGTAGGATGGCTCTATATATCTACCTTCATTGAAGACCTTGAAGTGTTTTCATATTTAACGGTTTCTTCCGGTCCGGTTCTTCTTGTGCGGAAGAAATCTAAGGTAGATTTAAGATAATTGAATATCATAACAGATATACTCGTACATATAAAAGGTGTCATTGCAATGCAGTATATACATTATTTGATAAATTCGCAAAACAGAAAAAATATCGTTTATTCTATCCACTGTCCTCAAAAAAGTTACTTATGGCTATAAAAATATTGAGACTGCCGCGAAAGACTCTTCATTTAGTGCTACTGACTCGTTACGAAGTACGAAATATTCCATTTTCCGGAAAGTCAAAAACAGTTTCAGTCATATCAGTCCATGTAATTGATAGTTTAATATAGTAGATGCTATAAAGGATCCCTCATAACCTCCCGAGCTACGGCATGTTGTCGAACTCGTCACCTTTGATTGTTGGATATACATAGTTTAATTTTCGTGTTCTTTGAGTGCAAGATTTGTGCAATTTGAATTTTTGCTTTAAGGTCAAACAGTCAATCATCTCTACTCAGTCCTACTATGAAGGCATTGCACAAAAATCATACTTACGTGAATAAGTATTGCAATAAATTTCAGCAAAAAATCGCAAAAATAAGAACCCCACAAAAATATCAACGAATAGATTTTTTGCAAAATTTTATTAAGAAATCTTCGCAAGGTGTCCAATTTAATTAGGGAGTTCTTCAACTCGTGATTCTTCGATAAATGAAAGATTATTCACTATATGTATATCTCTGCAAGCAGTAACCGCGGCTCCGTTCGCGTCAAAGTCTCTGTGTTGTTGAAATTTACTTGTGTTTATTATCTTTTCTGCTGATGTATGTATAGTATATTACATATAGAATTCAATAGATAAGACAGTGGTTATAACTATATATTTACATTGCCTTAAGTGGCGATGGGCAGTAGATTTTAATAGAGGCGGCACAGTCTTATTAGCATGCATAGGGCAGCATTGGTCAGTAACAGTTTGATATATCTCTCTTAGGTGTTGACTATTTCGCTGGTATTCATTAAAACGACTGCTTATCGAAGAAGTGATACGCGAACATACTACATATAGCTGCCCGTAAAAAAACATGGTTGACAGAGATCAAAGCCTTCAGCGTTTATCATTTGTATATAAGAGATATGTGTGTAGTGATAGTAAACACTGTCATTGTGAAACAAATGTTAGCGCCACAATCAGTCAAAATAGTTGCTTATCATTCTGCAGCACGTCAATCGGTGCACATTTTTTACAGATTGTTTCAGTGTGTACCCTAATGTTTACCGTTCAAGTACCGTTAAATAGGCCTACTAGGCGGATTTAGGAAGTTATGTATTTTATTCATCGTCCATACGGTCTTTTTATTCATCGCCCATATTGTAGGTTGTAGGTATCTAAAAGAATGTGTTATCTTACAATTTGATTTGATGCTGGATGCTGTTATATTTCGCTATTATTTCTTGAAGGATATTACTTAAAAGAGTAAAAGTCTTCCATTCCTGCGAACTCGGATGTTTTCCAACGTTTTTTTTAAATTTGAGAACTAGGCACGAAAAGTATGCACTTATCTGTACGCAATTGATATCTACCTATTTACATACTACTTTCTTCATTCATACATATTTTCTATATATATTAAATAGACAATTTAGCAACACAACTTCTATTACAGTGCTTTCATTATATATAACACACATATGTATATATATATATATATATATATATATATATATATATATATATATATATATATATATATATATATATATATATATATATATATATATATATATATATATATATATATATATATATATATATATATATATATATATATATATATATATATATATATATATATATATATGTTTATTTAAAATAAAATTAGTAAAAGCTACTTACAAAGCAGCGAAGGAAATCCCAGCTTGGATCGGGAAATGCTAATATTTCAATGAGATATACTTACGGATGTGCACGACTTTCGACGGTGCAAGTAAGTTTAAAGGTCTTTTTTCAGTCGACTAACGATCACTATTCATCCATATATCTCAAATTTTTTTATTTTTATTTTTATTTTTATTTTTATTTCGATTTAATGGCTCGTTAATAACAAACTCAGCCAATTGCATCATATTTTAAATGTGGGTAGCATTCGAAATTTGAATTATTTCGATATGTCACCTTCATTTATGTCACGGCTTTGCCGAAGTGATCAATTTGTTTAATTTTTGATTTTTTCGCTTATTTTCGTCTCAATTGGAGGCATTTTTTGTTGCAAAAGGATTAGCTTGATTTTTGAGATATATGGATGAATAGTGATCGTTAGTCGACTGCAAAAAGACCTTTAAACTTACTTGCACCGTCGAAAGTCGTGCACATCCGTAAGTATATCTCATTGAAATATTAGCATTTCCCGATCCAAGCTGGGATTTCCTTCGCTGCTTTGTAAGTAGCTTTTACTAATTTTATTTTAAATAAACATATCATCCTATAAACGGATTTCTTTACAAAACTTATCAAATATAAATATATATATATATATATATGTATATATATATATATATATATATATATATATATATATATATATATATATATATATATATATATATATATATATATATATATATATATATATATATATATATATATATATATATATATATATATATATATATATATATATATATATATATAACACACATAATTGAACAATCAATTCGATTGATCAATTTTTCTATTATTGATTATTGATTAATTAATCGTGATTAAATAATAATTGCTTGATTCTTAACAGTCGATTCTCCATTATCGATTTCTAAGTATGTATATGTATTTTTTAAATGTCATCGCTTTACATTGGGATGTAATCGATTTTGAAATTTTGGATTTTGTATTTTTTCGACTTATCTGACATTTTGTATGATATCTTTGAAATTGTTCAATTAATTGTGATCTCGTATAGCTTATAACCGATGATAATAGATAAGCTACAATAGTAAACAAACTAACTCGAAATCAGTTTAGTGTTTCTCGATTTATAACAATGTGGAGAAGACCAGAGATAACAGTTGTTATGATCCTCACAGGAAAAGCCTTCTTGAGCACTTTTACCGAATTCCGTCCATGGAGATCATGCTACATATAACGTACTGTGGTATAAGTGTTTTTTCTACTTAGCCCTCGTATTTGGCTACCTATCCATATACCTATATAATTTATGGTAGAATCATTTCTAAGAATGCGAATATCGCCCTCACGGAAATTGTCTTTTTCCTGTCACCCTTAAACTGAAATTTTTATCCCGCTGCTGTACTACTAATCCCCTACTAAACCCGGAACTAATCACAAAGGACAATGTGAAACGTCCCTCACCGCTGTGACCCCCTAATATCCGGCTCACGAGCAAAAATCTAGCCTCAATATGCGATAACGATATTCCGAGGGCTATTCATTTTCTTCGTAATGTTCCTTTTTGGGGGCTTCGATAGCTTAAGCAGGGGTAGGGTTATCTTTCGCGCCTCAGTATGTCCTCTTTGGGATACCTTTACGTTATAATGAAACCTTAGTGGCGTCATTTGCATATTTGCTAAAATTATAAGCCATATTATAGAGATTCTCTTTGCAGACGCTATAATATTGTACAAAATTTTATTTGACGTACTTTTGCTTCGGCGCCGACGACACGAGAATTGGCAGCTTATATAAAATCACATCTATTTAACGTTAAGGCCCCAATAATCAAATATTTACTCTTAACACCTTTTTGCTGAGATCTAAAAATTTAATATTTTTTAAAGTAAACATACAATATAAAAAAAATATATTTCATAGAATATTTGGCATTATGAAGTTATATTTAGGTTTTTTTAACCTGGAATATTTGAAACTTTGGAATGTTTAAATAAATAAATAGGCTTCAAACTTGGCTCTTTCTCTTCGATTAGGATTTTGTGCACTAATATAGGGGCAATTATTGAGATATTACAAGAAATATTCTTCAAAAAATTTCACTTAACTACGAGTACGCTGGGCATTTTTTAAACATTGTTTTTTTAATTTAGACGTCGCAGTAAAAAAACATTTTCTCAAATTTTGCCATTGAAAAATTCGTACTTTAAAAAAAACAAAATGACTCAAAATAAATAATATTGAAATATTATACAGTAGAAGTGTTGATTGCTAGATTGAAAAAATATAAGAATAATAGGCAAGTTTTAAGCTATTGCATAGCTTTTATCGCGGGCCTCAGGCCAGCGCGGCGACCGAATGAAGAAATTTCTTAACGAAAATTAATGATTTTAAACTGATAATTACGTATAAACGAGGACTGCTTACGATTCAAAAAAAATATATATTAAACAAGAACATTTTCCCAATATTTTTAGCTTTCAATATTTTAGATTTTGTTTATATTACATAGTGTAATTAATTTGTGAAATTAGGTCTAACCGAACACAAAAACGACTACTACGCAAATACTATCTGGCGTATTATTATGAAACCTGCACCATTTTAAAGATAATTTAATTATCTATCTTTTCATCTACGATTTTTTTCGAACAATCCGGTTTTTTTGCTTTATTGAATAAAAAATTCGTGCGCGGCGCTCTATCGGAAGACGTTCAAAATTATTCCGAATCATTTGCTACCGCAGCCGCAAATGATTCGGAATAATTTCAACGTTTTCCGATAGGGCGCAGTTATCTAATTGCATAAGTTGTTAAAAATGCTATGCAATAGCTTTACCGCGGCAGTCCCCGAGTGCCACACATATTTTTTTCATAATATTTTAAATATCGGAAATTAAACCTAAAACCCGCTTTATTTCTAAGAACGTTTTAGTTTATAAAAGTAGGATTTAGTAGTACCTTAATAAAATAGTTATGTAGTTATGGACATGCTATTATCTCCTAATTATAGGATTTCAACGATAATCTAATCTTCAGGTCGTTCTTGGATTGTTCTTCATTTCTTGTTCCTCGGTTTGCGTTATCCCACAAATATATTTTTTTGGGGTCCGTTCAGTATCAAATTTGATAAATTACGCACTGACTTCTCTGCTTACGCAATATATTTAACGTTATCTGTATTGTCTCTGGTTTGTCCTTATGTCTGCCTCTCCCATCCCCCCCTCATTTTTTCGTTTTAAAAAACTTAGCTATCCTCTTCATTTCTATTTCGTTTTAAGCTCGTTCCTCATTTATTAAAATGACCGCTATAAATTCATCAGTTTCTTATTATCTTTGCGAAGACAGGAGAATAATTAATGATATATTTTCTTTTAATTGGTCTACAATGACATTATAGTTATTGCCGGAAAAATCGATTTAACCAAGTACTATTCACGTTTTCTTGCTATAATGTAATATGTATTAATTTTAGTTTAATGTACTGATTTATTTAGTGGAATTTTGTAAAATACAATATTAAATTGTAAAAAAAAGTTTGTTTTTACTACTATATTTTGTCGATTTGACATGTGAAATTCCTTTTTTTCTAATACATTTTAAGTGGTACTCCAAACTACCAATTTTCACATTACATTCTTAAGAAATTATTTCAAATACATATCTAAGGGGACAGTGACCTGGGTCCAACGGTGTTCTGCTCTTTTCAATAATAAGTATTCTAAAAAAAAAGCAAATTGATAGTGGCTCTATAAGTAGAAGTAGCAGTTATCTCGAAAAATATTTAATTCGCAGTTAAAAATTCGAACTTTCTAATTAACAGAGTAAAGGGAAATTTAAAATTTATCAAGTGTTTTTGCGAAGGAGTTTTTGCAACAATATATATGAAACAATATATAATAATTAAAATCAAATAATATGACATCCTTGGAGTTATGTGTCGTTGTTTTTTTTCAAATTATTTCGTCTCTTTGAAATGTTAGAAATTCTTTGAGTATGTCTCTTGAGTATTCTTTATGTCTGAGTGGGCCAAAATAGCGTAATGTCTATAGACATTGTAGCAATTTATAGGAACAAAATATTTAAAAATCAATGGCATATGCCTCTCAAGGAGAAGGCTTCTTTGACTTCAATTGGTGATTTCTGCGAAACCTGCAATATATTGGCCAAATTTTTAATTCTTTTTTCACTCCGTCAATTTAACAACTTCGAATTTTTATATTACGAATATAAAAGTTTTTTTGACAAATGGACTGTCTGAAGCTAATGTTCATTCTGATAATGAAGCTAATGTTCATTCTGATAATGAAGCTAATGTTCATTACTTTAGTATTTTTTTAGAGTATTTTAGAATGCGTATTTTCTGTGTAAACGAAGCTTTAGGCGAAAATGGCAGAAACCTCATGGAAGCACAGAGACTGTAATCGTCATGCGCTCCTTTATATGTGGCAACACACAGAGTTAAATATGCTGAACGTATCACAACTTCATATTAAATCAGTGCAGCACGCGTATTCGAATAATCAATAACAACAGTGGTTAATTTTTAAAAAGTATTATGTATAAATATAAATTGATATTAATATTAGTAATACGTAATGCAAGTAATACATTTATGCTAGTAATGTACACATTTATAATACTATATTTATTATATTTATCTAATATTATTTATATTTATCTAAAGTAAACTGTAAGATATTGCTTTTAGGCAATAAGCTCGCATTTTTCTTTAAGCAAATCAAGCGTTTAATTATTATTGTTATTATTTGCATGTGTACATTTTATTTACATATGTAAATGAGTAGTATGTACATATAATAGTATGTACATATATTATACATTTATACAGTACATTTATACAGTACATTTACAACACATTTATGCAGTATTACAAATTTATGCTAGTAGGTAATACATTTACGCGGTAATACATTATACATTTATACATTAGTAAGACATTTATGCAATATTAGTAATATATTTGTGTACATTTACGCGCACATATATATATTTACATACTTGGAGGCGCATGTTATGTAATGCACGTATGTAAATGCTTATAGTTATTTGATTAATTATTTAATATACCTACTTAATAAATACAACAAGAAAATGATTAATGATTTCATCGATGATGTCCTCATTTTTCGCCTTTCCTATGTCTTTTTATTTAGCTTGTGAAAGGATGAACGTGACGGTATTGCATAAATAAGGAATTAGGTTCCTCCATCGACGCTATACGAAACCATCGACGCTAATGATATGCAGGGGTATTAAACGTTTGACAGGTCCATGTTTCGCTGCTATATCAGTCAATTACGTCCGTCACGCGGACTACGTGATTGAATGCGACTGACGACGCCATGTATGGCAGCACAGCGCGCACAGTGGTCAAGTATGGGAGGTATATAAACATATCGGTTTTATTTGCAACATACCTACCTAGGGAGGGAATTTACACACAAACAACAAGAATTACTTTATTAAAGACTGTGACGAGATAAAAGATAAATATTGAAAAAATGGCAAATTATTCGAAAACATAAAAAAAAATGTAACTTCAATACACTTAAAATATAGGAATTTACTAATTTACGGACCTTAAGTCCATTACATGCGATCAACAAATGCATCGATTTCCAGTGAAATCCGCAGACACAATTGAGCTATTATTTTGATTGTTGCAGCTATGAATCAGCACGATGAAACAATACTTTTACTCGGAATATTTTGGATTGCATCATTTCTCGGCCTATATAAACCGGCGAAAAAGCAACCAAATTATCATTCCTCGAGTGGTCATGTCTCCAGATAGCGACGGCACACTTCGGTGTCCCGGCTTCTCGGTCACGTATCATTCCCCGAGTGATCACCTTCCCCCAAGGTTGCGACGGCATACTCGGCACTCTCTCTCACGAGTTAGGTCAACGAATTCGGCTCCTTTGTTTCCTTTCCTCATTCTCCCTGAGTCTCGAAGCATCAGTCTGTAATCCCACAGACTCGAGCCGTGCCCAGTACAAGATACTAGGAGCACACATACAATCCTCATCTGTATATCCTCGTAACCGCAGTCGCGCATCTATACACTCGCGTCAACGTAAACTATTCGGCAAGCGTTATAACTGGCAATATTCAAACCTTCGATCAATAAATTCCTTCTACTTCACATCAAAACCGCATTTCAATACGGAGATAACTCTTAAGTTGATACCACCACCTCACACCGAACAACCTGGAGTCTTGTGAGGGGTGGTCCCTCACACACTTTTCAATCATTTACCTCTGTCAAATGGAATAAAATATTATTTATATAGAAATATATCCGTTAATGGCTGCGAGTTGAAAAATTTCTACGGTTTACAAACTGCTTATAGAAGCGGTTTGTAAAACGATAATATATAGGCTATATGGATAATTGTAGGAATTATCTACAATTATATAGATAATTGTAGCAATATTCATCAATGTGACAAAAGAATCGATTCTATAAAAAAAAACATCATGTGGTATGAAATACGTCGACATTTACAACGACAATATTGTTGAAGAAAATGGTTGTGCGTCGGCTACTAGACAAAGGTAGAGGAGAGTGTGACAATGGGACCGATTGCGTTTCTTAGTGCTTCTTCTTCTTTATTTCGTGCGGTGTAAGACCTTGGCGGGCAGTTTTAATGCGACAAAAGTGACAACCTGTCATCTCACACTCCGCTCTAGCGTATTGCCCTGTCTCGTTCACACGGACTAATTTCCGATTTTAGTTTACGAAGAATCGCAATCGAGCCCAATCTCCGAATGTTTCTTGTTTAAAAATCCAAGTTGCCGAAAAGTAAATAAATTATATCACTATGTCTATTATTTTATTATTTATTCTGTCACGATTATATTTGTTAGGCCGTTATACATTCCAATTTTGAGATAATTACTATAATATACTTATTTTAACAAAATTTTAACTCATGCCACTCTCAGATCATGAAAAACCCCTTAGAATGGTGTCTCGACACAGCCATACTAGGCATGCGGACACAGACACACGATTATGTTGATGTTATGTTATGAATATAACAAAAAAAAAAATATAGTATCGACCACAGTGCGACGCTCGCAACGTCCTCCCTTATATGTGAATTATTCAACTACCCATCCACCATTACACCCGTTGTGACGTGTAATTGCCAGCGTAATAATAAGTACGGTCACGGGATGGCTTCGTGCCTAATTAAGGGACGTTTTGGCACACGGGACATTAATAGTATTATAGCACATTTCGAATAAGAATGTCGTTAAAATACACCTACTGTGATTGAAATGCTTGCTTTAGAGGACGCCTACGACGATTTTCAACTCATAATCGGTTAGTATATACTGGTTGACTCTGTTGTTACGTTAGTGGAAGTTTCCCTTAAATTTTGTTTCATTTAATTTATCCAAATTAAACTTACACACTACAATCCAATCCAGCACGTTGTTCTTGCGAAAAGAGGTCAGCTTAATGTAAACTCAAAAACATTCAAGGTGTGCTCAGAAAATAACGGGAATTTTAAAATTTTGCGGGTTCGGAGAGTCCGATTGCCATTTTTTTGGATTTGTTGGTATACATGCCCCTGAAGTATGACAACATTTTCAGCTGTATTCATTATTTACTTTGTCTGTTGTAGCCCCTTAGGTTAGACGTGTTTTATGAGCTCGGCGATTTTCGTTTGTTAAAAGAAATAAAGAGATTTTGCTGAAGTTTTGACTTTATAGAAATTCAGTGTTTAGCTTTCAGCTTGTTTTCAGAATGGTTAGTTTAGGCTTACGAGCCTAATTTCAGCAACGAGGCTTACGAGCCTAAGCAAGCTAATTTCAGTGTTAGGGGCTACGGCCTCTTACACTGAAATTAGCTTATTCAGAATCAGAGGGGATATATTATTTACGATCTTTTCATCAGGTATATTGTCTATAGGGTTGAACCTTTACAGTGCGTAGGTATTTACGAATGGGAATTGGACGTCCTTTCTAATCCATGTTTGTGAACATATTTTATTGCAATGACCTGTCTTAATATGGTACGGAACCCTTGAAGCATACCAAACGTGCTCTTCTCGTTGACTTGGTTGACTGTAAGATATCGCTATGGCGATAAGTCCGCCATTTGTGCATAAATTGTCTTTTTTATAAAACCAGCGTAATATTCATTAAGTTATGTTTTTATAGCACAATAAAGTTATACTATTCTATTCTATTCTACCTAATCCTTGTTATTGGTTGTAATACAATGTGAAGCTTTAATTTTTTAAATATGTATCTACCTACAATAAATGAAACGGTCATTTCAAAAAGGACATCTGAGGCAAAAACTAAATTTTTCACGAAACACAAAAAACCGTGTTGAAATTGTTGAACAAAAACAACCTTTTGTTTAGTTTAAGTTTTCAATTTGTCTATTTTTATTCTATTGAATTAATTAGTATGTAAGATCTGAAAAATATGCCTTTTTCAAAATGACTGGGATATCTCCATACAAAAGTGCCCTTTTCAAAATGACTAAGCTATCTCCATATAGCAAAACTGACTTTTGACGTCTAATGGAACGTTCAGTATCAGTGAAGGTTTTTAAGTCTCGAACATTCTGTATTATCCTATATAACAAAGTTGCCAAAACATAATTGACATATTAAGAAATTCGATAGAAGGTATAAATAAATAAAGTACCAAATCGACTCTCGTATGTCTTCGAAACTATACTAGGTATAGGTGCTATATTCAATATGAACATGCGTTAAGATGTAAAGATTCGAATTCCCCCAAAATAGCCATTTCTGAAAAAGTGCCCAAAATGCCCTTTTCGAAATGACCAATTAATGCCGCTATTAAAATACACGTATAGTAAAAAAATATATTAATAACAATATTTTAAGTATTCTTTGATTGCATGAAATCCTTTTCACACATGTGCCCGTTTTGCGTCCTTGAACAGCGAGATTAAATATACATACGGTCTAAGAGACCCGTATTATACAGTATAGAATAGAATAGAATAGAATAACTTTATTCTGTAACTTAATAAACATTACGCTGGTTTTATAAAAAAGACAATTTCTGCACAAATGGCTTTTATTTTTAACAATAATTAGCACAACTAAATAAATACATTCTTAACACAACTAGATAACTAAATAAAACTAAATAAATACATTCAAAATGCTTACCTCTTTAATATGATGTGAGAAATAATATAAAAACGTATTTCATTTACGCACAAAAATATGAAATATACAATACATTAAATAGGACTTCGAAAATGAAATTCCTAAATGACTTTGGGGCCATAAAACTTGTTATAGACATGTCAAACTGAGAATATTAAATTAAAAAAAAAATGTATATAAAAAAAATACCTGCACGTATTGAAAACTGCATATTCTGTATCCAAGTTTTTCATAAATGCTCACATAGGAAATTTGTTGGTGGCGTTTGAAGCCATTCACATCGAGAAGCCATAGGAGAATTGCCAGTAAGTAAAACAAATACGAGTCTTAGATTGTACTAATGATATTCCCACATGCGTCATTGAGTCATATTTATGGCCATATTCTAACTTTAATTAACATAAGCCAGAGCCCGATGTTATCTGAATATTAATTTCGTAAATAAAATCGATGAGTGCTCGTCTCGGTCAGCGGAATAACTCGGCTGGGTCTGTTACATCTGTTGGCCCTTAGCCGAGAAACGAACTGCGCCTCCCGAGGCATTAATATTTGATTAAAATGAATGCCGAAATTTTAAATTATTTGTTTAGTTTATGTATGAGGAATTCCTACCAAAACGTGATTTCACCGTGTGATTTCGGCCCAACAAGGCATCTGTGTACCAAATTTTGAAGCTCTAAGTACTATTTTTGGGATTAAAATATGACTATTGCGCTCCGTGGTGGACCGATTTCATGTACGGTTTTGGTGGACCCGCGGACATAGGACCGTGGACCGTGAACAGTGGATATAGTGTAAACAACATTTACACAAAGACAAGCTTTCTTCCTTGGGCCCAGGTTATATAATGACATAGAAGAGAAATGGAAACACCTAAAGAACATTCAACAGTTTAAATATAATATAAATAAGTGGTTATTCAAATTAGGGAGGTCTAAATCCAAAAACTTGTCTCGTATAGCGTATATTATATAATGGTTGATTTTAAAGCTAATATCGAATACATATACACAAAGTATTATGCATATAATATTAATATGTCGTATGGTATTTCTTATTTTTCCCAATATTTTTATATTCGTATTTATATAATTGTATTCTAATATAAATATGTTTATACCATAATATATTTATTATTTATTATAATCGAATTTAGGTATCTATGTACTTCCCATATTATTACATAAATGTGATTAGACATTGTAATATTTATACAGATTATTATATTATATTATATATTAAATTTTAATTAGGTACATTTACTATTTCTAAAAATAAAACGTTAGTCAATTTAGTTCTTTATAAATTAAATCGCTAATTTTAATTGTTTACTCTGACCCGCCTAGATACAGGACATTACAGTCCTAGTTAGGTGGGCACTGACCATTTGCTACATTTGCGTGTTAAATTTTTCCGGGTTACTTTATAACATTGGTAATAATGTGGCTATATGTACAAAAAAATGAATAAAGTACTAAATAAATAAATAAATAAATAGTGGGGTTGTGGTGGACCGACTTCAACTACAACTTATGCTCATGCAAATTTCTCCTCATCCGGATGAAACGTTTGGGAGCCATCGTGGAGAAATACACACACAGAGACACACACAGCCCCACAGACACATAGACAGACTTTGAACTAGAAATGGACTTAATCGTCTCGGGAGGAAGAGGGGGGGGGGGTGATCTCAAAATAGATATTTAGGTCTTTATCTCAAAAGAGAATTGTGCGTTCACAATACTTTTCTTTACCGTTGGCTGGCCAGGAAATTGAAATAAAACTTAAACTGAAACCAACCCTGGCTCATTACGGCCAAAATAAATATGTATATTTAAAAAAAATTAGCGTCCACTTCGGGAACCACTACTTTCACCAAGAATTCGCTATATTCGCAGTAGGTCGTCACTTCATCTTTCTTATTCTCATAGTTTAAAGTTCTGTAGTCGTACATTCGTATTTGAACGGGCGCAACAATACGCCCGCCTCGTCGTCGGCTAATATAAAGTGACTTATGGTGGTTGGCCGTAAGAGCAAAGCCGCAGCCAAAGTTGCCGTAAGTTTAATCCGTTTGCCGTAGGTCCATGATATACGGTGCCGTACTATTTATTTATTCATTTTATTTCATTTATATGATAAGTTGCTGGTTTGCAAGCCTCTGTGTGGCCATATTATATCATAATTGTTAAAAAAAATTGGCGAAAAATATCAACATTATCCGTGATTAAATCACGCATCTAACTTGACCTACATCTGTATTTTGATGGTAATTTAAAAAACTTGTCTTTTTTTATTATACTTATAATTAGCTAATTGAAGGTAATAATAATATGAACCTATAGTGAACTATATTGGAGATCATGATTAATTTTTGAACGGCGAAGTACACCCTTATGTTAACAACAGTATTAATACATCATAAGAACCGTATCATCACAGCGTAACAACAGTATCTAATCAGTAGCATTTCCGAAGTAAAGGATCTGGAAGTTATATTCGGTACGCAGCTGAATTTTTAAACCCATGGTTTAAAATTTCCGACAGAGCAAGTAAAACGATATGTTTTATGATGCAATTTAATAACATCAATGTAATGATTGTATTATTACACGACTGCCCAACAAAAAAGGAGTGTAATGTGTTGAGGGTTCATATATGTATATTTTCCGTTTCTTTATTTCACCATAAATTCTAAAAGTGTTATGGTGGAACCTATTTAAAAGTGTGTATTGTTAGCATCGTTATATCATCCTGTCATAGGGTGTCTTAAACGTCCAAATATCATTTAGGTAGTTTTCTAAATGTCTAAATGCCCAAACGTCAATAAATTAACATAAATATATCGTGTAAATAAATATCAATACATCAAATAAAAGGTCTGATTGTTTACATTCCGGAAATATTCATGCATCTATATTGATAAATTCATAAACCAGCAATATTTCATAAAAACCGTAATAAAATAATTATAAATACAAAAGTTGAATTTCTGTAACGGCAGTCGTGTTTTTTTTTAATGTTTACTTGTTTAACAATCATATCCGCAGTATATTGGAATATTACTCTGTCATATCGTGTGGATACAGTCATCACCCTGATGATGGAGCGTATTCAAAGACAATTTTTGAGATATGTGTATTTTAGGCGATTCTGTTTCCATTCCACGCTTTATCTATTTACCTTCGTTTTAGGTGTGATAGGTTACACATACGCTTGAGGTTTGTTGGCGCATTGCAACGCCTACGCCAACGCCTATAATAGCATCAAACAGAATATGTACTTGCCATTAATTCTTCAGAATTTGCAGAATACAACGATGCATAATCACCTACTGTTTAGAGAAACAGCACATCGTATACATATTATAATGGATGATCAAAATTATGAACCGCATTTGCAATTGACTTTTTTATCAGTTCTTTGCGATACTTGAATAAAGAGCTGCCTTTTTAAAACTAAACGTAGAGTGTACACCGGATTGATAAACGTAGAGTGTATACATATAGTATATGTATATTACTATTATATTTTTAGCGGTTATATTTTTTTTTTGGCTGTAAAACGAAAATTTCCATTACTCAAAAGCTTTGTAAATACGGGATTCAGATCGGCAAAATTGGTCTGAAGTAATTGTCGCCAGACTATTTAGCCGATTAAAAATGCTAAAATCGGCAGCAGGGAAAAAGGGGAGGGAAAGTATAACTAGAGGGGAAAGAAAACGATCCCGCCAAATTACCATTCTCCTAGTACTACGGAAGAACAGCGGGTAGCCGTTGGTGAGAGCAGCGTATGCCACTATTCTTCTCGCCCTTTAATTATATATCGTATCACCTGTCAGTTAAGAAAGGGGTTTAGTAAGAAATATAATCTTACAATTGACTAGAAAAAGAGTTTTAGCAGTCTATTGATCTTGATAGTCCATATATGTTGGTTTCTAATATACTGAATTCACTATTTCCGATGGCCGCGTAGTTGGAGCGTCCGAGTCCGAACACGTCCACGCTTATTTCCGTTTGTTTGCCGCTCGAGTTTAGCGTCCCTTCGGACTGAACAGTCAACACCCACTAAATTAAGATGACAGAGTGGGTTGGCGTTGTCATGCAAATAATAATATAAAGTCTACACACCCCAATGCTCCCATGCTCTCTCGGCCAATTTCGCGAAGGTTTATTCTTCCCGTTATCTACTTCTCTTTCGCTCTATCTCTCTGTTTCCCTTTTGCTAGTATTAATTTTTGTCTATTTTATTTTTTAAAATTTTTATTTTATAGCATGAAAACTATCAAAATAGGTATCCCCTCTCAAAATGTTTCCTTTATAAAAGTAGCGAGTAATACATTCATTATCAAGTTATGCGATATTTATAGTTTCAAAGTGACTTACAGCAGACTCCCCGTATTAATAAGATAAAACATGTGGCCAGCACCCTCACGAAAATTATCCTTTTCGTTAATACAAAGCTGAGAGGCTATTACAACTTTGCCAACACTCGTCGTGCTAAGTAAAAAGTTCTCTAGAGTGTTACGCCATGAGGTAAATTATGCGAGAGGAAGTGTGGTGCTCTCAATATCGTATGGCATATAAATGATACTTGCACAGATCAATGAAGGATTCAATGAAAATTAACAGGTGATGAATATTAACCCCTCAAGACAGTAACGTTCCGAATCGGGTACGATGAGCAACTTCTTTGAATCCAAATTGTAAATTGGTTCCTTCTTGAGGGATTCGCTTAGACACTTTCTTAAATTAATGGTTATATAATTTTTTTTAAATCATAAAACTAAAATGTCTCAGATATGGTCGTTCCCAAGTAAGCAAAGGGCCACGGCCGTTGCTATATTTAGTAAAATAACATAATTTAGAGAAACCATACCATATTTTTTTAGAAATCTATAGAAATATGTATAATATGTACATATGTCTCTATAAGCTTGAGGACTTTTGTTGTTATTCCTACAAACTCCATAAAAGTAAGAATTTAAATGTATGCCGTGAGCATTAAAAATGACTCTTTATTTCCCTAGTGAAATAAACTTTGACATTCGTCGATTTTAATTAAGAACAGAAGGGCTAGAGTTGTCAACTACAACGGGCGAACCCGTCACCTCAGGAAGTTTAAACGATTCGTCGTTCTATCTCCCTGGAGTGAGAGCAGAAGACTTGGACAAAACAGTCCACCGTCAAGCTCCGCCACAAGCTCGTAAGAGGCCAACGCCTTAACCGCGAGATAACCAGGAGTGTTACCCAGCGGGCTTACACTCACGCCCTTACTTCCAATTGCAACCAGATTACTCCAGTCTCTCGATTGGTTACGAGTTCGAGGTCGCTTGAGCGATCCTTTCCCTTACGAAGCGGTGAAACGGTGTATACCGAATCTATCGCGGACCACGGCATCCTTTGCCCGGCTGTTCACCCAGAATCCGGTAGCCGACGGTCGTTTCAAGAGCAGTCGCCGTAAGGTCCGCAACCACCCCCGCTCTATAGGAAACAGTACTGCTTCCAGACTGCCCCGACTGTTAGTCAGAGTGCACAATCGATTGGCTTACGCCGCTCGGTGCGCAGACCGTCCAGGAGCGCCAGAAGGTTGATTCCTAGGGGAAATTAGCCCTAAGGCCAGAGTCCTGCCCAGGCTCACACTTCATGCGTGGAGGCCGCTGGATGGGTGCTGACCCGTGAGTGTGACCAACCCTGAACAGAATGGGTCTTCGTGGCCAAACCAACAAGGGCCTATTAGCTCCCAGAACGGAAGGGCTGTCAAATGCGAAAAAAATTAACAGCGGTATTTTGTTCGAGGAGGCATGTGGCAATAAAATATAATATTTAAACGTTTAACCCATAGCCAACGCTGCCAAATTGAGTTACATAACTAGCCCCTTAAGACAGTAACATCCCGAATCGGGTACAATGTATTGTAGTCAATGCTCAGTAACGTCCCGAAACGGGTACGAGCGCGGCGCGTCAAACCGCGCTCTCAACTAACTGAATTTACACCAAAATCACAGTGCAACCACCCCCTGTTAGATATGAAAGACGTATAAATTCTGTATTTTACGACTATTCAGTCGTGCTTCTCGCAGTCTACAATCCCCTAATATAATTGTTTGTATTCTGGGGGCACTTAGTCGAGTGCTGCCATTGCTCGGATCTGTGCTTCCCTTCGGATATTCTCCACTGATATATGTATAAAAATAAGTGAAACGAAATAATAGATTTGGTAATGCATGTAATAACGTACACAAATGTGTACTATTTCTAGATAGGATTTCGTATTTTGAGACAAAACGTCGATATCTCTGAATAAGTGATTTTTTTCAGTTTTTCCAAATTTCTAATAATTATTCATAATTATCTAATTGTTTTAGAAAATGAGGTTTTAATGTTTTATATTTAAAATTTCTATGCGATCATTCTACAATTCTTCTTTTCATGATCCATTAAGTAGTTTCTTTCTTATGATCATTTTTCTAAAGTGCTATATTTTGGACCTTCAACTCTCAGAAATGACAGGTGACTGCCAAGATTTACACCCGCCGCTTGAGGGGTTACAACAACAGAGTTGGAATCACCGAAACAATAATGCGAATGCAAAAATAGAAAACTCGTAATTTGTATTTGATATTATTATTATTTTTATTTTTTAATTTACCTATTAATAAAAATAATCATCTGCTACCGTTTAAAAAGGTAATCATTAAAACGGAATTCGATTAATTAATGATTAAATAGTACAATTGATGACTATCGCGGTTGTAAAACATTGTAATTTAATTAACGGATTTTACCGCGAGGAATCGGGGCCGTACACGGGTATTTCGTAATTGGTGGTTTACAAGGGTATTTGCAATTTATCAAAATAATGTTTTTAAGCTATTGCATAGCTTTTATCGCGGGCCTAGGCCAGCGCGGCGACCGAATGAAGAAATTTCTTAACGAAAATTAATTATTTTAAACTGATAATTACGTCTAAACGAGTACTGCTTACGATTCGAAAAAAATATATGTTAAACAAGAACATTTTCCTAATATTCTTAGCTTTGAAGATTTTAGATTTTGTTTATATTACATAGTGTAATTAATTTGTGAAATTAGGTCTAACCGAACACAAAAACGACTACTACGCAAATACTATCTGGCGTATTATTATAAAACCTGCACCATTTTAAAGATAATTTAATTATCTATCTTTTTATCTACGTATAATTTAAGCTCTATATTATTATAAATTTGTTTATTTATTATTATTTATTTTTTATTTTCTTTTTTAATTAATTTTTTTAAAAAAAATTTTTTTTTTTTTTTTTTTTTTTTTTTTTAACATTTATTTTGTAATTTAAATGGGTTATTTCTAAAAATTTCTCCTTGGCAATTTCTTTTGGCATCTTTCCTTTGGCAGGGTTTTGTTTTTACGAGATAGGTTATTTTGTTCGCCTCCGCCACCTATTATGAGTATATAGCTCAGCTCCTTGTTATACGTTAATTGTCATTTTTATGTATTCTCATTAACTTTTTTTTTTAGTCCATCCACCGTGATATTAATCACTTTACTATGTTCTTACATTTGTCTAGTTTAATACTGTAGTTAATAATATCCCATCATCGGTTTTACATTATTCTATATTATTTTCGCCGTGCTTAATCACATCATATTATTTAGTAGTTTTATTGTTCATAGTTTATTCTAAACAGGTCTATTTCCGGTTATCGGGGTATACTGGCGGTGTTTCAAACTTCCGCGACCCCTTATCGGTATACATATTTATTTTTTTTAATAATTATTTTATTTATCAGATTATTTCAGGTTTTATATTTTCAGTAATGTTATTTATAACTTCAAACTTTATATTTATCATTATTTATATATCCAGTAGTTCCATCAATGATCGTGCAAATTGTCCAAGTTTATCACCCAACTTATTTTATTGCCTACGTCTCGCAGTGTTGCATTTTATTATTTATTAGATCATAATATATGTACTTTTATTAATTTACAATGCTGCGGTTTTAAACGTATTAAGCTTGTATTTAATTATATATTTTTAATTATTATTTAACCTTTTATTTTCATAGTTTTGTTGTTTTTCGGTCTGGGAAAAATATGAATGAAATCTAGATCTTGCCAAATCGCTGTTTGTGGTCGATTTTTATAGCAAGGTTGGTCATAATGACCGCTTCTTGATGGAAAATGGAAAATCATAATCCTCGAGCTGTGGACTATGGCTCTCCTTCGAGTCACAATGTTTTGCTCGTGCGACACGATAATTATATTTTAGTTTACATGATGTCTCAATCTTCATTATATTATTTATACGCAATTTTTGTATACTACATGGTGTTTTAAAATTTTATATCCACTCTTTCGGCCCATTCATAACTTTCCATTCTTCTCTTCAGAGGCTCCTTTTTCTCGCCTTTCATACTTTGTATATAAATTTTGTGCATCCATGTAGTTTGTAAAAATACAGCATGTTTCATAATTAATATAATATGTCTTTATTGACTTTCATGTTTTCTAAAATTGGTTTTTTTAAAGAAGCATATGGGAAAGGTTTTGGCTACTGAACTTACATGATTATGCGCTATATACCCTAGTTATTAATATTATATTCGACCCTCCTGCTGCACGTCATGCATTGGTCTTTTTACTTAAATTTTACTGCCGGTTTAATTATTATTATTTTCTTTTTTTTTTTTAGGTGAGTGCCCGTTATTCGAGGAATTATCAATGTTCAGTTCGCTAGACGTCCCACTGTACCTCTCCTAAACAAAGCAGGGTAAAGATACGGTTTGATGGCATACTTATGTATTGGCCGCCGTTCTCCCTCTTTACTCAAAATACATAATATTATTTTATATATATATAGTTTTATTTCTCCCGTCTGAAGCTTTTGGGCTTGTGTAGGAGAGCCTCAACTCCTAATGTGCATTATTTCAGCACGCTTTCCATCAATCATCATATTTATTATTATTTATTTTATATTCCGGACAGTTTTTGCGCTAATGTCAGTAATGTGCCGTGCGATTTCAGCTACATATTAGCTTGCTACTTTTTAATTACTTATTTCGGGATTTTAATTTTTATTTCTAACCCATTTCTACAGATTCTAGAATGTATAAGCGATTACTAAGTCGGTTTAGCCGGCTTAGTGAACGTTTAAAAAAATAAAAATAAAATATCTTATTCATAAATAAAAATTTCGCCTTTATCCACCATCTTCCCAGAGGAGGTGTTATGGACCTTCGTGTCTTATCTTTGTGCTATATTTTACATTTTACTTTACTAAATTTCTTTATTTATTTATTTATGTTTTACTTTTAACTTTAGTTGTCAGGATAGTATTTAGTATTTTATATTTTAGAATATTTTATTTTTAACCAAATTTAACACAAATTTTATTTTTAATTTTTTTTTTAACCCTGTAATACTGATTTGACCTATTTATTATTTTCAATTTTTACCGCTTTTTAATATTATTATTTTGTGAGGCTTTCGGAACTACTATAAGTTGTGATTTTAGACCTTACTCAGGATATGATTTTTGATTTTACATTAAATGACCTAAGTATGCTTTTCTATGTGCTCTTTTAACCCTTGCCATTTTATTCAAGATTTTTTTCGCCTTTGCGCCCATGAGTGCGTTTCTCCGTATTGTTTTACTCGTTATGGAGTGGACTTTTATAGACGTCAATCTGCCTTGACCATATCTTTGATGTGGAACAGCCCTTTCCGCTTTCCTGCCATATCCTCCAGCTCGTAGGCCACAGCTGACTTCTTTTCCGCAACTCTACATTTTAGGAATCTCGGGGCCAATTTGCTCGAGAAAAATTCTGCCTTTTTTGATAGGTAGTGCTGTCTTACCCACACTATGTCACCAACATTATATTCAATTCGTTTTCGCCGTAGATTGTAACGTTGTGCATTTGTTTGAAAAGATTCGAGGATTTTTTGTTGTACCACGTCATACGTTTCTGCTAGCTTATCGAGGCCTTTCGAGTGTTCGAACGCGTTGTTTACGTGCAAGGGTTCACCGTCCTTCGGGATATAGCCAAACGGTGCATGGAAACGCCCATCTATGATGACCTCCCGACCAAACATCAGGTACGCTGGACTGAACGTCGTCGTCATATTCGTTGTGTTATTTAAGGCATGTTGTATAATCGGCAGTTTCTTGTCCCATGTCCTTTGGTTATCGCCGACTAAAATCGCTAAAGACGTCTCGATAGATTGGTTGTATCTCTCGACTGAGTTGGATTGCGGCGAGTATACGCAGTTGTAAAACAACTTTGGCACTTTATATTTTTCCATGAAGTCCTTAAAAACTTTCGATTTGAAATACTGTGCGTTATCCAGGATTACGGTGGCCGGCGTTCCATATGGCAAGAAAATACGATTTTCCAAATGTTTTGTGATGCTCACCGATGTCGTTTTTCGCAGTGGAAACAGCCAGCAGTATTTGGTGAAAACGTCCACCGCGGACAGTATATATACGTGGCCACTATTTGATCTTGGGAGCGGCCCCACCACATCAATGGCAATTGTATGCATAGGTTGGTTCACCGCCTTTGGCGTAGACATATGCCCTTTTGGCGCAGTTGTGGAAATTTTATATGCTTTGCAAACGTCGCAGTTTCCCACCGATTTCCTGACTTCTCTCTGCAATCCTGGCCAAGAAAATCGTGCTTGCAATTTTTTTATGGTTTTTCGTACCCCGAAATGCACTGCAAAGTCTCCGCTGTGCGCTTCATTTATGATGTCTTTTCTTTCTTCGTATGGTGGTACGATTTTCCACGGGTTCATATTCCCCTCGCCTTTCCGGGGCGCTATGTATCGAAGGAGGTGGCCGTCGTGTATACGGTACTCTGGTTCCTTTTCTGGATCTGTGCTTACAGTTTTAAACATTTTTCTGTACCACGAGTCTCCCTCTGTCTCTGTTACCGCCGCGACCATGATTGGGATTCTCGAGAGGGCATCGGCGACTACGTTATTTACCCCCCTCTCGTGAATTATTTCCATGTCATATTGCGATAACAAAGTGCTCCAGCGCGCAAGCCTTCCTGAAGGTCCCTCGAGCTTGGTTAACCATCGTAAACTGTTGTGGTCCGTGTATAGTTTAAAATGCGTTCCTTCCACATACATCCGGAAGTGTCTTACCGCCCTTAAAACTGCCAAAAGTTCTCTTTCTGTTACCGTATAATGACGTTCTGCAGCCGTTAAGGTCTTAGAATAATATGCGATTGGATGTTCCTTTCCGTCTTCATCAGATACTTGCGTTAATACCGCGCCCGTCGCTACATCACTTGCATCCGTGTGCAATGAAAACTCTTTGTCGAAGTTAGGGCAAACGATGACTGGTGCCTCCGTTAGCGCTGTTTTTAACCTAATAAATGCATCTTCCGCCCTGTCTGACCATGTGAATTCCATTTTAACCCCTTTTTTGCTGCCAGTCAATTTGCATAATGGCTCCGCTATTTTCGCATAATCCTTAATGAATTTCCGGTAATATGAGCAGAGTCCCAGGAAGCTGCGCAGCTGTTTCACGCAATTTGGCCGCGGGAAATTGCTTACACATGAGATTTTCTCAGGATCCGTATGTAGTCCATCTTTATTCACTACATACCCAAGGTATTTCAGCTGGGGTTTGCAAAATTCACACTTTTTTAAGTTAACCGTCAATCCTGCTTCTTTTAACCGTTCTTGCACCCTATAGAGCATCTGTACGTGTTCTTGAAAGTTTCCAGAGGCGACAATTAGATCATCAGCGTACGTAAAAACTTTCCCGTCGAATTCTGGGCCAAATATGTAGTCCATTAAACGATTTAGCTCTGAAGATGCGTTACATACGCCAAATGGTGTCCTTTCAAAAACAAATAGTCCTCTGCCCGGTACCGCAAAAGCTGTCTTCAGTTTTGACGAAGGTTCCAGGGGTATTTGCCAGTATGCCTTACTGAGGTCCACTGAGCTAAGGTACTTCGCGTTGCCCAAACTGTCCAAAATCCTGGCCATAGGATACCGATCCTTCAAAGTAACTTCATTTAGCTTCCTAGAATCTAAGCATACTCTCGGTGTCCCGTCCTTCTTTGTGACCACTACGAGAGGGTGACACCAACTCGATCTGGCCGGCGATACGACACCTAACCTTAGCATCTCATCCAATTCTGTTTCGATAAGGCGTTGCTTCGCAGGCGCTTCATATCTTGGTTTCTGCCGGATCGCTGGTCCATCAGTTACGATTCTGTGCTCGGTCAAATGTGTTCTTCCTAGGCCCTTTTCTTCGAATGATATTTCTTTAAATGCTTTTTTCACTTCCTCCAATTGTCCCGCCTGTGCGTCTGTTAGCTCCTTTGCCGGTACTATGTGGCCTATCTCCTTTGTCCTTTTTTCAATATTAAATACTTCTATTTTCTTCCCGAATTTTAATGTTAGCCCGAAAGCTTTCATAAAACTAATTCCTAAGATGAAGTTGTTTTTTATTGACGGACATACGATGAATTCCACTTCAACCTTTTTTCCTTTGTGGAGTACTGGCACGATTATGGTCCCGAGAGTCGATTGTTCCTTTCCATCAGCTGTTGTGAGTTCTATGTTGCATTCTGCCAATTTATATCCTTTTTTTATGAGGTTCAAGTGTATGTTATTACCCATTATGCAAATACCACATCCCGTATCCACTAATCCTATGTATGCCTCCCCTTCTATGCTGAATGTCGTGAATGGTCTTGTGTCGTTATCTGTCCGTATTAGAGAGCAGGTTAGCTTCTCCACGATCTGCCGACCTGTGGCGTGCTGTCGTGGGTCACTCCGTTTTTTGCATTATTTGCGTTATTTGGTAGTCTCCGACTTTCTCTGCATCGCTGGCAAGTTGCTAGTGTCAGATTCGGCGTGCCGCACCCAAAACACCACTTATTTGTGTATCTTCTGCACGTCTCGTGAGTATGTCCATTTTTTCCACATTTCTTGCAGGCCATCATGTATCCCTCGTAATTCGGTGCATGTCTATACTGTTTTGCAGGTCCTTCGTATGCCGGTCCCTGGATTGCCCGTGGTACGTTTGAATTTTGATTAATCGGCTGATTTGATGTGTGATGACTCGGACTATTTGGATTATAATAGTTCGTATTGCTGTGAGTGTGATAGTTTGGATTGTTCGGATAATTCGCCTTGTAGACGTGATGATAGTTCTGTATGTTTGCTGGATGAAACTCGGCATTGTTAAAAGCATGATTGTTTGGAGTATGATAGTTTGCGTTGTGAAAAGTATGATAGTTCGGATTGGTCGAAGTATGATACTTCACATCCCCTCGATGTGACATTTCGCCTATCTCTTGCTTTCCTATGTCCGCTTCAACTGTCGCAAAATTTTTTCTATTTGAGTCGCTTTTGTTTTCGTATTGTTCCATATGTTTTGCCATTTGTAATAGTTGACGTAATGATGTTATGACGTTAGTCGCAATTAAGGTATTGTATCGTGTCGACGCGTTTAACTTTATTATTTCTAATAAAGTGTCTTCCGACATCTTATCCTTTAGTTTTTCGTTCCACGTACGGATTGTGGTGACATAATCATCCATCGTCTCGTGTGACGATTGTTTATGCGTCCTAATGGTGATATCTAGTTTCGTCCTATGGTTGAGATCTTCATACTTGTATATTAAGGCTTCCTTTAGGTCTTTCCAAGTCTTAATGTTTGCCCGTATTGTCCTATACCATTTAAGGGCTGGACCCCCCAATAGGTCGGTGAATCCTCCCACGATTTCGTCGTTCGAAACTCCCCTCGACAACCTTCTATCTTCGATATTCTCGATAAATTCTAGAACTGACGTGTCCCCTCCAAATCTTATCCCCCATTTGTACAAAGACGGCTTTATTTTTTGTTTCGGTGAACGTGATTTAGTTTTCTTGGCGCTATCTGGCTGCATGTAACTTGTCTCTGAGTCTGCATCCGAGTTTTCTTCCGGTTTTTCTAAATGATATTGAGTTTCGGCTTCTTTTAATTCCTCTGCTAAGTTTTTCGGTGTGAGATCCTCCCTTGAGCTGTGAGCGGCCATGTTTCCTTCTATCATCCGTCTTCGGCTAACTGATCGTCTTCGTCTCCTCTCTTCTCTGTCCATTTATTCCGAAGAAAAGCGAAACACCTTTATGGCCCTAATACAAATATCTTACCTTGGCACAGTTAAATTAAGCAATGAGTATGTGAAAGTCAAAAAAAAATTTTTTTTTTAAAAAAAATCGAAATGTAGACACCTGTGAAAAATTACATAAGTCCAAACGTCTAAGTCCCAAATACACAATGTTAAAAATAAATGTACAAGAAACAAATTTACTACAACACCTTCATCCTTAGTTTCAGTATACCAATTTTCTAAGTATTTCCTAAACCCTCAATTCTTAAATAAATTAAAACTTGAAAAAATTAAATGTTGTAAGGCCCCTTAAGTCTTAATTTTCCCAACTAATTTTAAAATGTTTGTGTCCCCCTTATCTAACAAGATTAATTTCCGAAAAGACTTTATTCTAATATTTTATTTTTATAGCAACTTATTATTTGTTGTTAAGTAATATTCTTATACACTGTTCCTTTATTATTTGCCCCTATACTCTTACTAATATTATTTATTGATTTATTTTACATCAAAGTGCGGCATATCTACTTTTTATTTATCATTCTATGTCCTACGCGTGCATACATGACGGTGTTATTTGGCCGGAGCGCCGTATTTTATTTTCCGCGGTTGCCGGTATGTACCTACTCGTTGTACGCTCGCATTCCTGCAATTTGATTATTTCGTTGTCGCTAACCCAAACGGTAATATTCGATGAATCGTTTGACGGTAGAACTTCGCTGTGTGCGCCTAATACCGCGCCGTGCCCTGTCCGTCATCGATTTCGTTATCTCGGAACCGGTTTATTTTTATTCGGGCGCTCGGCCACTTTCTCCACTGCGAGTTTTATTTTAATCGCACTTATATTGACCTTTTATTTGTTGCACAGAACACGATTATTGTTAGGCATATGAAAATATTGTTACATTAATTTATTTTGTATAATAGGGTTATAACATTTTATTTTCAACTGTGTACTTTTGCTGTATTATATATAAAAAAAATTCCCTATTTTGGCAATAGCACTATAAAAATTTTTAATACATATGATTATTTTATAATATTTTGTTCCATCCAGCGAGGTACCTATACTGTTTTGGAAATAATGTTTAGACGTATTGCATATAAGAAATACTGGTTTCCGTATGGAACCGCCGGAATGTATTTTACTGGGTATGATTTTATATTTTACTGGGTAGATTTTATATTTGAGGTACACTTTATTTTACAGTACTTCTGATATTATGAAAAAATAATATTGGACACGAAAATTTTACTTTTTAGAAAGAGTTAGGTTTAATAGACAAATAGGAAAAAATTAGGAAAAATATATCTTTTTTTTTAAAAAAAAATTTTGCCCCATGTTGGGAAGCCAATTTATGTGCTACCGCACAAAATTGCGACCAACGCGAATATACTTGATACCGTATTTAGAGATTATAAAATATTTCTGAAAAAATATATTTTAAAAAAAAATTTTAGCCCCGAGTTGCGGCGCCATTTTATGCAGTGGTCCGGGCTCCTCACCTTGATGAGGTGATGCGACCCTAGTGGAGTCCGGCGACAAGTTCTCGGGACGCGCGTTCTTCTTCCTGCGTCTCGAGGGGGCCTGGGTAATATTGCTATCTTAGGCAATGTCATAGAGTCCCGTCCTAAGGACGAGCGGGCGCCATACCCAGGTCCTCTCGAGAGGTTTCCCTACCTCTCGCACGTCCCCAGTCCTTTTCCCCTGTGCAGTCCTTTTTTTCGATAAATCCGTTTTTTATGCTTTATCGAAAAAAAAAAATCGTGCGCGGCGCTCTATCGGAAGACGTATAAATTATTCCGAATCATTTGCTACCCCACGCAGCCGCAAATGATTCGGAATAATTTATATATATAGGTATATATATATATATATATATATATACATATATATATATATATATATATATATATATATATATATATATATATATATATATATATATATATATATATATATATATATATATATATATATATATATATATATATATATATATATATATATATATATATATATATATATATATATATATATATATATATATATATATATATATATATATATATATATATATATATATATATATATATATATATATATATATATATATATATATTTTATAGAATTGATTAGAGGGATGATTATGAAGAAAATAATAATAAAAGCCACTTACATACATAGTACATAATGGAGAAAGGGGTCCCTTGGTTGAATTAGGGATTGATTTATATTTAAACGAGATTGGTTTTTTTTCTTTGACTTGCGAACAGAGATGTAGGTTTACAAGGCCTTTTTAATCTAGAAACACTCACCCTTCAAACAACCAATCTCTAAACTAAGCAACCATCTTTCTTAAATAATAAAATCACTCGATTAGATCTTAATTCGAGCAAAAAAACAATGAAATACTTGTTTTTTGTCAGCTTATGCCGTCTTCTTAAAAACTAGATGACAGGTGACAGGTGAAAAATGTAAAATTTCGAATTTTCTTTTTTATTTTCAAAAAGTGGTTATAAAGAAGCTGCGATCAAAAGTAGTCAGCGAAAACCTTAAAATTAATAGCGTGATATGCCCTTATCTTTATGAAAGGAAGCACTCAGCTCTTTCCAATTATTTGGAAAATTTATATTAACCTAAATGGTGTATTTACAGTGAATATATATATATATATATATATATATATATATATATATATATATATATATATATATATATATATATATATATATATATATATATATATATATATATATATATATATATATATATATATATATATATATATATATATATATATATATATATATATATATATATATATATGTATATATATATATATATATATATATATATATATATATATATATATATATATATATATATATATATATATATATATATATATATACATATATATATATATATACATATATATATATATATATATATATATATATATATATATATATATATATATATATATATATATATATATATATATATATATATATATATATATATATATATATATATATATATATATATATATATATATATATATATATATATATATATATATATATATATATATATATATATATATATATATATATATATATATATATATATATATATATATATATATATATATATATATATATATATATATATATATATATATATATATATATATATATATATATATATATATATATATATATATATATATATATATATATATATATATATATATATATATATATATATATATATATAATATATATATATATATATATATATATATATATATATATATATATATATATATATATATATATATATATATATATATATATATATATATATATATATATATATATATATATATATATATATATATATATATATATATATATATATATATATATGTATGTATGTATGTATGTATATATATATATGTATATATATATATATATATATATATATATATATATATATATATATATATATATATATATATATATATATATATATATATATATATATATATATATATATATATATATATATATATATATATATATATATATATATATATATATATATATATATATATATATATATATATATATATATATATATATATATATATATATATATATATATATATATATATATATATATATATATATATATATATATATATTTCAATTTGATTATTTCAGTTCAAAATTATTTCTTTCATACACATGGAGTGACACATGATGATGAACAATGAATGAAAAATTGTTAAACGTTAAAAGCACTCAATTAAGTAGACACTTTTTAATTCCAAGGTTCATTTGACGTCATACCATCGGCAAAATTGTCTTTTGATTAATGACATAGCATTCAAAGAATTGATAAATTCATTTTTTAAATGTGTTTTTCTTACGATACAAATAATTAATGTATGAAAATAGCGTTTTTCAACTTTGTCTTTCACAATTGCGAAAATTAATTCACACGGACAATCCCCTTCCTAGACAACAAACATCAAGATTTGCGGATATGAAAGCGCATACATTTAGCATATTAATCACTCTCGTCGGTCGTATCATCGGTAAACCATCTCTCTTCTATTAGCTTATTTTAATAATTAAGTGGTCTAAATATAAAAACTGTGTTTATTCTGCCATATGTACGCCGCGGGGAAAAAGACTTCTACAACCGTTGGGCTATGGTCAGATCGACAACGCACGGCAGCCAGATAATACATAAAATACACGACACACAGATAATACATAAAATAATAATACAGAAAATACACGACACACAGATAATAAATAAAATCCCACACACATAAAATACGCGTTAATTTTGTCATAATATTTCCTGTGCAAAGAAAGACTACTAAAGACTAAAAACGCACGTCCCGTATGACCATAGTCATGACATACCTAATGAAACAAATATAGCCTGCTTAATATCAGGTATTACATTACATTACATCTATATTACATTTACGTCATGTCCAATTGGCGGCTAAAAACCGCTCTTGAACGTGTCAAAATATTTGTGTTTTAAGTAGTAGGTCTCATTACTACTTTAATCTTTACTTAACATACATATGTTATTTAAAAAAATATAAAGTATATAAGAAACTTTGGAACCTACTAAAAGTTATTCGTCGTAGAATCTTATTACAGAACAAATTAAGGCGACGACTATTGTCAACGGCTTTGGGCGATTGGGCGGAGCCAACGCGTGATAAGAGAACTGGAAATGCCGCGCGCGCCGAGAGCGGCTTGTAGAGTGACCATACCTACGTACGAAAATAGTGTACCTTCAAGATTCAAAGGTATTAAATAAATAAAAGTACGTATTGTGAAATAATAATCGGATTTGTATTGTAATCATTTTATTATTGTTAGAAAATTTGGTAAACAAGAATTACGTAATTACGTAAACAAAAACGCCCGCAATTAGCAAAAAAACATAGCATAAAGGTAATAAAAAACATAGGATAATGAACTAGTCGATCCTAGGCATACGAGGAATATGATCATTAGAGATCCCTCTTATATAGTTAGTGCTATACAGGGGCGCAAATAGAAAAGGGATGAGGAAAAAAAAGAAGAAACGAAAAATGACGATTTTGAATGAAGTCAATAAAGACGAAGACACGCTTCGTAATCAAAGTCCTGGTATAGTTGCTGAATCGGCAAAAGGTGTTGTGGCACTGCGTCTCTGGTCATCATTTTGGGACTGAGGCCTTGTGAGGTGGATATTCATCCCCAGTCGAGAGGGTCCTGTCCGGCTCCCAGCCATTTATGCACCTGGAACAGAATTGACAGTTGAAGAGAAAATGACGAAAGACAATTTATATGTTTAGAAATATAGAGTAGAGCTGTATACGAGCTGTATAAGAACGATTTAATTTGGTACCTGATAGCTGGTAGGTGCGGTAGAATTGACGGGTAGCCTATCTTGTACTCAACCTGGCGAGATTGAAGCTCGTTTTGGCTGCAGCCCTCTCGAATAGATGATACCGCAGCTCATCAAGGCTCTGGATGTCGTATTCGGGGTTGCCACTGTACAGAGAAACTACCAAATCTGGTCCCCTGCTGCTGCTATCTCATCAGGTGTAGAGGTGGTGTCAAGAGAAATAGCAGCTTTCTTTCCGAGGTCCGAGTGTTTTTGGAGTATGAAAAACATTTTTATCTTCCCTTGTCCGAAGAAGCAAGATGCCGAGTCACACCCACTGAAGGTGTGGATGAAAAGAAAAATGTCCGGTTTTGATGTTACGTTGAAGAGGTGATTCTGGAATAGATCACATCTGCAGCATTGTGTATTACACGTTTCTTGAAATAAAACGTCACGATGGCGTGAGATCCCAGTGAGGATTATAAACAAGTCCATGTGCTCGCCAGCGTCTAACACTATATCATAGGAAGAGACAAAAGTGACAGCTGTAGTGATTATGAGCCTGTCAGCATCTTCCTTAGCATGCAGTACCCGAATATGTTAAGCTTTTCCATTCTCGTTTTCAGCAGGTCGGTGAAACGAATTTTACTTTGTCGTTTAATAAGAAATTCTCTTGTGGAACCTGAGCCTTAGTATTTTTATCAAATATTATTTCCGGAGATTTCAGAGCTCTTCGTGCCTTTTTGTGTAGGATCTGTTGGGTATCCATCGAAAACTACTGCCACGATTGAACCGTAATAAGCAGTGGTGCACTGGGTGTATTTGTCAGCTATTGAAGCAAATGATGAGCTTCGACACACGTGTGTGGTGTGTGTGCGTGTGTGTGTTTGTGCATGTGTTGGTGTGTGTGTGTGTGTGTGTGTGTGTGTGCGGTGTTCGTGTGGGTTTTTCGATTGGTAACTGAATTTAAAACTCATCAAAAATCAGTACTTTTTCAGCAGCTATACTAGGACTTTGATCATGAAGTGTGTCTTCGCCTTTATTGACTTCATTCAAAATCGTCATTCTTCGTTTTTTGTCTGTGTTTTTTTCTTTTCTTTTTCCTCTTCCTTTTTCCTTTTGCGCCCCTCTATAGCACTAACTATATAAGATGGTTCTCTAATTATCATATTCCTCGTATGTCTAGGATCTACCAGTTCAGGAAGCATGCAATCTGTGTAGAACTTAATCAACTTATTTTTCATTTTAGTTTCCCAAAAGGTGCAATCCTTGTAAATTAATTATATTTTTACAGGAAACTTATCCCCAGACCAAATACCAAGCATACACTTAGATCTTCTTGTTACATGCAATTTCCTCTGTATTTGATACCACCAACTATGTTCTTTGTTTATTATATAATTACCGTTCTGTATTTTTTTGTAGAACGATATCTTTTTTTCATGAATAGCTTTTTCTAATCCTAGTTTGTAAGCTGTGATTGGACATTTTATTTCAACAATTGTATTTTCATCAATGATACCGTCTGGTGACGCACCAAGAAATGGTACTTCCTCATCAAGAAAAAGTCCACTCGGGTCTATTTTCACATTCTCTTGTTTTGACAACTGTTTTTTTGCAATATTTTCATTGTCCGAAATTATCGAAATTTAACCGAAATTCCGAATTTCAAATGTCAAAATGTCAAGTGCGAAATTCGAACTTGAATGTTAAATTCGTAATTCGAAGTAGAATGTCAAGTTCGAAATTCGAAGTAAAATGTCAAGTTCGAAATTCGAAGTAGAATTTCAAGTTCGAAATTCGTAGTAAAATGTCAACTTCGAAATTCGAAGTAAAATGTCAAGTTCGAAATTCGAAGTAGAATTTCAAGTTTGAAATTCGTAGTAGAATGTTAAGTTCGAAATTCAAAGCACAATTTCAAGTTTGAAATTCGAAGTACAATCTCAAATTCGAAATTCGAAGTAGCATTTCAAGTTTAAAAACTGACAAATTTAAAAAAATACTGTCTTTACCTACAGCGTTACAAAATCAGTCAGTGAGTCAGGGATGCGCGTAACTATGTTATAAGTAGGTATATTATTATTACTACAAAATTTTTGGCTAAAAACCACAATTATCTTTTTGCAACAAAAACAACCCCCTCCAACCAAAGTATAATTTACGTCATACTACGAAAACCCGAATTAAATTTTGTCGCTTTATGAATGAATTTAGTAAACCGATGGTTCAACTTATATTTGTACTTCAGGTTTCATATATAAATCGGCCCTAAATCGATTTTCAAATTCAATATTCAAGTTTGATATTTGATTTCAAAATAATATTCTGATTCCGACAGTTCTGATAAAACTTTAAAGTTCTGATAAAACATAATTATTGTTCGAATTACACTAAAATCAAAATATTAAATTAGGTATGCATTTACCTGTGAGCATTACCTTTTGATGTAGTTTTGTTTACCTACACTGTTTACTCACCTCGTCTGTGAATTTACATCTTCAGAATTAGTGTTGTTTCGTATTCGCCTAAAATGAAAACAGTAATAACGTCAGTTTATAAAATAAAAGAAGTAATTTATTTTATGTGTTGATTAGTTAAATTGTTGCACGAATCCTATTCGTGTGGTCACCCCAATTTGACGTCAGGCAAAGAGCATCAGAGTAGACAAATGGTAATAATATACACGTAATAATACACTAATACACGTTACTTACCTTAATAATCTATTTTTCTCTAATATACTGCGATTAAGTTTTAAAATTTTTGAGTTTCTGGCCATTTTGTTTTTAATTAACGTAATTTTTTCGTTCGGAGCGCAGCGTCAGCATCCACCCGTGACAGTGGTCGCAGTCGTACTGAGTGTCGTCGCCGGCGAGGCCCGCTTTATAACTCGCGTACCAATTTTGTTCGAATAAGCAAAATCGGATATTATTCTTTGACTTTTCGAAAAAAATCACAGATAACAAGATAGATAATTAAATTATCTTTAAAATGGTGCAGGTTACATAATAATACACTAGATAGTAGTTGCGTAATTATCGTTCTTGTGTTCGGTTAGACCTCATTTCCCAAATTAATTACACTATGTAATATAAACAAAATCTAAAAAATTCACAGATTAGAATATTGGGTATATATTCTTGTTTAACATATATTTTTTTCGAATCGTAAGCAGTACTCGTTTAGACGTAATTATCAGTTTAAAATCATTAAAGTCGTATATCAGCGCCTTAAAGGCTTATTTAATAAAATTGTCAATAAGTCTAATGGCTACCTACTAAACACACAATAATTAAAAGAGTCAGTTAAAAGGTTGAATAATCAAATCAGAAGCCTAACAATTGAAATAGTCAATAGGTATTCAGAATCAGATATCAGAATTCTGCGATATTCCATACCCTTAAGTGTACCTATGTATTTATATAAATATTTTTTTTAAGCGACTATCTAGTATTTTTCTATTATTTAATTTGTTATTATATTTATTTTCTTTTTTACGATTCGAGACTATGGTGTTTGAGGTGTGATTGTATGTGTGTATATAAGTGTATATATAAATATAATATGTGTATGTGCAAACAGCGAAGCCCGAATGTCAGTCTAGCTCGGCTCTGGGCAACCTTTCATGCGCGGTAATTTTTTTAAAGTCTGAAGTCCTGCCGTCGTCCACCTACTTCCCATGCGGCGAGGTTTTCAGACTCGCCGTGGTTGCCGTGTTCCCATACTGATATTTTTCGCGGTACTGTCAAAATGCTTGCGTTGTCAATATGTGGTGATTCTGTTTTGATGCCATATATGTATGGGGTTAATGGGCCCTTGCTGAGTTGGCCACGAAGACCCATTCTGTTCAGGGTTGGTCACACTCACGGCTCAACACCCATCCGACGGCCTCCACGCAAGAAGTGCGAGCCTGGGTAGGACTCTGGCCTTAGGGTTAGTTTCCCCTAAGAATCAACCTTCTGGCGCTCCTGGGCGGTCTGCACACCGTGCGACATAAGCCAATCGATTGCGCACTCTGACTAACATATTGAGATGTCAACCACAACGGGCGAACCCGTCACCGCAGGACATTTTAACGATTCATCGTTCTATCGACTCTGACTAACAGTCCGGAGAGTCTGGAAGCAGTACTGTTTCCTATAGAGCGGGAGTGGTTGCGGACCTTATGGCGACTGCTCTTGAAACGACCATCGGTTACCCAATCCTGGGGGAACAGCCGGGCAAAGGACGCCGTGGTCCGCGATAGATTCGGTATACAACGTTTTACCGCTTCGTAAGGGAGAGGACCGCGCAAGCGACCTCGAACTCGTAACCAATCGAGAGACTGGAGTAATCTGGTCGCAATTGGAAGTAAGGGCGTGAGTGTAAGCCCGCTGGGTAACACTCCTGGATATCTCGGTGTTAAGGCGTTGGCCTCTTACGATTCTGTGGCGGAGCTTGACGGTGGACAGTTTTGTCCACGTCTTCTGCGCTCACTCCAGAAGCTGTACTGTTTCCTATAGAGCGGGGGTGGTTGGGGACCTTACGGCGACTGCTCTTGAAACGACCATCGGCTACCCGATCCTGGGTGAACAGCCGGGCAAAGGATGCCGTGGTCCGCGATAGATTCGGTATACACCGTTTCACTGCTTCGTAAGGGAGAGGACCGCACAAGCGACCTCGAACTCGTAACCAATCGAGAGACCGGAGTAATCTGGCCGCAATTGGAAGTAAGGGCGTGATTGTAAACCCGCTGGGTAACACTCCTGGCTATCTCGTTAAGGCGTTGGCCTCTTACGGGTTTGTGGCGGAGCTTGACGGTGGACTGTTTTGTCCACGTCTTCTGCGCTCACTCCAGAGAGATAGAACAACTAATCGTTAAAACTCCCTGAGGTGACGGGCTCGCCCGCTGTAGTCGACAACCCTAGTTGCCATATATGTATAAACGTATTGACATGTGAAATAAAGATGTTACATTTTGTTGTATTTCTTTGGTTCCGTTGTTCGCTTCCTTTCTTTTTCTCTATGCCAATGCATTGCACTAGGTGCCGATTCATGTTATGTTCATTTATTTAATAGATATACGGTGTAGATATATGTTTAATGGCTAGAGATATAGAGAGAGATAGAAATCAAAATTTAGGATTCACACATGTGCGTACCGAATCCTATTAAAGATGATGCACAGAAACTGCTCGTATCTCGGCAACTTTATGTGGTCGCGCTAAAACAACTTGAGTCGCGATTATTTAAATTTATGTAAAAAGTGGCGGGCGCCTTAGTAGGATTTGTCGCCGTCGCGGGACCAAAACTCCCAACAATGTTTGCTCTTTGTAAGTGATTCGGAAAGTTTGCGGCCGTGTATTATTTACATTTCGTGACGTTTGCGGTGCAAGTTTTATAGCTACGTGGGGTTGTATAGAAACATAGTTCACGAAATATGAACTGGCGTGATTAGATTTAAAAACCACAAAGATGTCTGTGAAACCACAGTGATCCCAATGATATCTCAATATTTCTGTTTATTTTAAATAAATTAAATAAAAGGGTCTAAATCTAAAATAAAATCAACCATAATAAAAGCACACAATCAAGCCTCCTACAAAATTCTCTTTCAAGAAACCCTTGCTTACAATCGATAACGCGTGCGTCCCGTAGTCGCATGCATTTAGGTACCCTTATAGGAAGATTTAAGATCCTATAATAAAATATTAACACTGGTGAATTGGTGTACTCACCTTCAAATAGAAGTACGGTAAGGCATGAGTCCACATGAGTCCATCGTAATGTGATGTGATGTGACGCATGTCAGCCTTCAATATATCATGTTGCCGTCACAGCGACGTGGCGGATGTTCGCGCCTGCCATTGTCTTCGCGCTGACAAAGCGAGCGCCATGTCAAACGTCACGAATATCCAGCTGCCACCAATTTTCATAAATTTCACCAATAAATATTATCACCAATAAATATTATACTAGCGTTTGAACCTCGCCTTCGGCGCGTCAACCTCCTTGCGGCGTAAGCACTCAAACGCGATACCTCGCGAATCTATGATTTTTTCATTCGGTACCTCTTCCGCCACGATCCTGGTTAGGGCTTCGGTGCTCTAGCGTTTGGGCATTTGACCTTAAAAAAAATGTTTTTTCGAATTAGAAAAAATTTAAAAATATATAAAAATAAACAAATACATAACGTCGTTTGATAGTAATTTAATTTGATTCAATTTAATTTTCATAACTTATCGTATAAGGAAATACTGTAAGGCACTACTGTAGAAAACAATTAATCTTTCATTGAAACTAGTCTGAGAGCATTATGTTTTCTATGCCATAGTTAATTAAAAGAAGGTGCTAGTGGTGACATTAAATCGATTAAAAATTGTAGTTCGATAATTTCCATGGCGTGACGCTCTCACAGGTGTCGCGTATGGCTGTGGTGACGTCATCCAAGATGGCCGCCTATGCAATATAAATAAATTGATTTATTTCGGTGGCTATCTATTGGAATCGATTTATTTATTTTTTTGCTTGTTAGAATGGTGCCGTTTAGAGCTAAAAACTCCTGTATTAAATATTTCGGAATAAACAATATTTTGGTTGATAATCTGATATGATTGTAAGGTCCAGGGTTTGATTCCAAGCTGGGTCACCATTTTCCGTTAGAATCAAATTAACGGAATCGCATTTTATTCTGTCGATCGAATGCAATAACAAGACACAAACTTACACATATGTTGCACGCACACATACAATATATAAACACGTCACAGTAGGGTTGATTGTAAGAGATTGCCATATTACAATAAACCCGCCCATTGTGAAATTCCACAATAAAGAGTAGAAACAAATAAACAAACTTCAAAGTTCAGATATACCTACTAATATATGGCATTCTATCTCCCCGTATTACATTTGATGTAATTAGCCTATATAAATAATGAGATAGATAGCACTGATAGTTGAATGTTATTATTGTTATCATTGGTTAAATTATTTGATATTTATTATCAGTCCGTTCTTTATAAAAACCATTTGTTTTCAATGTTATTATAGTTCGCCAAATAAATTTCTATTAGTTTGTCTGTCAATGCTGCAGAAAGGTTGCCAAATCGTTCTATAGGGTTGCGCAATCTGATATCATTTATTATCGATGACAAAAACTAAAGGCTGAACTCCTTAGCTATATATTATTTTTCGCCAACCTCCAATCACACAAGTATATATTTCATTAAATATTGCTCAAAAAATATAATACAATTTCTCAAAAAAAAAAACAACTTATTTTTATATAATAACAAATTTGGACGATATACTATACACAGTATACACTAACCGATGTTGACTAAGTTTTCACACAGAAAATTAAATACTTTTAGTACATTTTTTATTCAATATTTGCTCAATTAGTCAATATAATTATAATTTATATTAAACTGTCCCTTGCGTGAAAATAAAAACATAAATTAGGAGACAGCACTCTAAGATAACGTAGGTAGCAAGCATCCCCTCTAAGTCGGGTATGATTTGATATCGGATAATAACGCGTCGGAAACAGTAATTTGGCCTGAGAGGCATTCCTCTGGGATATTGTCTCGATTTCGATCAAATTTGAAATTGTAATTTTGTTGACTTAGCCTCTGAGCAACGATTAGCTCTGGGAGTTATCTTCCAATACGTATTAATTTATAGATATTTATAGTTATTTTATCAAAATGCGGATGAATGAATGATTGGATGGATTAAACTAATTAATGAATAATGGAAATAGGTATACATTATATATTACGCCATGGGTAAATGAATAGTTTATTCTCGAACAAAAAATTTAATATTTGTAACAAAAATCCAAATTTGCGTGGCATGTTATGTTTCAAAAACATGTTTCACGCATTGCAACATGTTTCGCTTGTATTTCTCGTGTTTTTTTTATATTGGTCTTACTCAGTTTTTGAGTTGTTTCGGAATCTTGGTTCAAAATCTCAAAACATATCTCCAAAACAATAAAAAATCGCTAAAAGCTTTGACATTGGATCTGTCATAATAGAAATAGCCGTATTGCACGGCCCAATACAAAAAAAATTGCACGGCCCATGACAAAAAAAAACAAGAGATTTACTTCAAAATCGAGTTCAAAAGAACCTTTTTAATGAAGGTAATAAATATTACATTAATATTACTATTTTATTGTGAACATGAGTTGCTATGAGTTTTTTTTAATCTCCTAAAGTTGGTTTAACGACAGGCAACTTCCAGCTGTCAAATTGGTTCCATGATGGAGGAGGTGACTTTTTGCTGACTCGCGTTGGGAGACGGAGAACCTGGTGAAAACCAGTGATCCGGGAAGTCTAGTGCACTAGGAGTGCGGCGTTTCTTTTTTTGCGATGTGAACAAGGTCTCATTTTTCGCGTGTTTTGCCTGTGCTGCCTTTTTTTACATTACGAATGTAAATTCGACTCCACGAATCGGCCAACCGTGCCCGGAGTTTTTCTCGACTGGATGTCGTAAATTGAACCTGAAATACAACATGTCTGAAGTCTGTACTACATGACTGAAGAGGAGATAGAAGGAGGAAACTACCTACGCTAATTAAAGGATCTTGTTTTTATAACTTTAAATTTGTAGTTTTATTTTAAAATTGCGAAGGTTTATTCTCTGTTTTGCCAAATTTAGTGACAAACTAAATCCTTTCCCCGACCCTGTGGTTATTTTTTCATTTTTTGGTCATCACCTAACCTAACATGGTATTTTTTTTCTTTTTCCGCGTTTTGGATAAATGCGGTGGCGCTCTTGTTTCTTGTGTTGGTGTAACGCGACAGGATCTCTAATCTCACGTTATATATTGGCGCCCAACGTGGGGCCTATAAACTAAATTTTGGCAGGTGGAAATAGTAATAAATTAAATTATACATCGATATATAGAATAATGAGAAGGTGTATGTGAACAGGGATATACAGGAATAATGGAGATATTAAAATGGCACCATTCTGGCAATTTACCTGAAAATTTTGATTTTCCAAACGTTTTCTGGTTTTCTTTATTGGAACTACGTGTACCTATGAAAAAAAGAATATTTATTGTTAAGTCCTTTTAGTATCGACGAATAGATTTTGAATAGTGGAAAAAGTATTTTAAAAGTAAAACAATTTTTTAGGCTAGGTTAGGTTAACAGTATTAGAAATGACATCTACCGATGACGTATATATTCAGTTTTTTTGTTTTGTTTTGATTTCAAAGTAATTTGAAATGAATACGGGTTTAATAAACAACGGACGATTCGCGGCGATCGATTGCTGCTATTCTGTAAGCCAAAATAGGGGAATTGTTTTTTATAATCTTTTATTTAACTTGCAATATGTTTTTTAGGTCAAATTTTGGAAGCAGAATTAGAACCACTTCCTCTTATCCTATGAAGTTGAAATTTTACATGTTGGTGCAGTTCTGATGACAATGCATTTTCATGTTAAGTATGACCTGATTCTGCACTCAGGATTGGCTCCCGACGAGGGGACTCCTCAGCGGTCAACAGCACAGACACGAAATTTTGTATACGCATTCAATTATGATAGCTCGCTATAAGTGTCATCATGACATGGCTGGTGGACCCCGACGAGGGGACTCCTCAACGGTCAACAGCACAACTCGAAATTGTGTATACGCATTCAATTATGTTAGCCCGTTCTAAGTTCCACGATGATATGGCTGCTGCGCCCAGGGTTGGCTCGGGACTGAGCATTTTAATAAAAGCTTGTTTTTAAAATTTTGTATTTACTATTAACTTTATTCCGATTCTTGATGCTGCTCAAACCAGGGTAAAAAGAATACGCTTCATAGTTTATAAGGACACTTCACTTCATACGATTTCAAGCAGTCTTGCAAAACGTTTGTATTTGCATGGCGTCAAAAAAATAGAGCACATGACGGAGTTCAGAGAGAAGCTTGACTGGCTGACGACCTCTTGGTCATCTCTGACCGCCTGTGACCGTAACCGTCATGTCTCTTTTCTCGTGAGAAAGAGATATGATGGTCTTTGGCTGCTCTCCAGGATCTTGAAAGGCTCCGCGCCTGATTACCTCTTTGGCATATTTACTGCACTATTGGCTCATAGACCGAGATCTAAAGGTAACCTGCTGCTCTTTATTACCAATTATAGCATCGACCTATTCCCATACTATGCATTCCCATACGTGCATGGAGTCTAGTCACTGAAAAGTTCTGCCAAAAAAATGAGAAATATATATCTTCTACATAAATTCTCTATCTCTTCCAAATCCTCTCCCATGTATTCCATTGCATCCTAGTAGGCTCACGTTTATTTCATGTAATGTGGAGCAGCACGAGTGAGTACCTCGCCGAGTATACAGGCACTGAGTTTGCACAGCAGGTCTCTAATCTAAGGGTGCAGTATTACCTGACCGCACTTATAGAAACCCTGGGAGCTAATGAGCTCTGTTGTAGTTTGACCTACATGACCCAGCTGTATAGGGTGGGTAGAACGCACGGGTCAACACCCATCCAGGGGCCTCCACGCAGAAGTGCGAGCCCGGGTAGGACTCTGGCCTGCGGGCCAGTCTCCCCAAGGAGTCAATCTTTGGGCTATCTTAAACGATTTGCGCACCGTGCGGCGTCAGCCAATCGATCGTGTATTCCGACAGCCGGGGGAGTCTGGAAACAGTAATGTTCCCTATAGAGCGGGGGTAGTTGTTAACCTTATGGCAACTGCTCTTGAAACGACCATTCGGCCACCCGATCTCGGGTGAAAAGCCGGGCATGCCGGGTCCGCGATAGATTCGGTAGGTCAGACACCGTATCACGGCTACGTAAGGGAGAGGACCTCGCAAGCAACCTCGATCCTCTAACCAGTGAGGAGGTAAGAGATATCCTAAAGGCTAATTACAGACGGAGATATCCTTCCAAACTGGTAGTCAGGGGGCGAGGCTGCTATCTAATATCGTTAAAACTTCCTGAGGTGGCGGGTTCGCCCGTTATAGTTGACAGCTATAGTTCCAGAAACCCTAACACAACCTACAATACGATACAGAACCCGCCGAATCCTCAGTCTGTCCAATCTTCACCCCGCCGAGTCTGCACACAGCGCTGACAGCTTTGCAAGGGTTTATATAACTGCGGCCAAATAAGAAACCCCACCCTTAGATTATGTAAAAATATAATGATAGTTTAGGTCATCTATTTTGTATTTTGACGCAAAATGTATGTATATAGCCAATTACGTCGTTGCAATGAATTGTCTAATATTTACGAGTAATGTTGTTAGTCTGTCATGTTGTAATGTCTAAGTATTTGGTATAAGTAAATCAAAATAATTTATTAATTAATAAAATAAAGTAAAAAAAGTGGTCTCTATAGGCAGTAGGGACTGTATTGATGTATATATTCGGATGCCGTTTGGTATAAGACCAACTACTAACTAGAGTTGTCAACTACAACGGGCGAACCTGTCACTTCAGGAAGTTTTAACGATTAGTCATTCTATCTCCCTGGAGTGAGCGCAGAAGACTTGGACAAAACAGTCCACCATCAAGCTCCGCCACATGCCCGTAAGAGGCCAACGCCTTCACCGCGAGATAGCCAGGAGTGTTATCCAGCGGGCTTACACTCACGCCCTTGCTTCCAATTGCGACCAGATTATTCCGATTGGTTACGATATCGTCCCTTGAGCGGTCCTCTCCCTTACGAAGCGGTGAAACGGTGTGTACCGAATCTATCGCGGACCACGGCATCCTTTGCCCGGCTGTTCACCCAGGATCGGGTAACCGATGGTCGTTTCAAGAGCAGTCGCCGTAAGGTCCACAACCACCCCCGCTTTATAGGAAACAGTACTACTTTCAGACTCAGAGTGCGCAATCGATTGGCTTATGCCGCACGGTGCGCAGACCGTCCAGGAGCGCCACAAGGTTGATTCCTAGGGGAAACTAACCCTAAGGCCAGAGTCCTACCCAGGCTCGCACTTCATGCGTGGAGGCCGCTGGATTGATGTTGACCCGTGAGTGTGACCAACCCTGAACAGAATGGGTCTTCGTGGCAAACTCAGCAAGGGCCAGTTAACTCCCGAAAAGTATAAGACCACTTAATAGGTACTTCCCCGTGTGAAATTATTTTTAAACCGTTCGGAAATGTTCAGCTTCAGGCAACGTATGAAAAATGGCGTCGCGCCGCCACTTATCAGACGTCACGAAAATGTATTTTTCATTTCGAATCTATTCCATATCGCGCTGTGTCAAAAACACGATTTCCCTCTTGGGATTATTGCGTTTTCACAGCGACAAAAACAAAGCGACATTACGCACGCGATAGCAGCGAAATCGTCACAATACATCCACTCACGTTACCTGAAATTCCCAGAAATCTTACCGGTTCTCCATGGTACCAGGAAACGCTTTCATGGAGTATCAATATTAAATAATATACATTTATTTCAGTTCTATTCAAGAAAAGCATTTTGGCTATTCGTCTTCTATTTCAATAAGATTGTAGGTATCAAAAAGTTAAATGTCAAATATTTAACCACAACAGTCTGACGAAAACAGTAGAATTAAGTAACTGGACGTGAGAAAAATATTTTACATTGACAACATTAGGTGCATCTGTCAAATGACAGAAATCTATCAAATAACAGAAAATCTCAGCTTTATTATGTATTGTGTCCTTACCTATGTAATTGCTGTTTTTTCACACCTGGCAATTTGAACTTAGATAACTTGGGTTTCAGTTGAAATTTCAAATTAAAATAAATTTTATTTCAAGGCCATATTATTCTGTTTTAAGAATCAGCTGTTATTTGTCCGTCCGATGTTAGATTTTGCTCAAACATTTTTGTTTGTGCAACCATAGTAAAGTTGTGAATGTACATTATTTTTAAATATGAGATCCTGTGCCGGTGTTTCCTATTACGGCTTCTTGCATCTTGAGGTGTCGACTACAACGGGCGAGCCCGTCACCACAGTACGTCTTAACGATTAGTCGTTCTATCGACCTGCAGTGAGCGTAGAAGACTTTGGACAAAACAATCCGACGTCTAGCTACGCCACAACCCGTAAGAGACCAACGCCTTACCGCGAGATAGCCAGGAATACTACCTGGCGGCTCGAGACACTCGCGCCCTTACTTCCAATTGTGACCAGATTTCTCCGGTCTCTCGATTGGTTCCGAGTTCGAGGTCGCTTGCGCGGTCCTCTCCCTTACGAAGCGGTGAAACGGTGTATACCGAATCTATCGCGGACCAAGGCGTCCTTTGCCCGGCTCTGAACCGGGATCGGATGGCCAATGGTCATTTCAAGAGCAGTCGCCGTAAGGTACGCAACCACCCCCGCTCTATAGGAAACAATACAGTTTCCAGACTCCCCCGACTGTTAGTGGGGGTTAACGGGCCCGTGATGAGTTGGCCATGTTGACCCATGTGTCCAGGGTCGGTCACACTCACGGGTCAACACCCATCCGACGGCCTCCTCGCATGGGGTGCGAATCCTGGGTAGGACACTGGGTCAACCAGTCTCCCCTGGGAATCAAACCTCTGGCGCCCCTGGACGGTCTGCACACCGTGCGGCGCAAGCCAATCGATTGTGCTCTCCGACTAACAGTCGGGGGAGTCTGGGAACTGTATTGTTTCCTATAGAGCGGGGGTGGTTGCGTACCTTATGGCGACTGCTCTGGAATTGACCATTGGCCATCCGATCCCGGGTAAGAGGCGGGCAAAGGACGCCTTGGTCCGCGAAGATTCGGTGCACTCCGTTTCACCGCTTCATAAGGGAGAGGACCGCGCAAGCGACCTCGAACTCGGAACCAATCGAGAGACCGGAGAAATCTGGTCACAATTGGAAGTGAGGGCGCGAGTATCTCGAGCCCGCCGGGTTTACTCCTGGCTTACTCGCGGTAAGGCGTTGGACTCTCACGGGTTGTGACGTAGCTGGACGTAGAATGTACTGTCCAAAGTCTCTACGTTCACTGCAGGGCGATAGAACGACTAATCGTTAAAACGTCCTGTGGTGACGGGCTCGCCCGTTGTAGTTGACACCGCAAGATGTTAGTCGGAGTGCACAATCGATTGGCTTGCGCCGCACGGTGCGCAGACCGTCCAGGAGCGCCAGAGGTTTGATTCCCAGGGGAAACTGGTTCGCTGGCCAGAGTCCTACCCAGGTTCGCACCCCGTGCGTGGAGGCCGTCGGATGGGTGTTGACCCGTGAGTGTGACCGACCTTGAACACATGGGTCATCGTGGCCAACTCATCATGGGCCCGTTAGCTCCCGAAAGTCTGGCTTCTTGCAGTCTGGCTATGCAGCTACCGAAAATGTGTACTGTTAAGAGCTGCAAACAATGATGCAGAATCTCGTGATTAAATAACCGAGTCTGGCCAATCGCTCATCGCCACTGCTTCTGCATGACAACGTATATCCACAGATTTCGATGCAAACATTCGCAAAGTTGTAGGAGTGGCGAATGGTGGCTCTTGTTCACCCACCGCACTTGCCAGACCTTGCTCCAATAGAGTTTTTTTTTCAGAATTTAAATACTTTTTACAAGGAAAAAAAACAACTTTGAAGAGTCGGAGAAAAACGCCTTCAAGGCATTCATTGGTTCCCGTCCACGACAGTTTAACAGCAGAGAAATTAAGCTACTCCCATTAAAATGACAAGTCTGCATAGATAATAGGGGTCAATATTTCTGTTAATTAAATATATTTTTTTCTTACAAAGTTTTTGGCCTTAACCCCTTGAGTATGATACGACCAAATCTGGTTCTGAAACAATTATCCGTTGAATATGATACGACCAGATCTGGTTCCGCGTTTTTTTCACTTCTTTGACGTTCTCATATTTATTCATAATTATCTAATTGTTTTACAAAATGATATTTCAATATTCTATATTCGAAATTTCAATGCAATCATTGTGCAGTTGTTCTTTTTATGATTGGTGTAGTAGTTTCGTAGTTATAGTACTTTAAGGCCGATGTCGCCGAAAATCCTGCAAAAGATACAGATGCATCCATGAAAATACCCATTTACTCCAAGGGTTAAATTTCTTTTATAAAACAGCAACTTTGTTGGTAAGGACCCAATTCTTATATCTAATTTTCATATTCGAATCAATATAAAGATGTTTTATCGTTTTAATTTATTTTATTGGTTTAATAAAATCTTTCACAGGATAATGTTTTCATATAGAAAAGAAGGTGCTTCCATAGCAGTGAAGGACCGAAGGTCCAGGAAATCCCGGATTGGATTGGGAAGTGCATATGTTTAAATGAGATGTATGTACTCGTATATGTGTGCACAACTTTTCCTGTGGTATGTAGGTTTAATAGGAGTCCCTTCGCCATCGGTTAACCTTCATCGATCCATCTCAATAACCAAGCTTATCCTTTTGCAAAATAAATTCGCTTCAATAGAGCCGAACTAAAGAGAAAAACAATGAATAAATGAAATTGATTGAATCGGCGATTGCAGTTCCCTAAATATATGATAACAGTTATATAATAAAATTATTTTATAGCAGAAATAATTAAAATGTATTAAAATTTTTAATTTATTTGAAATTTATTTCAGCACCTTTATCTCAGGTCCTCGAGCCCCCGAGCTGTCACGTTGGCGCCTATGTATGCATATTAATTTTCCGAATTTTATGTTATATTTTCGCTACATACCTATTTAGATTTTAGTTACTTATTAAGGAATATACTGCCATCTATCAGTGATGCATCGAAATTCGCTCGTTAACTGCCCTTGGCATAGTATACGTAACCTTGTTGCCGATTATTGCCACTAGTAGTTTTAGCGAACGCTAACTGATGGCGCTGTATTTATATATTTTTTGAATTCAGTCGATTTTATTTATCAGGTACAAAGACCTTTGTAAAAATATGTGTAAGAACAGGATGGCGTTGTCGACTACAACGGGCGAACCCGTCATCCCAGGCTGGTATAACGATATAGATCGTTCTTTCAGCCGTGGGATGAGCGTAGAAGACTTGGGGACAAGACAATCTACTGCCTAGTTCACCAGCAACCCGGTAGAGACGAACGCCTTACGGTGAGGCATCGGGAAAGATAACCAGCGGGCAGCCTCACCCCCTAACTACCAGTGTTGGCATGATATCTCCGTCTGGAATTAACCTTCAGAATACCTCCGTCCTCCCGACTGGTTACGAGTCCGAAGTCGCTTACGCAACCTCTACCTGTTGTATTACAGCGGTAATTCAGTTTGAATTTATCGCGGACCTGGGCGTTCTTTGCCCGTAGTGCCAAACAGGATCGAGTCATTCAAGAGTGACATGGCATCAGGTGAAACATCCACCCCCGCTGCTTAGAGAACAGTGTATTTCCAAAGTCTCCAGACCCCTTCAGCAATTAGTCAGAATGCACAACCGATTGGCTTCGCCGCCCGGTCCGCAAACCGTCCAGTGGCGCCGGGATGCAATCCCGCCGGGAGAAACCGGTCCGCCAGCTCTGAGGCCTGAGACACGGGAGTCTTACCCGGGGTAGCCTTCCACTCGAGGAGGCTTCTGAATAGGAGCTAAATCGTGAGTTGAGCCAATCCGAGAACAAAATGGATCTTGTGGCTCAAGCTGCACGAAACCGTTCACCACCTGTAAGAACAAGGGGAAGTTTTCCTATTCTAACTTTCTCCTCAATGTAGGTTGCTGATGAAGTGAAGGATAGTGGTATTTATGAAACAAGTAATGCCAGTTAAAAGAGAGAGTGAGAAGTGTCTTACCTCACTCGAATACTGGATTTTCATATATGAGCCGCTGTGTGACCTATCTTCTATTTCATATCAGCTCCGCGGCTGTCTCCACTTTTGTATGCACTTGCGATAATTAATACATTATGATTTTATGTCTATGGAGATTTTATGTTTAAGTTTGTCTATGGAGTGGGCTGGATTATAAAATAAAAGGCACAAAAGAGACATACTCGGGAGCTATGTTCTAGCTATAGGAACCAAAATGAGCACACACTCGAGCCGCCCCAATTAGATGTCAGATTATCCGTGCGGGCGAGGCGCATACCTTTTGGCTCGGCTTACACCATCACTTGCAGGAGAAGAAGGGGGGGAGGCAAATATTGATTATTATTATTAAATTAACGTTAAAAGTAGACAACTTATAGAAAGTATAGATGTAATTAGGATTAATTATGTCCTATTATTACGAGCTTTTATTTACCTTGCAATGTTTGTCAGTATGTTTGCTTAGGTCAAATCTTGCAAGCCGAATTAAAACCACGTCCTCTTATTCTATGAAGCTGAAATTTGACTTGTTGGTTCAGTTCCGATGACAATGCATTTTTATGGTGAGCATAACCTGATTCTGTACCCAGGATTGGCTCCCGACGAGGGGACTCCTCAACGGTCAACAGCACAGACACGAAATTTTGTATACGCATTCAATTATGATAGCCCTTTATAAGTTTTACAATGACTGGTTGCTGCGCCCAGGGTTGGCTCCCGCTAAGGAGACTCCTCAACGATCAACAGCACAGAAACAAAATTTTGTATACGCAATTATGATAGCCCTTTATAACTTTAACCGCGAAATGGTTGTTGCACGCAGGGTTGGCTTTCAACGCGGGGACTCCTCAACGGTCGCCGGCACAGAAACGAAATTTTGTATACGCATTCAATTATGATAGCCCGTTCTAAATTTCACCGCGACAGGGTTGCTGCACTTAGGGTTGGCTTCCAACGAGGGGACTCCTTAACGGTTGACAGCATTCAATTATGATAGCCCGTTCTTAGTTCCACTATGACATGGCTGCTGAACCCAGGCTTCGCTCGAGACAGAGCATTTTAATAAAAGCTTGTTTTCAAAAATGTGTTTTTATCATTAACTTATTACTATAATATCTCTCTACATTCTTACTAACTCGAATGAACAAAATATTATTCCCTTTCCAGCTTGCAATATCTATATATAGTTTGCTTGCCATCAATTTGAAGATGTAGAAATTTTCGTATAATTTAAAAAGTCTCTTCTCATAATGAAGGCCAATCTTGACTTTGTAGAGAACGAAGGACTGAGGGTGCGAAGCTTCGCACCTTAAAACGCCATATTTCAGCCGAGATGAAGTTAATATTTAAACAGACACCATGACTACATGAATTAATAACAAAGTTTCAGGAGAAGTTTCGGTTGTTGAAATGAAATTGGTAAATACTTTGGGTGCTATTAATATACAGTTGATTTAATATTATGGCGGGGGTGGAAATTATTATACAACAGATTTGCAACTCTTGCGCATAACTTTTTAGCTTCTTTAATAGGAGATTAATTAAGGTAGGTAGGGAAATAAGAGTGGTAACAAAGTCGCAGTCGGGGTACAACCATTTTACCAGATAGCTGAGGTATGTTTCTTAGTAACACACGAAATAAAATGTCACTATAATTGCCATTAACGTGTATAAACATCAAATTAAATATATATTCGTTTTCAGAAGAAAAAAAGATTTATTTTGTAATTATAATATTTGATGTTATACCATACTGATTGGCCCGACCTTAGACTCTATAGTTATTTCTAACATGCGTTTTAAAGTTTAGGCATTTGGGTGAAGGTTGATTTTAAATAATTATTTATAATAGTAATCACTAATCACTTATTACCTAATCGTAATTCATAGAAACTATTGCTGAAAACATGCTATCGGCCAGAAATACCGTAATAAATATATAATTTATTTATTTTTGTAGCGTTGTATTTTTTAATTAATAATATAAATTCAAAATGATTAAACACTTTGCATAATTTATTTTGCTAAATTATTATTCCAATATTTCTCTTCGTTACAAGGCCTACAGGATCTATTCCTGCAGGCCACGAAGAGGAAGACCAAAAAACTAAACTGTCAAATGATGAATGTCACGCACCGCGTGACATTCATCGGAAGGGGCCGCGGCACGTACGCTATGACACTCGGGAGGACAAAACGATTCTGATAATATGACAAACTTCTAAATCGGTTCAAGCGTTTAGAAGTTATATTGGAATAAAGAAACGGAAAACATAAATAAATAAATCCTGAACACATAAAACTCCTTTTTTGGGCAGTCGTGTAAAAAAGATGAATATATAACTTAATCAAAAGAGCCTACCTCACCTCAATTAATAATTATATCTTATTTTCTATCGTGAAAAGTTAAACGGTCAATAAAAGTGAACAATAACAATCCCAAACCTAAAAAACCTAATCCTAACTGCCTCCGGTGCTTAAAAAGGGGTTCCGACCGTCATCCCTAATACTAAGGTTTAATTTTGGCGCGACAAACGCATATACCTATAATAATTGCAAACTCAATTAACGTCCCTGTAAGTACCTACCTAATACTTACTTGAGGTGGCAAAACCTGGAAGAAAATTTTCATGATACAATTTTGGTACTTTAACCATGAATTGTAAACTAGCTGACCCGTGCCCACTTCGTTGGGCGGTAAAACTTTTTACCTGTGATGAAATTATGAGTGTGGTTCGGTTAGTACTGAGTGCTATGATTTATTTCCTGGCTGCCAAAAGAAGGGTTATATTTTTACTGCATATGTATGTATGTATTTGCATGCCAATTTGACTATATTACCATTATTTGTGAGTGTCTTCTTGTGAGTGTCGAATTTGTGAGCGTATTATCTCTTTAACTATTTATACAGTAAAAGGGAAATTATATGCAGTAAAAGGGAAAAGTCTTTTGTTTTAAACACTTGAGACGATAAATTTACTTATTTTGATAAGAATTCATAATTGTTGATAATATGACCAATAAACATGACCTAACGATTTAAATTATTTTTTTAATATAAAATACTACTTTTTGTGACTTAAATATAAAAGTTAGACATATACTGTCGCTGACTTTTATGTAGGCATTTCAAGCTCTACAACTCTTCTCTAGAACTTAATCATATATCTCTCATCGTTAGGGCAGCGCTAGTTAGAAACATTTTCGTTCGACCGCTTATTCTCCGACTTACTTTGCAAATCCTACTACCACGGAGAAGTCTTTCCATTTTTCGGATTAATATATAGCCTATGACACTCACAAATAGCGTGGCTTTCTATTGGTAAAGAAATTTTCAAAATCAGTTTAGTAGATCCAGAGATTACTTTTATTTATTTTTATTTATTTTATTTATTTATCCTATTTTTTATAGTTACATAGAAACATTGCGTTCATTTTTTTAACACATTTTAAAAGAATACATATGAAGAAAATCGCGAAAGGGCATTAACTTGTCAGGATTACAACACCCCACTAGGTATACGCCTGTGTTGGGGTGATGGATACATAGTTCTGTGGTATTATTTGCTGAGCCTGTAGCCTTGCCTGCTGTCCTTCTTCCGTCTTAAAAACAATACGTAATATAATTTAGCATAATATAATATAAATAATATAATATAACATATTACAATATAATATAATATCATATGTTATCTTATATATAAAATTCTCGTGTCACAATGTTCGTTCCCGTACTCCTCCGAAACGGCTTGACCGATTCTCATGAAATTTTGTGAGCATATTGAGTAGGTCTGAGAATCGGCCAACATCTATTTTTCATACCCCTTAGTGATAAGGGTTGTCCACCCTAAACATTTTTCTTTAATGTTTAGACATTTTTTTAATTTCTTTATTTTTTTTTTATGTCGCATTAAAAAATACATACAACCCTAAATTTTTACCCTTTTATCACCAACCCTTATTTTTTAATAGCCATTTTAGTAATTTAATCATTTTTCATCCCCGGTCGATAACTGATCAATCGTCATTTAATTAGTTATCCCCGCCAGTTGTCTACAGGTGTCACTTCTCACCCAGTAAACAGCACGGAGTAGGGATGAGAACGAAGCCGGTCGGTCTCCTGTTTCTCTCACACAATAAGACTTCTCTTACTCCCTACACAGTTGTCGGCCATCATTATTGTTTATGCATCAAGTGTAGTAGTAACGTTGACAATTATTATTTTGCTATCTCAGTGTAACTCTCATATTAACTATTAATCATTCCTATTTTATTAATAATAATAAAATTATCAATTTAGAGTGTATTTTGCACGATTAGTTAATCAAGTGATTTTCATAACCTCAAAAGTACTCAACACGTGGCACGAGCTTCCACCAACAACGGCTTTTGTGTGTTCTTTTGTGTAAGTATTTTTTTTTTAATTAAATCGAAAATGTTGTTGGAAACGGTCAAAAAAGATTCGGTGGAATTTAATTTTTATTAAAATTGGGCAAACTTTTTTTTGTATTCATTTTTTTTTTACCATTTCTAACCATATATTTTCGATATGATTATGAAAAATAAAATTTTTCGCTTTTGTAAAACAGTCTAATGTTTACATGAATATGTAAATGAATGTGTGTACAACCAAATATTAAATACATTATAACTAGGGCCAAGATTTTTGCCGTGATTTCATTTTAACATTTTACAATTAATGCTCTTAAGGTGACGCTATTGGCTAAATCAAATTCAACTTTCTTTTGAGATAGGCGAGGGGTGAGATGAAGCGGGGTACGATTACGGTAGGGGTATTTTTTAGCGCCCTCTATGAGTACACGGTTATAACTACTTGATTGCGCGCGACCACCGCGTAAAATTAGCGCTGTCGTCGCTCACGGCGCCATAGCGACATGTGACGTCGCCATTGGGACATGCGCTCGCAACCTAAGGTCGCGATCGGCGCCGCTGTGGAAGCAGTTTTAATCTATACTAATAATATAAAGAGGTAAAGTTTGTGACGTTGTAGGAAGTAATCTCTGGATTTACTGAACCGATTTTGAAAATTCTTTTACCAATAGAAATCCACGTTATTTGTGAGTGTCATAGGCTATATATTAATCCGAAAAATGTAAAGACTTTTTAGTGGTAGTAGGATTTCCAAAGTAAGTCGGAAAAAACGGTCGAACGAAAACGTTTCTAACTAACGCTGCCTTAACGATGAGAGATATATGATTAAGTTTTAGAAAAAAGGTGTAGAGCTTGATAATGCCTACAAAAAAGTTAGCGACAGCATATAAATATGTAACTTTTATATTTAAGTCACAAAAAGTAGTTTTTCAAATTAAAAAAATAATTTAAATCGTTAGGTCATGTTTATTGGTCATATTATCAACAATTATGAATTATTATCAAAAATTTATCGTATTAAGTGTTTAAAACAAAACACTTTTTCCTTTTACTGCATAAATAGTTAAAGAGATAATGCGACATAGGTATGGAACCGCGACCGTGTCGTCTATCTATACTAATATTATAAAGAGGTAAAGATTGTGAGGTTGTAGGAAGAAATCTCTGGATCTACTGAACCGATTTTGAAAATTCTTTTACGAATAGAAAGCCACGTTATTTGTGAGTGTCATAGCCTAGGTATATCTTAATCCAAAAATGTAAAGACTTATTCGTGGTAGTCGGATTTCCAAAGTAAGTCGGAAAAAACGGTCGAACGAAAAGGTTTCTAACTAACGCTGCCTTAACGATGAGAGATATATGATTAAGTTCTAGAAAAAAGTTGTAGAGCTTAATAATGCCTACAAAAAAGTCAGCGACAGCATATGTCAAACTTTTATATTTAAGTCACAAAAAGTAGTTTTTCACATTAAAAAAATAATTTAAATCGTTAGGTCATGTTTATTGGTCATATTATCAACAATTATGAATTATTATCAAAATAAGTAAATTTAACGTCTCCAGTATTTAAAACAAAAGACTTTTCCCTTTTACTGCATAAATGGTTAAAGAGATAAGATACTCACAAATAAGACACTCACAAGAAGACACTCACAAATAACGGTAATATAGTCAAATTGGCATGCAAATATATACATACATATGCAGTAAAAATATAACCCGTCTTTTGCCAGTCAGGAAATAAATCATAGCACTCAGTACTAACCAAACCACTCATAATTTCATAACAAGTAGGTAAAATGTTTTACCGCCCAACGAAGTGGGCACGGGTCAGCTAGTAACATATAAAATAATGTAGCATATTTATATATAATATAGTATAACATAATAAAATATAACATATTATAATCTGTATATCTGTATACATATCCATAATTTACATCTATATATCCTATAATTTGTGGTTAGAAATAGAATATTTTAATATATCATACTTTCGCATTCTTCTCTAGTATAATTTGAGAGCCAATGAGACACCCGTCTCTTGAACTGGTTGTCGGTTATGTTTAAGATCTGTCCTGTGTACGAGTTAAATATATTATAGAGTTTCGGTCCGAGATATGCGTAGTGTCGTTGTCCGTATACAGTCCTCATTTTTGGTTGAATCTGTTTGTCTTTGTGTCTAGTGTTGTGTTTGTGCTCTGGTTTGTCTTTATCCGTGTTCTTCATGAGGTCCCTCCGATAGCGCACCAGAACAGCGCGTATGTATAGTTGGCGTACGTCAAGTACTTTAAAGTCTGTATATAGGTCGTCTGACGGGGAGCGATATGGCTTCTTGTTAATGACTCTGAGCAAAGCCTTTTGCGCTTTGACCAGTGGGTCAAGATTTGTTCTTGCCATACCGCCCCAACCAATTTGTCCGTATACTTCCTACAACTTCACAAACTTTACCTCTTTATAATATTAGAATAGATAAATTATATCGCAATTTAGATTTATTTACAATAGAGGAATACTCAGAGGGTAATTATCTAATGAATAGTTTTGAAAAATACGCATCATAAAATATACTATGTAGATCTCTCTCACACCGGGTAGATATGTTGTGGATTGTTTGAATAAAATAGTATGTACAACAATGTATTCTTTGTCGCTCAAGCCATACAGAGATAACATAGATTGTCGCAAATTAATTGGGATAAACAAAATTTTCGTCAAATCAAGTGCTTATTGATTAGTGCTAAAATCGATGAGATTATATATATGTCCACAATTAATATCTATATAATTATATTTAGCATGGATAAAAGTAATCTTTCATAAATAAACATTTTGGAACCACAACTTTACCAGATTGTTTCTTTTTGATTAGCACTCCTATGTCTGAAGCTTTATATTTTTCTTTATGAATGATTTTAAAATATATTTTGTAAAGAATATCGTATCAAAATATGCCATCTCTATTCCGGAACTATCTCTGGAGCGGCAGAGCTTCAGAGATAGTTCCCGAATGGACAAATCCTATGACTTTTAAAAATAATTTTATAATTTCATTAAATTCTTCTGTAATTTGATATCATATCTTAATATCTTACAACTGTCACAGTTTTCTACTCAGAGTTGCGTGACTTAAAAAATTAGGCGTGTTTAAAAAATCTCTAAAGAGACATTTACTCAAATCATGAATAGCCCCCTCCCCTCCCGTCTCCTTTACTTGTCCTTATATTCTATTCATCCCTTCGATATCGAGTTGGCATTCGTTACTAATCACTGTTTTATATTTTATACTATGATGACTATTATGTAAGTGTATTCATATATGACTTGAAAATCAATTTGCTAACATAACCCTTTAGTCACAATAACCCTGGCGGTATGGCCGGAAGATATTGCCACTTGGCAATAGGCCCACCTCATTGTACTCTTTTGTGTGTGCAATATAGCTTTTCAAACAAACAAACAATCTTATTTAACTAGCCTCAGTTGTATTTCTCTGTTCGACGCGACGTCGACTTTTTGGGAAATTTTACATCACAAGTTTAGTGATTGTTATTCTCCCTCCAGGATTTTAATTAGTCTATCGGAGTCCAAGGTCTTGAGGGCCATTCGATCCGCCAAATCTGCGAGGTCTCGCGAGGGGTTGACGCGACGACGAAAATTATAATTTATCGCTCGGGCTTTGTGCCCTTATCGCTTTGTATCTCTGATTTATTTGTCTCCAGCGTTCGCGAGGACTAAATCGAGGTCGGAGGCAAAGCGGTATTAATACTTCGCCAGGGATTAGTTGAATAGAGGGCAATTAATAAATACAGATAAAAGGCATCCTCATCCTAAAAGTTGAAGATAGCGCAAGTGCGAGCCGCTCAGAAGAGCGTTTCTTAATATACCCCTGAATTTCATCGAAAATAGTCAAGGTTTATGGAGGTTGCTTTTCCGATCGAATCCTGGGGATGTGTTTAAGTTCATATTTGAAATTGGTATGATAGACTTGGGCTTGTCCGATGCCGCTAACATCGATGCGATTACCTTAGCTCTAACATCACATAGGCTTTACAAGAAAATACCGAAGCGTTCGTCTGGAATAGAAGTCTAGACTAACCCTGTTACCAATAAAAATGTATTTATAATCGAATTAAAGCCTATTTTTGTTATACCAGATACAGTTAAGTTAAAACGGAGCTAAGTTCCTTCCCACCCTCGTTGCAGGTAGCAGAAGACCGACAGGAGAACTCCATTATTTTTCTTCATACTATCTTTCTATATTTATAATCGTACCTATACCAGTTTCACAATTGAATGCCTAGTTTCGCTAGCGCCAGCCCGACCTGCAACACAAGGCTGACGCGGAGAGTCTTGCATTACCTAAAAGAAACATAAATGTATTCGCTCAAAATTAAATTTCTCCATGTAGTTATGACAAACGGAATTCCGGATTCTGGTAAATAAGACCAGATATTAACTTATGATATATTTATTGTTTTTCAAATTATAGTAAGCTGGAACCATTGTAAAAAGCAGTTGGACCAGTCTTCATTAAGGACCTCTTCAATGGATTCGTGGAACGCATGCCTTAAAACGTGTGCCTCCTCAGTTTGTCTTTAATTTTAGGAAAGTCAGTTCTATATTAAAAATCAGTTCTATATTTGAAGCCTTCAAATACGCTTCCGTTAGCGGAATGTGCGGACGCGTTATCGTGGTGAAGAACGACATTGGTTCGAGGACGCCTTTCGCGAACTTTTTTCTGAAACTCTGGGCAAGCAAGTGTAAACGTACTAATCTGCAGTCATTGTCCTTTGGTCTCCAAACGACACTGTTGTGCAATGTCCTGATTTGCTAAAAAAAGTAGCAACCGTTTTCATCTTATGTTTCGACTCTTCGTAACTTTCGTTGACAAATCTTCAAAAGGAAAGACCCATTCTGCCGATCGGCTTTTTCATTCCAGTTCAAAGCGGCATACACAGGTTTCGTCACCTGTCAGAATATTATAGACAATGATTGCCCTCCATCAAACTTTGCACACATTTACGACATGCAGTCGTTTCTGGTATTCCGTCAAATCATGCGGTATCCATCGAGTGCAAAGCTTCCGTACCTTCAGATACTCATGTAAAATCATTTGCACTTGACTAATTCCAATGCCTAATATAGTACGATTTTTTTTTGTCAGTCTCATTTAATTGACGTACGGTATCAACATTAGATTCAGTAACCTCAGTCGCTGGTCGACCTTCATGTGCATCGTCGTGGAGATGATTAAGTCCATGTATAAACTCACTGAATCACACATACACAGGACTAGAAGATGAGGCTTCATCGCTAATTGAATGGCAACTCTGTAACTGACTTAAGCCTCAGCAAATATCGTAAAAAATCAGAGCGCAAATTTTTTCTCCAGTTAAATTCCTTGTAACTCGGACACACAATTTTCAACACGACGACGCCACAATAAAAAACAAATGACAATCTCGCAAATCAAAAAATACCATGTTCCCAGAGAGTTCCATTTTCAAATGTCGTAACTGATTATCTATTTCTTTTATTATAAGTGACCATTTCCGGAAACTTGTAACATGCCCCACGAATATGTATCGTCGAATGGAAGTTTGAATTCGGACTGAGCATTATTGAGTTACTGCATTACTTGAGCAGAACATTATTGAGGTATTTGAAAGCAGATTGATTTAAGGGACCTCAAATTTTAAACGAATTATCCTTCTTCGTCGTATGGATGATAAACCAACCAATCCGATCATAGCGGTAGTATTTTAAAAATTACGTTTCATCTTACTACCAGTTACTATTATGTTTTTAAGCAGTTATAATAGTACATCTGCATATTTTATATTTTTTTCGTATATCTATGTATAATCCAAGATTTTATTCATTTATTCAAATGCTATTACCATAAATGTATTTGAATGCGTACATATTTATTTTCTATGATCAATAATTACTGCTAGGGTTAGACCAGGTTTTTTGCTGTTGTTTTTATTAGTTATAAAGAAATTCAATTAAAATTAATATTTAAAAAATGTTTAAAAACCATAAGACATAATTTTGAAATTGAGATTTTGAAATTGAGATTTATTGTGATTTTATATTTAACAATGTATAACGTATATCAGTATTTGGTATGTACAAAAAAATCTATACCCGTTTCAATAAATTAATATAATGTTTGATGCCATGGCGCCGCAATGTAATATTAAAACAATCACAATGTGCAATCTCCTAAATGAGACCATTAAAATAATTGCTCTGCGGACGGGGCGTGGTGGCGGCACAAGCAGTGACGATTTCCCAAAAGGCCAATTTTCAATAGTGGCTGGAAGTGCAGTGTAGCTACCATTCCCTTGCAGAGTGCAAGTCGCCGTCGGCAACACGTACGCGCAGTAATTCGCGGTGCGCCGTCTAGCTGCGATCCAAGGAAGCTCCGAATGGCGTCACGTGGTCGATATGGGATCGCAGATTGAATGAGATATGGGCGCTGCCGCGGCATGTCGTCCGCTTCGCTCCGTACTCGCTTACATTACACCTAATGGGCGAATATTAAATATTGTGAGGAATGGCGTCTATTAATATTGAAATATGACTATAAACATTTAAAATAACCAGAACTGTAAAAATGGACGTGTCCTGTGCGCTATGCGTGGGCTATGCGTGTAATTATATTTAATTATATTCGTGAAAACATACAATTGATGAAAAGCTAGTTTTCACGACAACATAAATAAGTTAATAGTAAAAACACATTTTTAAAAACAAGCTTTTATTAAAATGCTCTGCTCCGAGCCAACCCTGGGTGCAGCAGCCATATCATAGTGGAACTTAGAATGGACTATCATAATTGAATGCGTATATACCGTGGAATTTGAATTGCGCACAAATTTAAAGGTGTGATTGTACCCATTACATTCTACCCAATCTACAAAAATATTTTTTTGTTTTTTTTTTATTGTTACATGTTTAGTTCGCACGGGTCTTTCGAAGCTGAAAACTTGGTCTCTTACTAATGGTAAAGGTTACTATAGAAGTAAAAAATCACCTTTTGCAAGGTCGAGGTCATTTTCATGTACATATTGACTGGCGTAACGCTATTCTTAACCTTTCTGTCACCTGTACATAACTTATCAACAATATTCTTATTCTAATTATTATCGCGGTTTCATTACTGTGCACGGTTGATGCCTTCACGCACACATTATATCACGACGAACAACCTCCAAATATTTCTATTGGGCTCGTTATTTTCTACGTTGAACTTCTAATTATACTTTATTAATACAGAAGGATAACCTAATCACACTGCTTTCTAGAATTCTAAACGTCTTCATTCCAGGACTCAGGATAAATCTTCATAAGATATCTCTCATTACCGACTACCTTTCTTCCAATTTCCTTTAAAGAGCAGCTCCGTTCGCGTCGTAGTCAAACGTATAATTTGCCCGTCCGCGAATACGTGTCTCTGGACTGAGCATTATCGGCCTTACCTTTGTGTCTGTGTCTCCTGCACTGAGACACAGATTTATATGAGAGTATAGTGTATTCAAATCGGATGGGACACTCATAGACATTCTCGTTAATAAACAATATGTTTGATGTCAAATAGATATTGTGGGATCTAGACGTCCGCTGCCATGAAGTTACAATAAGCTGGACCACCGGGCGAAGTGGATTAAATTTGTACCAAGTCGTTAATTCTAGCTATAATAAGCTAATTTTCACGTCATTTAGTGCATTCAAAATCTCATATTAGAGCGTCATTTCTATCAAGTTCATCATTATTTATCGTATTTTGACAACTGAGTAGTTCTGCCAAGGTGGAAAAAGAACGCGTCCACATAAAAGAAACAGAAAAATAAACACCGAATTTATGACGTAAATAGATTCATTTTTATCAGTCATGATATTAAATAGTCAATAGCTTCATTGGCATCAGTCATGACTGATACCAAAGAAGCTATTGACTATTTTATGAATATTTTAAAAACAATAATCTTAAAAAATATTAAAGAGAAATATGCCCCCCCATTCCAAAAGATAAATTAAGCCTTGGATGACTCCAGCACTTCTCAAACGTGTAAGGCGTAGAGATAGACTTCATATAGCCGTTAAATTAGATCCTTCAGACAAGCTATACAGGAAAACGTAAAATAACCTTAAAACTACAGAAATTAAATTGTCATATAATCTAAAGAATGTAAATTCTACATTTCTAGAGCCATCGATACCAATAAAATTGAATCGATCATGATATTGATTTTCTATCCGATAACAGAGTAAATGTGCCTTGTGGTATTTATAGACGTTTGCAGTCCATTACTTTCCATGGAAAGTAATGGACTCCAATCGACTCCTCAAAAGTCTTTTTATAAGCATTTATGGTCAATGATTGACCATAAACTCTCAAAATAAAAATCTAAATCAAAATGTTCTTTATTCATATAGACACAATTGAATATTATTTTTAATTTATGTTCTTATGATGCATCCAAGCCTTACTCCCAAGCCGTTTTGTCATTTACATAATCAGATATTGTAGTATGCTTTTTTATACAATTTTGCTTTGATGGTAGCTTTAAACTTATTTACAGATAGTTCTCTAATAGTATGAGAAAGTTTGTTATAGAATCGTATACATTGTCCCAAAAAAGATTGGCATTTTTTGTTATTGGTAGTATTTTGGCCACAATTGGTTTTTTTGCCACAAATATGAATGCCTTCAATAATTTAATAGTTCAATAGATTCTAAGGAATAATTACATTCAATATAATTTCACTTAATAGTGCAGAAGAGTGAACTTTCCCATTTAATGTATCGAAAAGGTATTAGTATATAAAAAGATAAACATAGGATTGCTTTTATTTTTCGTTTAACCTTTATCCAACGTATCTATTAAAACATCGGACTGAACCATTGAAGGTAACTAACTCTGACAGTTGATAGTGCAGGCTTGATGATGGCCAATTTGCTGCTCTGAGTCACCTTCACATTTTTAAGTTGAGGGGATTTCTTTAAGTGTAATCGGCGGACGAAGATATATTCGAAACTTTTATATTTACTTTTACCTGAGTTTCTCTTTCTTCTGATATTTCTTTATACCAGATCTTATGTCCAAATGCGAATAAATATCTCTTGATGATTACTGATATGTCGTAGTAATCATTGCCTCATTATAACCTCATTGAGTATTTCGAAACCAATTTTAATACATTTTTATACTAATATAACGCTCACTGATCAAACCACATCTGAAACTAAAAAACCATCCATCCTGAAACATTAAATCACTCTATTCCATAGATCTCAAATTCACGCGAAATATCATTCAAAATTCAACTATTTGAATAATAATCAAGTAATCGTATAATAATCCATTGATTAATAATCAAGTAATTGATTATGCATTGTTATTTCGCTTGAATTGAGATTTAATCGAGTGATTTTATGTTTCAGGCAAGTTGGTTGCTTAGTTTTAGAGATGCTTGGGTGAAGGGTAGAGCCGGCTCTAGGGTTTTTGGCACCCTAGGAGAAAACAAATTCTGCGCCCACATTAAATTGAAATGCCTTCGGGGTCTGCCGGGTATGGAACTATGCTATGGAATGGAGCTTCGGAATAACGTTTTCGGTAATAATTGTTATAACAAAACTTTGATTTTATAACCTGTGATTAACGACTGGGATATGTAAATAAAACGAATGTCAATTTTACATAATATATATATTAATTTAGTATCCACAAACCTCAATGTATTATGTTAGTTGGAAAAGTACTTCTAACAATGGCTTTAAATTTTAAGTTTTTTTCGAACTTCGAATAATTAGAATCTAAATTAGAAACGCTTTATACCACACAGTTTTATATTAGGAATCCGTATATTATCGGTTTATTGGTTTATAGTAGTATTATGTATAATATATACAGTTCTCTCAATAACAAACAGAAACTCAGTTTGATTACAGATTGTTTTTCTGTTTTTATAACACCTAAAAAATCGGTTGTATCACCCCAAGACTTTCCTGTCAAGTAGCCAGGAACTTAATTTATCTGAATATTAATATCATAAATCCTACTACAACCCCCTACCCCCAACCTAGCGCCACCTTTTAACCCTAGAAAATCGAAATCGAAATCGACTTCGACTTAGACTTTTTCGACTTTTCCGACTTTTTCGACTTTTCCGACTTTTCAGACTTTTCCGACTTTCTCGACTTTTTTAATTTTGTATCTGCTGTTGACCGTTGAGGAGTTGCCTCGCCTATTCGGGAGCCAACCCAGGGTACATCAGCCATGTCATGATGAAACTTGAAAGTTGCTATCATAATTGAATGCGTACACAACATTTTGGGTCTCTGCTGTTGACCGCTGAGGAGTTACCTCGTCTGAAGCCAATCCAGGGTACATCAGCTATTTCATGTTGCAACTTGAAAACTGCTATCATAATTGAATGCTTACACAAAATTTTGGGTCTCTGCTGTTGACCGTTGAGGAGTTCCGTCGTCGTGAGCCAACCCAGGGTACATCAGCTATGTCATGGTGAAACTTGGAAGTTGCTATCATAAATGAATACGTATACAAAATTTTGGGTCTCTGCTGTTGATCGTTGAGGAGTTCCCTCGTCGGGAACCAACCCAGGGTACATCAGCCATGACATGGTGAAATTCGGAAGTTGCTATCATAAATGAATGCGTATACAAAATTTTCGGTCTCTGCTTTTGACTGTTAAGGAGTTCCCACGTCGTGAGCCTACCCAGGGTACATCAGCCATGTCATGGTAAAACCTGGAGAGGTTATCATAATTGAATGCGTATACAAAATTTTGGGTCTCTGCTGTTGACCGTTGATGAGTTCCCTCGTCGGGAGCCAACCCAGGGTGGACGGATTGCATCCACAATCTTTTCAGGTCATGCCTTGACTAAATGATGCCTGCATGCTATATTTCAGCTTAATCGGATGAAGCGTTTTGGCGCTATCGTTGGATAATACACACATACAGACACACAGAAGTGAGTCCACAATACTTTCCTTAAACTGGAAAGTAATACACTGGAAAGTAAAACTGGAAAGTAATACACTTGATATTTTTTGTTATTGGATTATTGTTTTCCCCAAAAGTCACTTTGAAATACTATTTACCAGTATTTATACTCCTAAAATCCTAATCGTACTTTTCTTGCTTTCTGCTTAGCAAATTCTTATATCAGGGATTTTGAGTCTAACTGTTTTGCTATCTCACTTTCAATATGAATTGTCGCGAGACCCAAGTATTTGCTGGCACATTGTACTACGCAGATATGCCCTAGGCATCCGCCTGGGTTGCCTATTTGGAAGGCAACCTAGGCGGTGAAGGGTCAAATATATATATCTGCTTTATGTTGTTTTATCATGAAATTAATTAATTAATTAAATAAAACACCAAAGCTATAGTGTTTGGTAACTGAGCTTCAAAATGAGATGCAAAGTGGCTGCTTTGGAAAAAGTGTCGAATCTGGGATTTTATTGTACATCCATCTCCTAAACTGTGATCGTGGAGCTTCCATTGTAAGCGACTTCGCCTACCTTCTTCGTACTTTATGCCTCGTATCTTCAATCTACTACCGTAGTAATTGCCTATCATGAATTTAAAGGCGGCTAATACGCCAAAGGATCCGCCCGTAATGCTCTTATTTCATTTTACCGTAACATATTCAGAATCAGTCATGTACTGAATTTCCATTACGTCGAAGAAAATATACGTAGAAGGAGTATTACGTAGGTAGAAGGTGGCTTTAATTTATCTTCGTATAAAAATAAATAGGTTTTTAAATCACGCACTTTTTTCAAATCAAATAACTTCTTAAGAAATGTAGGTCACGGTTTCATGATTTATTTGGAAAATCAAGTCACTTAGAGTTACTGTTACTATACGGGCCGGCTCAGTATAAAGTATAAAGTTCACTCGCTCTAAAATCATCGGGTTAGTCGCTCTAAAATGCAGTGAGAATAATTTTAGAGCGAATGAGCTTTAGACTGAGTGATCCCCGTTAAAATATTGAAAAATGACATCGCGGGTCACTCAGTATAAAATGTAGCAATTCACTCCTCAGAGTGTCAGTCAGTCTAAAATGTAGCAACCGGTGAATTATAACAGCTTGTCCGCTACCGAAAAATAGCGGTCTGCGAATTGTTGTTAGTTGTCCTGTTTTGTTTCGCGTTATTGGATAATAGGTTCACCTCGTTATCGGCGCACGGCCGTCCCCTGAGATCAGATGGCAATAACCTGATATCCATCCCTGGTCATAGCAGTGACTTTTTTCATACTCCTTCTCCGTGGAAGCTGCATGGCTCTGGAAGTCGCTTACAAATTCGAAGTCGCTTGAAAGGCCTCTACCTGTTGTTGAATTAGCGGTAATTCGGTTTGAATTTATCGCGGAACATAGCGTCCTTTGCCCGTCTCTAACCTCGGAATCGGGTGGTCAATTAGTCGTTTCAAGAGTACCTGACAAAAGGTCAGTATTCACCCCCCTCAACCCTTGCTTGGTCGATAATAAATTATTTCCAGACTCCTCCAGTTACGCACTTAAGTCGGAATGCACAGTCGATTGACTGACGCTCCGCGGTGCACAAACCGTCCAGTAGCGCCCTAAGGTCATTTCCCAAGGGACCCTGACCCTTGCATGCAATGAAAGGCAGGGGAAACAGTTTCTTACCGGGGTAGACCCTCATCCGAGGAGGCTCCTGAATAGGAGCTGAACCGTGAGTAAAGCCAAATCCAAAGAACGAGGTGGACCAGCGGCGCCGACTTCTTGAAAACCTCGTGGGTGCTCATGCAGTCGACTCAGGTGGCTCCTATAAAACTGGCGAAGTGCGAGAGGAGAAATGCACACTGACCGACAAATAAATATTCTACCTACATAATCCGTCAATTCATGTACAGTAGAACTTGAGTTATAAGCGAACAGACAGGCAGTAGGATAGAAAGATGTTGCATTTATTTTATAAAGAATAGAAACGGAAGAGAAGAAAGAAGATAAGTAAAAATGATAGATCTAATAATAAATAATGTTAATCTGTTTATAGCTTTTTTAAAGTGTATTCTGTCTGCTGCACCTTTGCATCGTTGTACTTATTTATACTAAAATATAAAAATGAAACGATAATTATTTTATCAAAGATGTACATAAATTTAATTAGCAGAAAAAATAATATTTAGTATCTGCCTAATGTACACAACTTGATGTGTACTGCAGAACGAAATATATAATCAACATTAATAAAGCTTTGTTAACTGAAGTGTATGCATGAGAAGGGTCCTGCACTTCTTCGGTCATGTTGCCAGGAGAAACCCAGAGAATCTGGAGAAAATGCTTTCCGGGGGTCAAGTGGAGGAAAGAAGAAGCAGAGGCAGATCACCGGCCAGATGGAACGACCTCATCAAAGAAGTTACAAAAGGGTCAACACAATCTGCGACCCGCCATGCAGAAGACAGGTCGAAGTGGAGGAGCCTCGTAGGCAAACTGTTGTCGGTCACGATCCCGTTGAGGCCACGATCCTCGGTAATGAGGGAACGACGGAGAAGAAGAAGATGAAGTGTTTCAAAATGTTAGTAATTATTGTCATATTTTCTTCTTTTCTCATCTTACGAACTACAGCTCTATTTATAAATATATCAGCGATTTCTTCAAGGTCCAAATCATCTGCTATTTCTCGGTTTACATGCACTACCATGTGATCATTCAGTCTTTGCTGGGTCATCGTACTTCTTAAATAAGTTTTTATTCGCCTTAATGCTGAAAACGACCGTTCGGCAGTACATGTCGATACTGGAATAGTTAAAACGATTTTTAACAATTTAATGACTTCAGGTATTATATCTTTGGTGGATTCGCAAGGAGAAATTATAAAAAAAACAACATCTTCCACGTTATTCAGTCTATAATTTTTTGTTCGTGCAATATCTAAAAGCATGTTACGATGAAGAACCAAACGATCCATATCAAAGTCATTTCCGTAAAACTCTTTTAAATAACTGCTGATTGTATCGTTTTGCTCAGTAAAAAATAGTTCCATGTTACTTAAATGTGTCAGCATTTTTAGTAAAGCGCTGTTCAATGCAGCCTATGACTTTATCTAACACTTCAAAATATATTGTTCGATAAAAGTCAGCTGGCGAGGAAAATTGGTGCGGTTCATTTGAAGAGTCGTCTTTCTTTTTAGGTCTCCTTCTTATTTTTGGAGTTTTAGGTTCATCCAATTCCAAGATATGCGCTAAGTCGAGAGTAGATTTCCAAACGATTTGAAACTTTTCATCAGTTCTTTGGGACGATATAATTTGCTTGGCAGTATTAATATTATCGACAGCTTTTGCAGATGTAAAGATTTCTTCTGTAAAGTAGCATTTAGAGCCTCGATACGGTCAAGAATTTCTATCAGAAATTTGATAATAAAAAGAGATTCGAAAGACTGAAGACTTTTTAAAAACCCCTTTGCTTTTGTGCCGGCATCATCTTTCTGACTTTTTGTGTCGTTCAAAAAACATAGTAGTACACTATAATTATTTAGAATAATTTTCAACGAAGATATACGGCAACACCATCTTGTTGGGCAAAATGGCCGCAGAGAAAGGTATTGATCATCATTAGCTGCCTGAAGTGATTCGAAACAAGCTTGACATTTTAGCGAGCCACGTACAAATACGATAAGTTCTCTTATTAATACTAAAAAATCTTTTATTGCAGCTACTTTTTTCATTGTGTCTTGAACAACTAGGTTTAACGAATGAGCGATGCAATGCACATGAATTGCCCTTGGTTCGATAGCTTTTACCCGCGACTGAAGGCCAGTATGTGCTCCACTAACATTAGCAGCGCCATCTGTGCATAGACCCCTACACGCTTTAATATTTATGTCGAATCTTCTTAGCACGTCATTGAAAATTTCAAACAGAATTTCGGATGTTGTTAATGTCGTTTTATAGAGGCCGAAAAAAGTTTCATGTATATTAAGCTGTGAGTCCACATAACGAAAGCAAAATGTGACTTGTTCATGATTGGAAATATCACTAGTTTCATCAACCATAACTGAGTAATAGACCGCATTTTGTACTAGTTTGATTATTTTATGCAATGTTTCGTGACTCAAAATCGTACACAGTTCGTTAGCGATATCGTGTTATAACCACTTATAGATTCTCTTATAGATAGACTCCGCGATAGATTCGGTAGACACCGTATCACCGCTTCATTAGGGAGAGGATCGCGCAAGCGACCCCGATCCTGTAACCAGTCGGAAGCCAGGAGGTATCCTAAAGGTTAATTCCAGTCAGAGATATCCTTCCAAACTGGTAATCATGGGACAAGGTTGGCCACTGGGGTACCTTTCCGGATGCCTCGCCGTAAGGCGCTGGCCTCTGACGGGCAGGTAACGTCACTAGACAGTGGATTGTTTTTCGTCCCAAGTCTTCTGCGCTCACCTCACGGGAGACAGAACGAACAAGTCACAATATCGTTAAAACTTCATAAGGTGATGGGTTCGCCCGTCGTAGTTAACAGCTCGACCCTTAGACAACAGTCGATAAGGTTTTATTCATTGTCGCTCGATAGGTAGGTATAAAAGAATAATTGTTTCAGTTGGGTGAGTCGTTTCTTAGGCTACACCTCTGGAGTGATACAACGTCAGGTCGAGTCAATTAGTAGAACGATAAACATGTCTAGACGCGCCTTAATTTGTAAAAATAGCTAATGCTTAATTTTGAGCAATCAGTGAGACAGAGAGAGCGCACTCAAATCGCAAAATGGCAAATTGCCCTCGCTTCGTTGCGGCTGGATACTACATTTTACTTGATATTAAATGACTGAATATGAGAGGTTAAATATTTGGGATAGCAGAAACTATCCAACTTATTTAATAACTATATTGGATGGTAATAGGAGACCAAGTGGGTTCTATTTACACCAGTAGGTAAATTATGCGGTAATAATGAACAATTTCAGAATAAACACGATATGTGAGGTCACTGACCGGTCGTCAGTGACCTCACACATCGAGGTGTTTTGATGTAAAGCTTCTTAAAATCAGTCTGATACTTACGTGTACAAGCATATACGTCTGATAATGAAAACGTACACATCGTCTTTCTTTAATAATTCCTAAATTCTAAACAATTACCCTCAAAGACACAAGTGCTGTATGTTTCTTACCATATATAGTCGACTCGCCAATACGATAGTATATAGTCATAACATATATAGTCGACCGGCAATTCTCATGGGCTATGGGACGTCTGTGGGGAGGAGAGGGGGAAGGGGAAGGGGGAGCGCAACGATAACTGATCAAAACTCTCGGTTCTTTCTATTCCCTGTAACTAACGTGTATAGTTTGTCAAGGTCGATCGACATACCTTTTAATAAATGTGCTTTCGCCAATATTTCTTAGTAAAATACTTAAAATAGGTTTGGAGTATCCTTCAAAATTGGAAATATCAGCTTTAACCTGCGCAAGACACAAGTGAAAATACAGATTGCACATTTCAACGGAGGCATTTTTAATAGCGTTGTAAGAAGTTTTCTATGTTTCAAAGAGTTGAGGCGGCGTGCGCCTCTACCGGCGCTGTCCCCGAGCCAATAGACATAGCGAGCAGACAACAACGATCTGCCGAAGACATCTTCAAGCTAATGGACATAGAATTTAGGACCACTGGCATGCAGCAGACAAACGCTTCGAAGCGATCTTCTGGTACATTAATTTTTTTATAGTGGTTATGGAAACAGAGTCTATGTGTCCATCTTAGAGTGATTTTAGCGACTCTCTGCTGTGGACGTTTCAGGTTAAAATATAGGCGGTGCGCGGCGACACAGACCACCCTCTTTTTAGACTTTTTTATTTAAAATCGTCTTATATGACGTGCACTTGGTTAAAAGGCGAGAACACCGCCCGAGAAGGAAAGTTAGTTGCTTAAATTATTACAATATCTATCTAGGGGGAAGTTCCATAATGCCGGACAGCACCTAGAAAGGGACACTAATAGTATCTCGACTATCGATGCGCGATCGATACAAAGACGTAGGAAAAGAAAAAGCGTACGCTTCCCCGCATTCTTTTAACCCATTTTTGTATCGATCGCGACGCGACTTGTCGAGATACTATTAGTGTCCGACGCTAGGTGCCGGCCGGCGTTATAGGACTTCCCCCTAATGATAGTCCTCCTAATGAATAGGAAAATCAACGCAAACCTACTCAAATTAATTACTAAAGTCGAAACTCCGCGCGAGGCGAAACCGCGAGACGTAGCTAGTCTTTTATAAATCCCATATATCAAAATATATCCAACGAGAAAATTAAATAATATGAAATTATGTGGAGGTCTGCTACATATCCCCATAGTAGTCAATTGAACGTTCTTAGAAACCCATTTCACTTGATAAATCCGGGTCACTAACATAACCTTATTATTTCGGAAACTAATAATGCTAGCTTATCCACTTAAACAGTATTTTATAAACAACTTAATACTACTCAAACGAAATGAATAATTTTCCCAATTACTGTAAAGTAATGATATTAAAAAGGCTAAATCAAAATAGATGCGTTTTTGGAAATCAAACTACGAATTAGTTGCACTCGTTTTTGATTTTGTTTCTGTTTTCTCACATAAAAAATGTAAGAAGCTCTTAGTATTGAATAATAATTGTTATTGTGGTTTTTTGGATAAGTTAGCAACAATTAGAGCTGTCAACAACAAAGGGCGAACCCGTCACCTCAGAAAGTTTTAACGATATTTATCGCTCTGCCTCCCGTGAGATGAGCGCAGAAGACTTGCGACTAAAAATCAAACCACAGTCTAGCTACTCCACCTTCCCGTCAGAGGCCAACGCCTTACGGCGAGGCACAGGGAAAGGTAACCAGCGGGCAGCCTCACCCCTTGACTACCAGTTTGGAAAGATCTTTCCATCTGTAATTAACCTTCAGGATACCTCCTACCTCCTGACTGGTTACAGGATCGAGGTCGATTGCGCAGACCTCTTCCTTATGAAGCGGTGATACGGTGTCTACCGAATCTATCGCGGACCACGGCATCCTTTGCCCGGCTTATTCAGTTAGGTTAACAACCACCCCCGCTTTATAGGAAACATTACTGTTCCCAGACTCCCCGGGCTGTTTGCAAAATCGATTGGCTGACGCCGTACGATGCGCAGACCGTCCAGGAGTGCCCGAAGGTTGACTCCTAGGGGAGGCTGGCCCGCAGGCCAGCGTACTACCCTGGCTCTCCCTTTTGCGTGGAGGCCGCCGGATGAGTCTTGACCCGTGACTGTGACCAACCCTGAACGAGTGGGTCTTCGTGACCAACTCCAACAGGGCCCATTAGCTCCCACTAGCATAGGATATGTTAGCACTAGGATAAGTTAGCACTCTTAGTTTCCGAGATTTTCATACATTTATGTTGGTGACCCGGATTCATTGCTCTTTAGTGTATAGCACAGTACCCAATTATGCATAAATATATCATCCTACGGTACAATTGCTATTTCGATATTGTAATTTGTCGACCTATTTAAAATAGCGAAACGCAATTAGGAAGCAGAGTAATATATTTGATACAACGAGCGGTGCATTTTGTAATGCCTCCCGCGGGTTCCATTTAAGTACTGCAAACGTCTTGGCATCCCCCCCCCCCCCGCCTCCCTGGATTCTCCTCATTCAGAACGCGGCTCATATCGGGCGGAGGCCGGGTGCAGTGCCCTAATCAGAAAGCCGCCCTCGAACGCTTCATTATTTCGGTCACAAAGACGCCAGCGGAATCAGCGTCGCGACTCCTTATCGCGACTTTCTGACAGCGTTGCCAAGTACTGAAATTAAATCCTGAAGGATTGAATAGTTGGTGGAATGGTGTCGTACATTAAGTAAGTAATTTACGTTTTTGGCGTGAAACATCTTTACAATTACAATGAAACCGAAGCCTATGGTCACCATGTCATAATTATGGTCGTTAACTATTGGCCTCATACACAAACTTAGTCGCGCAACGAGCCATGGAGAGAGCTATGCTTGGAGTATCGCTACGTGATAGGATCCGAAATAATCCGGAAATCTGCTAAAGAACCAAGGTCACTGACAAAGCTCAGAAATTTAAAATGGCAATGGGCAGGCTTTATAGCTCGCAGAACCGACAACAGTTGGGGAGAAAAGGTTTACGAATGGCGACCACGAACCGGCAGACGCGGCGTGGTACGGCCCTCGAAAAGATGGACCGATGACATTGCCGCGGTCGCAGGAAGTAGGTGGATGGAGGCGGCTTAAGACCGCTCGTCGTGGCATTCTCTGGTCTGCCTGGGTAGGCAGACCATAGAATGCCATGACGAGCCAACAGTCCAACAGTGGACGTCTACCTTAAAATAATGAAGCAACATTTCAGTACTTTTTAGTTCAATTATTCTTTTTTATCTGCGTTTATTAATTTTGACTATTTAGTACGTCTGACTATTGAACACTGTTTATATTTTTTTGCATTTTTGTTATTTCAGTGATTTTTGTAGTACCTTTTAGTTTAATTGTTTTGTTTTTTAACCTGATATTATTTTTGATTATTTTATTATTCTTGACTATTGATTTAATATTTTATTTTTAGACAATTGATATTAAACCTTTATTTTAATTACAATATTATAGAAAATTTACTTCCGTGAGATGCAGCCTGGCATAGGAAACTAAAAATCTGAAAGACCGAATGCAATTTTTATATATAAATTTTTACCGGAATTTATCGCGGACGACGGCATCCTTTGCCCGGCTGTTCACCCGTTGGTCGTTTCAAGAACAGTTGCAGTAAGGTTAACAACTACCCCAATCTATAGAAGACAGTACTGTTTCCAGAATCTCCCGGCTGTCGGTCAGAATGCGCAATCGATTGGCTTAGGCCCCACGGTCCGGAAACCGTCCAGGAGCGCCCGAAGGTTGTTTTCTGGGGGAAACTGGCCGGCAGGTCAAAGTCCTACCCTGCGTGGAGGCCGCCGGATGGGTGTCGACCCGTGCGTTTGACCGACCCTATACAACTGGGTCTTAGTGGTCTAACTGCAACAGGGCCCATTAGCTCCCCTATTCGACGGTATATGGCAGCATTGTCAGAAAGACCGTTGCGTGGCGGGGCAGGTTGGCTGTCACGTGTCTCAGTCTGAAAATATGAAAAACGGCCATTCAATTGGACGCACGTGCCCCGCCCCATTCACCGCGAATGCCTGAAATACAGCCCGAATGTTTCATCTGAATGAATTGTTAACGGGAACAAATGTCTCTTTTGTACGACTTGTCAGCCGCCCCTCGTAAATTTAGATGAATTCATTGTGACGCATGTTTTTATTAATGGTGAAAATAAAATGTTAGTCACGTTAGCTGCCATTCGCATTTGGCGAATTGTGTTGACGTTCAGTTTTACAATGTTTAAAGTTACAAATAACATACGAGACCTGAATATAGTTATAACACAGTATTATAAGGATACGGTAGATCATTTTGAGACTGGGCTATCGTTGGAAGGGGTATGAGATAAGGGAGAAAGTACAGCATACCAGTTAGTCGTACAAATTTCAGTAAGGATAGAGGGTACGCTTGAAAGCGAATGGTAATTTCGCTAGTTAAATATTATTCAACTTTATTTATTTCACAATTTATTATGTCTGTCGACGTTATGTGATTCGTATGGCGATTCAATTCATCACTATATCTGCTGCTATAGATGCCATCAGCAGATAACCTAAGCCCGATCCACTCCCATTTAACTTCTTGTTTTCTAACGTATACGACTTAAGATGAATTATAGCATCAAATCAAAAGCAACTTCACGTGCGATGATTTCAAGCTAAACATAATTCTTCCTATTCTCGAGGCAGTGCTTCCAATTGGTGCCCAGGTCATTAACTTTTCGATTGTCAATTAGGTGTGTCCAGTATCTGGAAATACGCTCAAGTTATTTGTCTCTTTGCACACATTACTTGCCTTATATTCAAAGATTTTCGATGAATTTTCACACTCGATTTTATTTGAAGTGTTGTTCAAAGCGTTGTTTACATCCAACTCGGTCATTTCTTTTACATAATCTGCTCGATCCTTCTCAGCCTGTTTTCGGCCGGGCCATAGCACTACCACACTGCCATAGTTAAGGTCACTGAGGATACTAATATCGTCTTTTTATCGACTTTTTATCATGCATATCGCATTTAAATGCGATATGCATAATAAACAGTCAATGCTCACTTCATGATTTTAGTGGAGCTAATGGGCCCTTGCCACGAAAACCCATACTGTTCAGGGTTGCTCACTTTCACGGGTCAACACCTATCCGGCGGCCTCCACGCATGAAGTGCGAGCCCAGGCAGGACTCCGGCCTTAGGGCTAGTTTCCCCTAGGAGTCAACCTTCTGGCGCTTCTGGACTGTACTCTGACTAACAGTCGGGGGAGTTTGGAAGCAGTATTGTTTCTTATAGAGCGGGGGTGGTTGCGGACCTTACGGCGACTGCTCTTGAAACGACCATCGGATACCCGGTCCTGAGTCAATAGTCGGGCAAAGGATGCTGTGGTCCGCGATAGATTCGGTTTACACCGTTTCACCGCTTCGTAAGGGAGAGGACCGCGCAAGCGACCTCGAACTCGTAACCAATCGAGAGACCGGAGTAATCTGGTCGCAATTGGAAGTAGCGGCGTGAGTGGAAGCCCGCTGGGTACATACCTGGTTATCTCACGGATAAGGCATTGGCCTCTTACGGGCATGTGGCGGAGCTTGACAGTGGACTTTTTGTCCAAGTCTTCTGCGCTCACTTCACGGGAGATAGAACGAACAATCGTTAAATCTTCCTGAGGTGACGGGTTCGCCCGTTGTAGTTGACAACTATATTTGCTTGATTTTACTAGCGCATTATTTCCGTCTATTTTGACATGCTGGTTGAACGGATGCGCTTTTTTAACATTTCTTAGCTAAAGTATAAAATGGTTTGATCTACGTGGACGAACACTGTGCGTAAAATCATCTGACAGCAGGATCAGTGTTCGATTATCCTTGGATTTATTGTTAAAAATAAGATAAAAATAAATGCGGACTACCGCAACGACGGTAATCCAATAAAATAAATTGAAATAAAAGAAATAATTCGTATTTCCTCTAGCCATTCGTATAGCCATTTATTAGATAAGTAATTTCATGTCGTTCTCTTTTAACACGACTGTCCAACAAAAAAGAGTGTAACGTGTTCAGGGTTCATGTACGTTTCCGTATTCCACCATAACACCATAACGCTTGAACCGATTTAGAAGTGTGTGGTATTGTTAGAATCGTAATTTCATCCTGGTGCCGTGACACCTTGCTCTCAAATAAGGAGAAAGCAGCGTCTTCGATATAAATCGCCGGGTTAAGCAAAGCGTGTTGACAGTCATCATTTGACAGTCTAGTTCTTTTTCGTGCTTTCTCTTCACGGCCGTCAGGAATAAACCCGGTAGGCTGAGTAAAAAGAGAAGTATTTGGAAAATTAATTTAGCAAAATAAATTATACGAAATTTTCAGTTAATAACATAGTGACGGCCGTATATATTCTATGTTTACGAGTATATGCTGCGGACAAATTATTAACATTGCCAGTTGACATTTTTAGCGATCAAAACTCGCTTCCGAAAAAATCACTAATTACACTTACCCAAATTTCTACATTATGAAAAAGGAAATATATTTCCGTGTTCTCTTTCTAGTTTAATAAGCTACATGAGTGCATGGAAAAAACAAAATAAATCACTCTTAATACTCCGCCGCGCTGCTCCATTGGGAGATCTTTTAACGTTGCCGACTTATACATTAAGAGATTAAACAAACTTATAGACCAAGAGCGGTTCCCAAAATTTTACTTCAACAGAATATATGATAATATCTCGGTAGCAAAATTAATTTTTGGTTATTCTGTTCAGTTTAATTCCAAAACTGTTTGTTTGTTTCTACTCTTTATCGTAAAATTTTACAATGGTCGGGTTTATTATCATACGACAATCTCTTACAACCAACCTTACTATGGAGCAGTGGCGTGCCCAGGGTTGGTGAATGGGGCAAGCCCTACATACTTTTTATTTTTTTACGCTTTTTATAGTTAAAAATGTGGTACCTCTTTACTCTTCAATCGTCAGTTTTTTTTGTACTGCTCGTGGCGTAGATTCAATAAAGCACACTGAAGGCATGCTACTGCTAGACAGAGTTCAACATATACTTATCAGCAGTCGCATACCTGCGGTGGCTTTAAGAAATGCCGTTTTATTTGCTTGTGCGAGTGAAATCAAGCTAGGGCAGACCTCAATTTCCTCCATTGTTTATCAGGCAATAAAAACCACAAATCAATTTAAATTAAATAATAAAAAATCTGCTTTGTCACTTGTTCAAAAGAAACGGAACTAAATACGTAACTGCTCGCATTCTACTTCCATAACGCAAGCCTGGCTTAAAGATCAATACAAAAGTCGTATAAATACATATATTGTTTTGCGTAAATTGCCACAGATTAGAATGAGAAGACCACTGATTTTGAAAGCCTTGTTGCAAGCCCATGTGTGCGAGCGAGATGACTAGTTGAACTGAACTCGGTAAGATTCCAGCGAATTGTCGCTTTGTCGATAGGCTGTTTTGTAGCGTGGAGCGATCTGTGCCCGAGATAGTAATAGGCGCTCGCAAATTCATATATTAGTTTAGCTACCTTTTTAAGAAGATTTTTAATATATAAGGCAAGCCGGGCTTTTCGGCTTGTATAAAGGAACCGCCACTGCTATGGAGTGTTTATATGTATGTGTACGTGTATAATAATAATAATAATTTGTAATGTATAATAATAATTTCTTTATTGTGAACTGTAAGTAGGTCGTACAAAATGGATAGGTACTATTTTATTTGCTATACAGTTTACCTATAAGGCGTAAAATATTTATTTTACGATAATTGATTATATTTTCACTTCGCAAGTCGAAGGAAAACAAATCTGTAAAAGTATTAGGTTTTAGACGTATTAAAAAGACTACATATTAAGTAAAATGTCAGTTTGTGTTTAAATTAAAATGTTATCATGGAATTATTAGGTTATCTACGGTTAGTCAAATAGAGCTAGAATGAAATATAAATGTTTAAAGTTTAAAATGTGTGAATGCGTTTAAAATGTGTTTAAAAGAAGTGTATCTTGTCATTGCATTCGATCGACAGAATTGAAAAGCAATTTTATTAATTATATCCCGACGGAAAATGGCGACCCAGCCGGGAATCGAACCCGAAACCTTACAATGTAAGATCATGCAACCTAGCCATTATGCCAACACAGTGTTCTTTTCTTGAAAAAAATAATGTTAAGTCCCGAACGCAATTAATATATGTGCACACACCCCTTATCTATTCTAAATTAGTTTGCCTTTTTGTTTCATTCTTAAAATAATGTATTAAGAAGTACTAGCATTTTTAATTTGCATTCTTAAACGCTGAGTCGCATTGTTCAGCGACTATGGAGCCATAAATTAAGAAACCCGAGCTGCTTCGGCATTTCGCTTGTACAACTCCAGCAGCGATAACTAGTTATCTCTTCTCGAAAGAAGAGTCGCTAGATCTCCAGGCCATTGGATGCACGCACCGCCATTTTATCCATGACGGACGTCAAGGTTGTTTGGCGTTTGCCAAATTCGCCATTCGCCAAATGTGCGAACGCCAAATTACCCAAGAAAAAGGACACACGATATTTCAAGAACGCGCTATCAAAAATTCATTCGCCAATATGTTTTATTCGTCAATGGGAAGAGCTGATTGGAATAGGATTGCGTAACTAGTAGTAATGAAAGTGGAATCTGCTATTAAAACGGACGACTCATGTTTTCAGCAGTAGGGCGGTGCGACAGCTACAACGGGCGAACCCGTCACCCCAGGCTGGTATAACGATATGTGATCGTTTTTTCAGCCGTGGGATGAACGTAGAAGACTTAGAGGTGTTACAATCTACTGTTTAGCTCCGCAAACGAGCCCGTTAGAGGCCCACGCCTTACGGCGAGGCACCGGGAAAAGTAACCAGCGAGCAGCCTCGCCCCTAACTACCAGTTTTGATAGGATATCTCCATCATGTTTTCAGCAGTATGATCACTAAATTTGTATTGGGTCTCTAAAGCTATGATCTGGAGATCACAACCCACGAATGCACTGCATGGCGTCATGCGCGCCGTTTCATTCATTGTATAGGAACGGTCTGTCCAATATGTTGATGCTTACGTCAGTTACATGCGGTATACGCAGGGATCTGTGGAGGAGTGCGTGCGTCGCTACGACATGCCGCTACGTTGTTGTGGCATGAAGATAAAAATGACAAAATATGTAAATATGTCACTATTTCAATAAAACCTGACTGTCCTTTCTGGATGTGCTGGTGACAGCTAGTTTAAAATCCTGGTTTTCCTTAGTCGAATCGGATAACTCCTCGACTCTCTTTAGGTTCAAACACAATTTTGGGCTTGCTCCAGATTATCAAAAACTACGATTTTGCCTAATTCTAAGGATTCGGATATATCGAAGGCAGTAGTAAGTGGCCGTAGTGAATGAGGTCCGGGTAGACTTCCACCAATGAATCTTGCTGGAATCAGCCATAATAGCAATGGTCTGAGGTTTAGCAATATAACCATGAGCAATGTGGGCCTGAAGACGTCTCTCCATTGCAAGGAGATTACAATAGCAACAGTATGTATCATGCTATTTGTCTTTAATGCCAGATTGAGGATTTGCCTCTTTCAATACTCTCGAAGGTAATTTTGTATGAGAGCCAGAGATGCTGATATTTTATTTAAAAGCCTATAGCATCTTATTCTGGACCCCAGTAGCCTCGCTCGTTTGTGTCCCCTTTGTAGGAATACCCCCTGCACATCTAAACATGTCATTGCTGTTGTTCGAGAGGTCAATAGCCTCTCAGTTGGTCGTATCGACAAAAGTTTGACAGTACCCTCCAAACCCTCAATACAGTTTGCGCAGGATGGCTCTAAAGGCAAATAATATTCCACTACAAAACCTTTCTCAACAATCGAGAAACAATGGATTGTGGAAGTCGGAACAATGGATTTCACAATGGATTCTGGAAGTCGATTCGGTATTAATTTCTAAGCAGTATTAATTTCCTGAAAGTTTTGGATACAGAGCCCTCCGTCCAGATATAACTCTAAAGTTCCTATCTCGGAAAATAACCCTTATTAACCTTATTAGAATTTTAACTGTTCCAATGGAATCAAATATCCCAAAAGGCCATGAGTGCAAATTAAATAAATACCTCGATCTCGCAAATTTATCATCTGGATCGGATTTACTGTTCACCTTCACGCGGTGGAAGATAGCGCTCTTGGCCTAATAGCTAAATCTCTGTCTCACCTCTTTAAAGATCTTGGTCTCTGCCTAAAAAAAACATATAATACCGCAATTGCCGCATCTCAAATTCTATGACATCGAAGGGGGAATAAATAGGTGGTAAGGTGGATGTTTACATGTGGCAATACAGCTGTCCCAAACCTACCACAGCCGGTCGTTCGCTCATCACCCAGTCAATCGCTCACCACCCAGCAGTGTAATATTATAGAATTATGATGGGCCCAACTCAAATGGTTGAATTCCATGGCAGCTCCGTCAGCATTTAGTATTTATATAGTTAGACGGATTGCAAAACTGTTGTAGTGTTCAAATAAACTGAAAATAGGACAGATTTACTAATACACAGACGTTAAAGCACGAAATAAAGCAATGCTAGTAATAAAGTGATGACGGTAAAAATCCTAAAGACGAACACATTGCAGACGATTGGTCGCAGCTAGCGCGGATTTCGCTCAAACAAATTTCCCAATGGTGCGGCGGTTGTCGAAATGAAAATGCAGCAGACGCGCTATAGTTGTCATTATATGAATTCATTTGAACTTTAATGAAAAATTTCCACGTATAATTTTACAACGTAAAGAATGACTATATCGCTATGACGTGTCGTTCTAGCGATACTGTAAACCCTTGATAATTTAAAGACGATAATTTGTATGAGCTTGTATCATATATCAGATCATTGTATCATTTGTCTCAGACTTATTTTGTATCAGTTTTGCCATTTTATATTTTAGATTTCTACTTATACCTATTTTAATATTATGTTTTGATCGATATAATTATGTAGGTATGTAGTTTTTCAATGAGCGTAAATATATATATTTTTATAGACTGTAGAATAGCTTTCTTCGTTTATTATACGCTGACGATTTATTATACATTATCGACCAATTATGTATCATAAGTCTATCTATCATTTTGATTGGATTATTTTATTGCCTAAATATTTTTTGACAATAATTTTCTTACCTTCTTTAAAAATCCCATAAGGCTCCCTAAATCGCCCCCTTGTTGTTATTGAACATATATTACAAGCCCTTATTAGTACCATGATTTAAAATAATGCGTCACTACAAAAAAAGTAAAGCTGCATTTTAAATTAATTAAATATTGATAAAATAAATTATAAAAATTACATATCTTCGTTGACATATGTCATATTTGCATTAGAAGATATTCTATCCAAATAATATAATTACACGTTTCTTACATAAGGGGCCGTCCACATATTACGTAATCACGTTTTTGGGATTTTCGACCAACCGCCTCCCCCATGTCAACAAACGTAATTAGCAGCCTGACCCCCCTCCCCCCTCAAAGGTCACGTAATCAACCGAATTTGCGGAAAATGTAAAGAATCGTGAATCCAGCGTTTATAAAGTGTTTAAAGACGGTAAGTGGAAAAAAAAATTAGAATGCCTTTAAAAATGTACTTTATTAATTCAAAGTAATTACAAAATCTCAAACTATTTGGTTAATTTTACAGATCCTAATCTTCAGACCGCAGTGGCTGTAAAGACGGTATTAAAGGGGAAAAAATATTTAAGATTCTCAAAACATTCGATAATTAGATACAAATCTATAATGGGCCCGATTGCTTTTCTTTTTGAACTAAAACTGAAATTAGTTCAAGGGAACGGAGATAGAGCAATAAGTTAGAGCGGAATATGAAACGTCGAACGTATACTCGTCCAAATAAATTTGAACACATTTCGTGCGATGTTAGTTTCAGATGCTCTATCTTTGGTGGGGTAGTTTTAATGTGAAAAAGTAAAAACCATTCGTTTCACATTCCGCTCTAGCGTATTGCCCTGTCTCGTTCACACGAACTAATTTCTGATTTTAGTTCTCGAAGAAACTCAATCGAGCCGAATATACTCGTATACCTAATAATATACTTACACCTATGTAGACTACCAAAATATAAATAAATACAATTCATTTATTAAAAAAACATATTTAAAATTATTGTCTCACAACTAGTAGTCTCACAACTAAATTTTATCAATGTTTTTATTGAATAAATAAATACATTTAATATTTTATTTAATTAGCCATTTTTTCCAATCATAAGGGTCGCAGGGAGGGCAGCAGGGTGGTGGCAGACGTGGGGGGGGGGGGGGGGGGGTTAGTCTCATACATATTGTGGTTTTCTGATTATTCTTCGGGATAGCGTTTTCGTCTGTAATACCTGTATAGTTGCTGTAATATCTGGTGGTCGATTTTGCGTTTGTCGGGAATGTAACGAAGTTAGTACGTGTTCCCGATATTTCCTATCGACCGTTGGAATGTTTGTGCTGCCGTTGTGTGTATGTTTATATTCTCCAGCAATTGTACCGATTTATTGAAGATGACATAGTGGTTAGGTAGCCTGTGACATAGTGGTCACGGCCCGGTGGCATAGTGGTTAGGTCGCCTGATCTTACATTGTAAAGTCCCGGGTTCGATTCCCGGCTGGGTTACCATTTTCCGTTGGGATAAAATTAACGGAATCGCATTTTCTATTCTGTCGATCGAATGCAATAACAAGTGACACACTTACACACATGTTACACGCACACATACATATTAACACTTCATAGTAGGGTTGGTTGTAAGAGATTGTCGTATGACAATAAACCCGCCTATTGTGAAACCTCACAGTTAAGAGTATAAACAAACAAACAAGATGACGTGTCGATATGTTGCAAAATATTATTCAATAAAACTTTAGTAACTTGAAACTTTAGACTTCTATCTAACTATTAGTAAAACCTTTTTTTTTGTAGGTAAAGTATTTGTAATTATAGTTTTAAATTGATTATGCGATATAATGTTTACGGTAGTACCCCTCCGTAAATACATACGTCGCCAACCTTCCCTTAAACTACATTTGAATTGAGTTGAGTTTGCTCACACGTCCATAGGTAAGTGCAAACAAGTAGAGTAATAGAATTCCCCGCGAGGTTCCATTTAATCCTTGCTTTAGCGAACCGCGTCCTATCCGCCAACCGCACGGCGAGCGGGCAAAACGAAAAAACGAAGAGGATAATTTAAAAGCAGTCTTCGCTCGCGTAATTCAGTCTTCTTATTTGCGACGTGGCCGTAATTGAGTGGACGCCGGATATTGGCAACCGGATCCGGCAGCGCCTGGAATATGTGTAAACACTTCTCAGCCGTTTGCACAATTGGCAGCATGCATTTTTAAAATTTAGTTTTTTTAAAATAATTACCCATTCCCCAACATTGTGCCCGATTGCGTTTCTTCGTGAATTAAAATAGAAACTTAGTTCAACCGAACGTGACAGAGCAATACGTTAGAACGGAATATGACATGAACTGTCGTCGATTTTCCCGCACTAAAACTACCTGTCGAAATTATAGACGCCCGAATAGGTTTGAAACCTTTTAATGCGGTGTGAGATTTAGCTGCTTTATCTTCAGTGGGTAGTTTTAATCCGCAAAAGTGACAACCGTTCATTTCACATTCCGCTCTGACGTACTGCTCTGTCTCGTACACGAACTAATTTCCGATTTTAGTTAAAGAGAAACGCAATCAAGCCCATTGACATTTTTCATAGATATACTATTTTAAACTAATCAATCTACAATTGTGAGTTATTTCTCCGTTCCAGATCACCCTAATCCAAAAAAATACATCAAAAAAAAATTCCTTACAAATATTACTTTGAAATAAAACATTAAAAAAAATGTTTTGATCTCTTCTAGCGTCCGTAACCCTGTTGACACCGGTTCTCCTCGTTGTTACCGAAGTTAAGCAGCGGCGGGCGCGGTCAATACTGGGATGGGTGACCGTCTGAGTGTTTGACGGCGTGGTGCTACAATGCCCACCTAGAAGATGGTGCCAATAGGCAACAAGGTGGGTTCCACAAGAAAAGCATATGCCTTGTGAGTAAAAAAAAAACCACTTATTCGGTTCTTGGTGCCATTGAGTCTACCAGATGACTGAGATCTTCTGGTGTGATCACACTGTACCAAGTCTGGTGGATGGCTTCGATCAGCTTTCTTTTGTTGCTTGGATTGCAACGTGATTTTCTTTCGCCAATTCAGGATTTTCTATTGGATTGTCGAAATTGTCTAGGTTTTGCTAGAAATTATATTACAAATGTTGAATCTTACCATATAGTAAAATCAGTATTTAATTTAATATCTACTCCGCATAAGAAACTATTTATATAAACAAATGAATTTAAGTTCAATAGAATTAAAACAATGTATTATTTGCAAATCAGTATTTAGTAATAATTAAATTATAATAATTATTTAAATTATGTTACATGACACATGTTGCAGGCGTCAGTTTTATGACTTTCCTTTACCAAATCAGCAGCTCTTTCTGCAAACATTACAATTGGTATGTACGGAGTACCTCGTATCGCACTAGGTATAACACTACCGTCAACGACTCTAAGATTCTTCACACCGTAAACTTGCAAATCTGAATTTACCACTGCGTTGAGGTCTTTCTCTGGTCCCATCTTTGAAGTTCCTAATAAATGAGAAGCGGATCTAGCTTGGCGTAAAATTATACAACTCCAATAATTTCTACTTTTTAAATTAAAATCTCCGCATTTGGTGTCTGGATATGGTATATATCGCGGTGCCAGTTTTCTAAAAGTAGGCGTATCTACAAGATTTACAACAAAATCAACCGCTTTCAGAAAATGCTCCATATCCTTATCAACTTGAAAATAATTTAAATATATTTTCGGTTGCTCTTTTATGTCTGTACTGGCGAGAGTTACGTTGCCTCTGGACTCTTCATCTAAGAAAAATAGAAAGAACACTAAAGTCACCGATTTGGAAGTCAGGGATTGCATCGAGAGAAAGATTTGAAAATTCGGTATGTTGTAATCAAACACTGATATGTTCGTGGTGATATATGAAGCCATTTTAAGTTGAGGGTCAATCGCGCTGAAAAAGCCGGTTTTAGAAGAAAGATATCGGGCCACATCTACGACTCTATTGTTTCCGTTATCAAAATCGCCGCTAATACTGAAAGAAACATTAAATGTGACATGATCGATGAGGTTTCGCCCGACTGCTAAATCAGTGATTACGGGGATTTTAAATTTTTCTAAATGGCTGCGGGGTCCTATTCCAGACAACATCAAGATCTGAGGTGATCTAATCGCCCCAGCACATAGTATGACTTCTTTGTCTGCGCCAGCTTCGATTACAGTGTCATTTTGTAATATAATCCTGACTCCAGTAGCAACTCCATTTGTTATTAAAATTTTAGAAACGATTGAATTTTTAAAGACTACCAAGTTTGGCCTATCTTTAGCTGGTACGAGATAGGCTCGAGCAGTGCCATCTCTCATCCCACCATCTATCGTAGCTTGAGAGGGATATACCCCCATTTGATCCCATCCGTTTGGGTCTAAGTTATACTGGTATCCAGCCTCTCCGTAAGCTTTTACAATAGCCGAATTCAAACTCTCCATATCGTCGTCAAATAATGTAACACTGATAGGCCCATCGAAATTTCTAAAAACAGACAATCTCGGATTATCTCGAATGAAATCTATACTGCAATTTTCACTTTTTTTGAAATATTTTAAAGCCGTCAGGTAATCCCAACCGGGGTTGCCGGCTCTTTCAATATTATCGTAGTCTTGACGATTTCCTCTGTAATATGACATCATGTTAATTGAACTGCTTCCTCCGAGCATGTTTCCAGCGTTGATACCACATCTTCCACCTGACGCCCCTTGACAAGCGTATGAGTCGTTTTCTGATTGATATCGCCAGTTATAATTTGTGGGTAGCATCGAAGACCAAGTTGCTGGAACCTAAAAATTTTAAAAAATATGTTTAAGTTGATTGAAAATCTGGACGAACTGGTTTTGATTAAAAACCTGGACAGAAAATTCACGACGCCAAAATACATATGTCAGATTCAAGAAGAAATTCCAGATTAAAAAAATTCAAACGATTGTTACAAAATATTTGAAATGAAATCGATGAGAAACCATGGTCGAGATTAGAGCTGTCTGTCTAAATGCTGATTGAGAAATATTATCGAGCGAAATAATGATGGTAGATCCTATGTATCATCTTGAAAATCTGTTATAGCGGATCATTTTTGCTCTTCTTACATATTTCACTATCTGCTGCATCTGGATAACGGGATAATTATCTGGATAATCAATCAGCATTTACAAAATTTTTGAGACCTAATTATGTAATTAGATGACACAATATCTCAACCGAAGAATGTAAATGTTGAGTAGTGATGAGCACGATACGAGACTAGTCTAGGGTCTCGTCTCATCTCGAACATTTGTAATGAGGACGGAGACTTTCTCGTCTCGATACTCACGAAACGAGACATGACTTGAGACTCGAGACGAGACGGGACACTGAAAATTGAGACTCGTGCCGAAACGAGAGTTTTGTCGACGAGACAGAACATTATTTTCCCCAATCATCCCAGAATACATCTGGATTTCAGCTTGGGTACTGGGTTTGGCACTACCGGTAATACCGTGTTTCACTCAATATTTTATTGTATTACATAACGTTTTGCTATAGAAAGTAATGTGTGTGGTCTGTCGCCAGGAGATTACCCAAAAATATATAATATAAAGAGACCCAGCGAGGCGGCACACCTTTTTCCTGCCTGGGCTATATATATATATATATATATATATATATATATATATATATATATATATATATATATATATATATATATATATATATATATATATATATATATATATATATATATATATATATATATATATATATATATATATATATATATATATATATATATATATATATATATATATATATATATATATATATATATATATATATATATATATATATATATATATATATATATATATATATATATATATATATATATATATATATATATATATATATATATATACATATATATATATATACATATATATATATATATATATATATATATATATATATATATATATATATATATATATATATATATATATATATATATATATATATATATATATATATATATATATATATATAAATATATATATATATATATATATATATATATATATATATATATATATATATATATATATATACATATATATATATATATATATATATATATATATATATATATATATATATATATATATATATATATATATATATATATATATATATATATATATATATATATATATATATATATATATATATATATATATATATATATATATATATATATATATATATATATATATATATATATATATATATATATATATATATATATATATATATATATATATATATATATATATATATATATATATATATATATATATATATATATATATATATATATATATATATATATATATATATATATATATATATATATATATATATATATATATATATATATATATACATATACATATACATATACATATACATATATATATATATATATATATATATATATATATATATATATATATATATATATATATATATATATATATATATATATATATATATATATATATATATATATATATATATATATATATATATATATATATATATATATATATATATATATATATATATATATTATATATATATATATATTATATATATATATATATGACACTGATGAAAAAAGCCACTTACATAGCTGGAAGGTTTTCCCGGACTGGATTGGGAAATGCTTATTCTTAAATGAGATGTATGTCTGGATGAGCACCACTTTCGACAGTGCAATGTAGGTTTAATGGGATCCCTTTATCGCTAGCGAACGATCGCCCTTCATCCACATCTCAAAAACAAAGCGTATCCTTTTGCAAACCAAAATAAAATGTCTTTATTAAAGACAAATTGAAGCAAAAACAATGAATCGTCTCTTAAATGCGGAATGACATATCGAAAATTCGATTTGAAATTCGAATATATCCACTCTTAAAAAGGACGATATTGCTGGGCTCGCTATCAGCCAGATTTTAAATGAAAATAGAAATAAAATACTTCATTTGCTCGTTCCCATGAAATAAGATTTAAATCGTAATTTCTGGTCGAGAAGTTTATACTTAAGGCTATATGATATTTACAAGAGTTCAAAACATAAGATAAAATTGTATAATATTGTTAATATTTGATTGTTTTTTTGTAAAATCTTCTTTTAAAGAATTCGTTTAAAGGATGACACTTTGATGAAAAAATAAAAATAATAAAAGCCACTTACATAGCTGGAAGGTTTTTCCGGACTGGATTGGGAAATGCTTATTGTATGTTTAATGAGATGTATGTTTTGGATGAGCACCACTTTCGATAGTGCAATGTAGGTTTAATGGGATACCTTTATCGCTAGCGAACGATCGCCCTTCAATCACATCTTAAGAACAAAGCATATCCTTTTGCAAACCAAAATAAAATGTCTTTATTAAAGACAAATTAAAGCAAAAATAATTAAAAAATCACAATGAATCGTCTCTTAAATGCGGAATGACATCGAAAGTTCGCTTTGAAATTCGAATTATATCCACTCTTTAAAAGGACGATATAAGATTGCTGGGCACGTTATCAGCCAGCTATTAAATGAAAATAAAAATAAAATATCTCATTTGCTCGTTCCCATGAAATAAGATATAAATCGTGATTTCTGGTCGAGAAAATCCATTCTAACGTATTGCTCTGTCTCGTTAGAGTTTCTACATATTTTAGTTCACGAAGAAACGCAAATCGGGCCCAATGTATCTATTGCTATTATTATTACTAGTGTTTCAAATTCAATGGTTAGTAAATATAATGTGTATTTAAAATAAACAGCATTTTATTACTTTATTTCTAATCACTACTAACAAACTTTATTTTTAATACGTCAGCTGGCAATCTAAAACAAGCCCTAAATAGCACATCTAGGTACAGGCGAAGGCTTCGTTTGATGTGTGACATCTCTCGGGTTGCATGGGATTAAGATGAATCAATTTGACGCGTTATTTTAATTTAAAGTTCAATATTATTTTTCTTGGTGTAATATAACATATGAAATATAGAAATATATAAAAGTAAAAAAAACATAATCCTACCAAACTTTCCATGGGCGGATCTCCTCCAGCTTCAACCAGCAAAACTCTCCTGCACGAATCTTCGCTAAGCCTAGAAGCTACTACACAGCCAGCAGTCCCGCCACCTACCACAATGTAGTCAAATGTCAGATTTTCTACAGTAGCCGAAGAATCCGGTGGCCAGGTTTCTCTGATCATACACTGAGCTGCGAAAAGATATTGCAAAGCAGAAGTAAAAACTTGTCCTATTGGACCTGATGTGTAATTGCTGCATATGTTGTCTAAACACGTTCCCGACATTATGTCAACCTCAACACGAGGTTAAAATCGAATATAAAAAGCGAAATATCTTTCTTAAATACAGATTCTAAAATGTTTGTTTTTCTTTTTAACTTGGTTAACGTGAAGGCAAAAGACATTTAAATAAACTAGACTAAGTAACTGTGTTACATAAATATTTGGAGTTGCGGTTCTACGATGGAAATTTAAGGCCAAACATTTTGTATGAAAAACATATATTAAATTAATAGAAATATATACCCTTATTATCTATGCAGATTTGTCATTTTGAATGGGAGTTGCTTAATTCCTCTGCTGTAAAACTCTCGTTGACCGGAACCAATATATGCTTTTATGGCGTTTTTCACCGACTCTTCAAAGTTGTTTTTTTTCCTTGTAAAAAGATTTCTAAATTGTGAACAAAAAAAACTCTATTGGAGCAAGATCTGGCAAGTACGTGGGTGAACAAGAGTGCCGGCTGAACCACGGTGACTACTGCTTCATCATCTTCAATTTTCATGCCTCTAAAATATTTCTTCAATATTGGAAATAGACAGACATCAGAATAGAGGTGCGGTGTATATTTATCTATTTATTTATTTATTTATTAAAGGTAAAGCACAAAATATAATTTACTGCAGCATTACAAAAAAAATGTGTTTGGACCAGTAGCGAAAAATAGAGCACACTGCAGTATCTTGGTCACTGCGTCAACACCGCCTAACTAGGCCTAGGCCTGTACTAAGGCAGGTGTACCAGGAAATATTTTACCTGTGCACACAAAAAATGTAAAAAATTAACAACTAAACTTAAAAATTAAACATGTTAAAAAATAAATTAAAATATCATCAAGAAGTATTTGAAATTATAATCATAAAATTATCGAGTAAATAAATAAAAATCGAAATCATAATAATAGTAAATAGATAGATAGATACCTACTCAGTAAAATAAACAAATAAAAATAAAATAAGAATAAAAATAAAAATAAAAATCATACTAGATAGTCAAATAATTGGTGGCTCTTTTCACGGCCTTAATTTATTAGCCACTTATGGCTCTGTTTCTTAAAGGAATCTTTAGACTGAATTGTTTTAATTCCATCTTCTAAAAGGTTATATGTCCTGGGGCCCAAAACAGTAAAATGCCTTTGACCAAAAGTGGTCATCATTCGGGGAATGTCTATTTTTTTAGCAACGGATCGCCTTGTTGTATGCATTTGTTGTGAGAATGTCCTGTTGCATTTGAATTGAATAAAATTTACACAAAATTTTAAGTAAAGCTGTCTTAAATCTAATACTTCATATTCCAAAAACAATTTTTCCGATGAGTACCTGTAAGGCTTACGCGTGATGATTTTTATAATTAGTTTCTGTGCCACCTCTGCTGGGTAAATAGTAGTTTTTGCACAGGCTCCCCAGCCAATGATTTCATAGCTTAGAATACTTTGGCACAGGGCATAGTATGTTGTTTTTAATGTCTTGGGGTCTAAAATATTCCTTATATCTCTAAACAAGAAAGCCAGACGCCTGACTCTAATGTAGGATGTTCAAGTACTTAAAAACGAGTATCCTAAATGGCAGCCATTGCAACTGTATACTTGTCCGCCGAGGCGTTATCTTGGAGAACTTGTGCGTCGAGGCGTTATCTTTGTATTTCATCGCGCGACCTTAATTTGCTTTTCATATAAAGGTTTTCGTAATTGTAGCTCCATGATCGAGGTTTTCAGTTCAACAGCCTATGATCTTACCGGCGGATCTAATTGCCTTCAAATTCTTAGGTATTTTCCAAATTACGGACTGTTATTTTGTTTTGAAATCATAATAATTGTGTAACTATGTTCTATCCATGGCTATATATCGACCCTAAAAACGGTTAGGATCTTGTTGTATAAATTTTAAAGAGCTATTCCAAATCCTTATTCTGGTTTGTTTTCGTGAGTCGGTAAGCATTCTGGGTACCCAAAGATACCTTTCATTTCGAAGTGCTAATGTAAAATGCTATGTTACCTACCAAAATCTTCACCAACATCGATACCTACCAAAATCTTCAATCCTTCAACGATAAAACAAATCATGGCACTACAATCTACTAAAACAATTTTTTGATCATTTTAAGGTATTTTTTCGGTCACTGCCATCGTAGGGCATGTAACAGAAATTCCTTTTTTTTGCGCTTGTGTCCCGAATTATCATTAAAGGTTACTTCTCAGGGTTTTCTATAACCTTTTTCTGTTCCGAAAATGTTGTTTATTGTTGCTTTTTGAAATCATCCAAAAATTTTCCTTAACAGCTGTCAGATGACATTAATGTTGCTATTATGGAGATATATTTATTAAAAGATAAATAAATAAATAAATGAATGACAACTAAAAATTATAATATTAATTAAAAAGAAAACCTACATAAAATTTAACTTTGATTAAAAAAAAAAATTGGAAGTAAATCTACACTCTTTGCCATAGAGTAGAGACATTCGTGTTTCTGGCAATAATGAGTTGTCAAACGTGTTCGGTTAGACTCATTTCCTGTTTTAACAATGGCGGGGGAGGTGCTGTTGCTCCGCCGAGGGAGGCAGAAAGTAGATTAAACAAGAAAGCCGTAAATTAACCGCCTGGCGGTAAAATTTGTGATGTGAAGTGTGTGTGATTTATCTGGTAAGCATTTAATCTCATTTTGGGTAGCTTTTCATATAAGATCCTCGCGATTTTAACGTATTTTTCTATTGATCGCAGCTGTCGGCACCTCTGGTTTTTTTGAATAATTACTGCTGCTATATAAGTGACGAAATCGTCGCTAAATGTGACGGGAATTGCCTCCACGTCAAGGAATTTACATTCATTTCTGGAATTCTGTTATTTTTATTTGGATGAGCACATGTGACACGCCAATAAGCGGAATTTGAAGAAGGGTGCCTGCGGGCGAATAAACACGGATACTTTACATACTCTCGTGTTTCTTTTTGTGCTGTAGTCTTTTGTGTGTCTGAGGAAAAGGGTTTTCTGAGGGCCAAACCCAATGCTCATTAATATTTGGCCCACTCTCTGAGATAGTTTTTCGAGGTTAATTTTTTTCTTTTTCAAAATTTCTTTCGGGTATCTTTTTTTTTAAATATAATTAGTTTCCTTCTTTTTCTTTAAAAGGAGGTGGCGTCCTTTTACTTTGATTCTTTTGGGTTTTGGTAGATTCTACCGTGTTTCTTCCAAACACGGAAATTAGTATTTTGCGGTTATAAAATTAGCGCTCCAACGTTAGGCTTATAAATTGGATTTTGGCTTTTAGGGTATTCTTTTCCTCAGCCATTGAAGCACGATTTTTTAAGCACTTTGTTCAAAAATTGTATAAAAAAAATTAGAAGCATTTTTTTTTGTTTTTATATAATTTTTATTCATAGCGATTACCGTGAAAGAGGCTTGTAAGCACCGTCTTGTTGTTTTTGTATTTAGAAGCAACTTTTGTCATTGAATTAAGCGGTATTGTGTACTTGCAGTTTTGTCGGCATTAACAGCATTTTTTGTAATTTAAAGCGGTTACCGTGAAGAAGTATTTTGTACTTGCCGTTTTTTATGGTTACTATATTTTTTTTGTCAGAATCTTAGATTTAAAAGCAATATATTAATTATTGTTTGAATACTTGGCGTTGCTTAGCAGCAGTTTGTTTATTTTAAGGCGGTTTCCGCGAAAAAGTTTTACGCTTGCCGTTTAAGTATTTTATTTTATCATACTAATTATTTTTTTGTTAATTTCCAGATGTGAAGGCAATTATCCTGGTGAGGTAAGCAGCCAAATAAAACAGAGGTGCCGCAAGCAGTAAAAAAGTCAGTTTATTCCATTTTATTTTTTTTATTTTTTATTTATTTTGGTTTTTATTTTTTTTGGTGGGATTTAAAATATATACATGATGGCGTCTCCAGCGATAGTGTATTATGCTGCGTCACATTTAGTAAAGGCAGAACTCGATTATGAGTTCACGATTCGGGAGGTCACTCCAACCAATGTTGAAGCGATGAGAAAACAATTTAATTCACTCTTAAGGGAGTTTCCAGCTGAATCAATTTCCTCAACGGATTTAGATCCAGATTCCGAGTTTCAGGAATGTGCGATTAGACTTTCGTGTCTTCAAGAACTTATCGAAGAATTTATAAATAACAAACAGAAACTTTTATATAAACGAATTAGCACTAAAACTGCACATATCTTTCATAGAGTTTCACGTATAAATCCTGCTAATTCAGACTCCAAAAAATTATTAGACAATTTAAAGGAGGAAGTTTTAGAAATTGTCGTTTTGTTAGAAAAATATTTAGATATTGTTCGTTCGCCTAGCCCGTTACCAAATCCTGTTGTTCCGATACCTTCTACTTCATTGCACGAGGGTGAGAAGCTTAGTCCTGAGGTGGTTCCTTTGGGCAGGAATTCTGAAGTGACGTCAGCTCCGTATATACAGCATGTTGATACGAAACCAGTTCCTTTGGACAATAACTTTGTCATTTCTGACGAACGCATTCTTAAACCTTTAAATCTTGGTTTTACATTTGACGGCGATTCCTGTGTGGTCGAGTTCTTAGAACGATTGGATGAGATTAGGTTTTCGCGGAATATCTCGGATGCCAGGATGCTGAAATCGGCTTGTGAACTATTCCAGAAACAAGCGCTTAGTTGGTACCGTGCTAGAGCTTCGAGCATTTCCAGTTGGAAGCAGTTAGTTGCTGCACTCCGCTCCGATTTTGGCAGTTTAAATTACGATGCTGAAGTTTTGTCATTTGTACGGGGACGTAAACAAAAGTCGGATGAGAGGATGCATATTTTTGTTTCCGTCATGTTGGGCTATTTCAACAGGTTGTCAAGGCCATTGTCTGGTGAGGAACAATTAGGAATTATCCTTTCAAATATCTCAATTTCTTACCAACGACATTTCATGCTAGTTGATATAAATTCAATCGACGAACTTCTGCGTTTAGGAAAAAAAGTTGAAAATGCACAACAGCGTATCAACGCATCTAATGCAGCCACTCCTGCCCAAGCGAAGGTCAAGCCTTCTGGCTCGAAAGCAGTTTATGCGGTCGACGAGTCTCCTACCAAATGTGCGACGGAGGAAGTGAAAGTTGAACAGAAGTTAAAAGAGTGTAACGTTTCTTCTGCTGGTCCATCCAATCGTGGTGGTTTTAATCGTGGTGGTTCTCATCGCGGTGGTTTTCATCGTGGCGGTTTTAATCGTGGAAATTTTTCCCGTAATGATTTTTCTTATGCTAATTCGTCTTCTGGTAATTACAACCAAGGAGCCAATAATAGTTCGCGTGGTTCACGCGGTGGCACTCATCATGGCTATTCTAAATATTGCTATCGTTGTGGTAGGTTTAACTACACGGTAGCTACTTGTCCGGAATGTTCTAAGAATAACCGGCCTGGTAATTCCCCGGTTTCAGAGCCAAAAAACTCGAAAGGCGGGGCAGAATAGAGGATTTTCTACATTCTGCCTCGATATTGTTTGCAAATGAGAAGGATAACCGTCGCCCTTTCTTAGAAGTTTCACTTGGTGATATAACTGTTTGTGGATTACTCGACACTGGATCGAGTGTAACGATTTTGGGTGCTGATTCACATAAATATTTAGTTGATATCGGTTTTACTCTTAATAAGTCTCCGTTGGTGACTTTATCCACTGCTAATGCAAGTTCGGTTAAGACGATTGGGTCTATGTTTCTTCCTTTTAAATTCAATAATCGATGCCAGGTTATTCGAGCTGTTGTAGCTCCTGATATAGGTACTTCCCTTATTTTGGGAATTGATTTTGTCCGAGAATTTGAGTTGGCTCCGGAAATATTAAAATTCGTCAAGTTTGAGTCCTGCGATGCGATTGTTTGGCATCGAGTCAATGAAGTGAGGGCCTTGCGGCCTTTTGCTTCATTGACTGGAGACCAGCGATCGCTAGCAGACAGGATGATCAATAATTTTAAAAAAATTTCTTCCGAAGTCAAAGGTCTCGGTCGTACTAATTTGTTGTCCCAGGTTATTGATACTGGAGATCATCCTCCAGTGAAACAGCGTTACTATCCTTTGTCTCCAGCTAGATTGGCGCTGTTGAATGAAGAAGTTGATAAGATGTTAGAGTTAGGTGTTGTCGAACCTAGTTCCGGGGGTTGGAATAATCCAACAATTTTTGTTCCAAAGTCAGATGGTACTCTTCGTTTCTGTCTCGATAGCAGGAAGCTGAACTCTATCACGAAACCGGATGCGTATCCCCTGCCGAGAATTACTACTATCTTGGACAGTTTGAGAGATGCGAATTATTTATCTTCTATCGACTTATCCTCTGCCTTTTGGCAAATCCCTTTGGATCCTTCTTCACGAGAGAAGTGTAGCTTCACTGTTCCTGGTCGAGGATTCTTCTGCTTCAGATCTTGCGCCTTCGGCCTAAGAAACTCGCCGGCGTGCATGCAAAGACTGGCTGACAAATTGTTCGATCCCTCTTTCGAAAACAAAGTTTTCTGTTACCTAGATGACATAATTATTGTATCTGCTACTTTTGAAGAACATATAACTTTGTTAAACAAAGTATTAGATCGCTTGTTGTATGCCAACCTTTCTATAAATTTCAAGAAGTGTCAGTTTTTCCGTCAGGAATTGAAGTATTTAGGGTATGTAGTTGATTCTCACGGTCTACATACCGATCCCGAGAAGGTAAAATGTATTCTCGATTTTCCTACTCCAAATTCTCCAAAAATGGTAAAGAGTTTTCTTGGTATGGCCGGTTGGTATCGTCGGTTCATTAAAAATTTTTCTAGTATTGCTGCTCCCTTATCTCGGTTGACAAGTACCCGCAAAGGTGCTCCCCCTTATGAGTGGACGCCCGAGGCGGAAGAGGCATTTCAAAAACTGAAATCGGCCTTAGTTTCTAGTCCGATTTTGGCCTGTCCGGATTATTCAAAACCGTTCGCTCTTCATTGCGATGCATCGTTGTACGGTTTAGGCGGAGTTTTAACCCAGGAAGTGGATGGCGTCGATCATCCTATCGCTTTCACGAGTAGAACACTTTTACCCGCTGAGACGCGATATTCGGCTACCGAACGCGAAGCCCTAAGTGTTATTCATGCTGTCGAGCATTTTCGCGGTTACTTGGAGGGCGGTCCCAAATTCACTATCTTTACAGATCATGCCAGCTTACGTTGGTTTTTGCGCTTAAAAAATCCTACCGGCCGTCTGGCTCGATGGGGTATTCGTCTATCTGCTTTTGATTTCGAGATCGTCCACAAGAAAGGTGTCGATAATGTGGTTCCCGACACGTTATCTCGGTTGCTTCCCGTTTCCTCTCTGTCTGTTGTTTCCGACTCATGGTACAACGATTTGTTTAAGGCAGTGTCTGAAAATCCCGCTGGATATCCAAATTTCCAGATTAAGGACCATGAATTGTTTAGGTACTCTAAAAGCAAGTATCAACTCACCAGTTGTTACGATTGGAAGTTAGTTGTTCCGTTGCAGCTTAGAGAAAAGCTTATTCGAGAAAATCATGAGTCTGATTTGGCTATGCATTTTGGAATTTTTAAGACACACCGTCGTCTTTGTCTTCGTTACTTTTGGCCTAATTTACACGGAGACGTAGTTAACTTTGTTTCTAAATGTGAAACATGTCAGCAATACAAACATTCGAATATTTCCCCTTTGGGTCAGCTAGGAAATCCTAAGTCCTGTGCCTTCCCGTTCCAAATGGTCTCGGTCGATCTGTTGGGTCCTTATCCGATGACGAGGAACAGAAATATGCATGTTCTCGTGGTGACAGATTGTTTTAGCAAATACTGTTTACTTTTTCCGTTAAAACGTGCTACCAGTAAACTTGTAAGTTATGTCGTTGAACATAATGTATTCCTTCGCTATGGTGTTCCGCAGTATTTAATTTCAGACAATGGAAAACAGTTTATCGGAAGGGAGTTCACTGAACTGATTGCGAAATATAAAATTCCAAAAGTATATTTAAACCCGAAATATTGCCCTCAAGTTAATCCAACTGAGCGTCAGAATCGTAGTGTGGTCACTGCGTTATCGTTGTGTGTAAAAGACGATCATCGCAGCTGGGATCTTTATCTTTCTGAGGTTCAGATGGCCATTAACGCGGCAGTCTCGGAATCAACAGGGTTCAGTCCATTTTTCCTAGTCCATGGTCGTGAACCGATTATGAATGGTTCTTTTTATGCTCAGGCGCCGGAATCTCAAGCAGAGGTTATTTTTGGTAGTAGGTTGTCTTACGCTCAAAATTTGAGTGAATTATCTAACATTTTTCATGTAGTGCGGCAAAAATTGTTAAAATTACATGCACATAATAAAGTTTACTATGATCGAAAACACCGTCCTGCGGAATTTCAAGTAGGCGATACGATCTATAAAAAGACTTATTATCTAAGTAATGCTGGGAATTATTACATTTCCAAATTTGCCCCAAAATATGAAAAATGTAAGATAATAAAAAAACTCTCTGCGTTGGTGTACGAGTTAGAAAATGCAAAAGGGAAGAATATAGGTTCCTGGCATATTAAAGATTTTAAGCTAAATCCGAATAGTTCAGAATAGTAGTATCGGAGTTCTTCGCGTTAACATTCTATTACAAAAATTGTCTATCTTGGGTGAAACTAAAATGAGCCCTTTAAATTGTCTTTACAAAGGCATTGTACCAAGTGGTATCAATAGCTGAAATCATTTTGTTTTGTCAGTCATGCTAGCATTTCTATCTAGCATTATTGTTGTAAGAATGTCTCATGTCCGGGATGAATGAATGGGGATTGGTATGAAAGGTAGTAAATGACAACTACTATAGTCTCTTAGTAAGTAAACGTTTAGTCGAGGTTTAACGTCAGAGTTATTGTTGTTTTCGGTAGGAGTCGGGTATCCGCAATGAGTTGATCCTTCCTTAGTTGTTGGAAGTTGTCGGAGTTCCATAAGTTTTTTTTTGGTTATGTTGGTGTTGGGTTTAATTTCTTGATTTTCTTTTCTTACTCTGGTGATAAGAGTAATGGGTGTAAGTTTTAGTTGGTAAAAGTTTGCCTCTGCTATTGTTACTGAACGGATTAATTGATTATAGTTAACGTGAAGAAGGTTTGTTAAGTTAGGAGTTGTTGTTGTTCTAGTGGCGTAAAGCTCGTAGTAGCTGGTGAATCGGGACGATTCAATCAAAATCGTTGGTTTTTCTCCCCCGATTTTTCTCTTGGGTTGGGGCTGTAACAGAAATTCCTTTTTTTTGCGCTTGTGTCCCGAATTATCATTAAAGGTTACTTCTCAGGGTTTTCTATAACCTTTTTCTGTTCCGAAAATGTTGTTTATTGTTGCTTTTTGAAATCATCCAAAAATTTTCCTTAACAGCTGTCAGATGACATTAACCCCTCAAGCCCCGATTGGCCGATATCGGCCACAAACTGATTCAGCGTGACGGGCCCGTTTTAATTTAATTTTAATTTAATTTGTTTGATTTTATTATATTTTATTACGTTAATATGTTTAATTTTAATTATGGGTACAGTGGTTTGGCAGTAATTATAGTTTTTGGTGAGACAGTGTCATAGTTCATTTTTTTTACTAATTTCTACTAAATTTTTTTGGGACATCAAGTTGTCAATCGGCTGAGGGGTCGAGGCCTGAAGGGTTAATGTTGCTATTATGGAGATATATTTATTAAAAGATAAATAAATAAATAAATGAATGACAACTAAAAATTATAATATTAATTAAAAAGAAAACCTACATAAAATTTAACTTTGATTAAAAAAAAAAATTGGAAGTAAATCTACACTCTTTGCCATAGAGTAGAGACATTCGTGTTTCTGGCAATAATGAGTTGTCAAACGTGTTCGGTTAGACTCATTTCCTGTTTTAACAATGGCGGGGGAGGTGCTGTTGCTCCGCCGAGGGAGGCAGAAAGTAGATTAAACAAGAAAGCCGTAAATTAACCGCCTGGCGGTAAAATTTGTGATGTGAAGTGTGTGTGATTTATCTGGTAAGCATTTAATCTCATTTTGGGTAGCTTTTCATATAAGATCCTCGCGATTTTAACGTATTTTTCTATTGATCGCAGCTGTCGGCACCTCTGGTTTTTTTGAATAATTACTGCTGCTATATAAGTGACGAAATCGTCGCTAAATGTGACGGGAATTGCCTCCACGTCAAGGAATTTACATTCATTTCTGGAATTCTGTTATTTTTATTTGGATGAGCACATGTGACACGCCAATAAGCGGAATTTGAAGAAGGGTGCCTGCGGGCGAATAAACACGGATACTTTACATACTCTCGTGTTTCTTTTTGTGCTGTAGTCTTTTGTGTGTCTGAGGAAAAGGGTTTTCTGAGGGCCAAACCCAATGCTCATTAATATTTGGCCCACTCTCTGAGATAGTTTTTCGAGGTTAATTTTTTTCTTTTTCAAAATTTCTTTCGGGTATCTTTTTTTTTAAATATAATTAGTTTCCTTCTTTTTCTTTAAAAGGAGGTGGCGTCCTTTTACTTTGATTCTTTTGGGTTTTGGTAGATTCTACCGTGTTTCTTCCAAACACGGAAATTAGTATTTTGCGGTTACAGGCATTACTAGCGATGGTCATCTGTGGTGGATGTTCTTCCACGCTTAAAATCCGCACACCAGCGTGCAACTACAGCATGTGGCAGAGCATTCGTCCCTAATATCCACCGTGCCTTAAATTACTTGTTCCGTTATTGAAATCAAGCGCACATACGTAATTATCACGCAACGGTTTGTTTTCTACATGTTGTCGCTGTTGCATATGCAACAGTAAACCGCAAACAAATAACCTACATTTAAGAAAAAAACCTATATATTTACAAAAACCTATAATTAATAACCTACCTATATATTTACAATTTACCTATATATTTACAAACTTCCCGGTGGCATAGTGGTTAGGTCGCCTGGTCTTACATTGGAAGGTTATAAGGGTTCGATTCCAGGTGGGGTCACCATTTTCCGCTGGGATAAAATTAGCGGAATTGCATTTTAATTCTGTCGATGGAATGCAATAACAAAACACACTCTTACATACATGTTACAAGCACATATACATATAATACTCCATAGTAGGGTTGGTTAGAAGAGATTGTCGTATGATAATAAACCCGCCCATTGTGAAATTTCACATTAAGGAGAAGAAACAAACAAACAATTCTCACTCTTATTTGACCCCCCCCCCCTCTCGTATTTATAGATTTGCACCATATTTGACTCACAATTCCTGGCAAACGCAATCACCCCGGTGGCTAGGCTGGTCTTACTAAGAAATCTAGGAATATAAAAATGGTAGGATTTTTTTTTTCAAAAACGACCTAAATTTTTGACCTGGTAGCACTGTAATGCGAAAAGTACGATAAATAAAGCATCGCGTGTATTGCAAAAATAATAATTTGATCAATTACATTTTATACGCAAGGTTTCGTGTTAATTGGATATAATCATGAGATACGTCTAATGAAGTTACATACTTTATATCGGGCATTGTGTGGTGAACGCTTCGAAACTTGTAACAATTGTAACTTGTAATAATTGTAATCTATCTATTTTTACGTATTCACAAATGGCGGATCTAATGCCATTAACTAATATACAACCATCAACGAATATCTCAACATCAAATGCCTTATTTAATGCAGCTATAAATTTGTTACTGGCTGCTCGGTGTGTACCTGGTGAATGTTCTAATACTTCATGTATACCGACGCCGAATTGGCCTGAAGATGGCAGCGATAATATAACTGGTAAGTTTAGGTTTGTAATTAAGTCCGAGTATTTTTGACTGCGTAATTGGTTCCTAATTTTTGGGAACAAGAATAAGTCACAATGTGCTTTGGGACTGTATGGGGGATGACTCATGAATTCTAAATTTCTTGCCTTCAACAATTAGTTTTCCGTCTAGCCGTTTGAGAGATTGTCATGGTGCAAGATGAGTAACGTTTACGGTTGCTTTTACCGAGTTCGTTAATAACTTCTGGCAAGCACGTCTGGTCGTGTACCAATCAGCAATCACGATACTACAATGATGTACAATGCAATAGTAGGCACGAGACCAGTTTTCACTTTCTCGAGTGAACTTCACACTTTCGCACCTTCACAAGCGGCACTTTGGTTGGGTTCGGCTCATCTTGAAAGACCCAAATGGTGAATCGCTGCTTTTTTCGGAGTCGTAACTGTACAACCATGTTTCATCACCTGTTACTATACTTCACATCGAATTTGACGCCCCTTTGTTGAATCTGGTTAGCATGACATTACAATAAGTGACTCGTAGAGTTTTTTGAGCTTTGTTCAAATCGCGTGGGATTAACCGCGAGCACAGCTTTCTCGCAGGCAAATTTTTAAATAGGATTGATTATACATGACCCATGCTTATGCCTAAGGATGCCCTAATCTCAAGGTAGATCACATGCCTGCCTGTTTCGGTCATACGGCGCGCAGCCCCGATATTGTTGTTATTGAAGGGGTCGATCTTCACGAAATTCTTCACTGAGATTACACGACCGCGTTTGAATTCTGTAAACCAGCTATAAATTGTCGTCTTGCTTGGTGCTTCATCGCCAAATCAGTTTGAAGCCGGGTGAGGCTCTGATGAGCTGTCAAATTACACTTAAAATCGTAAAAATCATACTCGTATATCCATAATTATCAAAATTTAAATCAATTTCTAATGCAGAAACGCATTTATTTAAAATAACGCCGCAATGAATAAACAACTAACAGTTATAAGATACAAACGTTATTCTATAGGCAAAAAGTTCCATTTTCAATTGTTTCAATTATTTTTAAAAATTATTTACTTCTTAAATTGTAACCGGCCAGATGGAACGACCTCATCAAAGAAGTTACAAAAGGGTCAATACAATCTGCGACCCGCCATGCAGAAGACAGGTCGAAGTGGAGGAGCCTCGTAGGCAAACTGTTGTCTAGTGACCACGATCCTCAGTAATGAGGGAACGACGGAGAAGAAGAAATTGTAACCGATGTTTAAATTTTCCAGATACTACTTTTGATTTCATTATAGTCGGCGCTGGATCAGCAGGCTCTGTTTTGGCTAATAGACTCAGCGAAAATCAATGCTGGAGGATCCTTCTGATTGAAGCTGGTGGTGATCCACCGTTTTCTAGTACGGTAATATCTCCTTTTAACCCCTTGAGTATGATACGACCAAATCTGGTTCTGAAACAATTATCCGTTGAGTATGATACGACCAGATCTGGTTCCGCGTTTTTTTCACTTCTTTGACGTTCTCATATTTATTCATAATTGTCTAATTGTTTTACAAAATGATATTTCAATATTCTATATTCAAAATTTCAATGCAATCATTGTGCAGTTGTTCTTTTTATGATTGGTGTAGTAGTTTCGTAGTTATAGTACTTTAAGTCGATGTCGCCGAAAATCCTGCAAAAGAGACAGATGCATCCATGAAAATACCCATTTACTCCAAGGGTTAATAAACAGTTTTATTTAGCTTTGCGTTACGTGTAATTCAAACCTTGCTACTGATTTTTAACGACTATTACTTAATTGATTGGGATGAAACTTTGCACAGGTATTTAGTGCGAATACAACATTATGATAAATTTAATCTCAAATCCTGATGCTGCAAGGGTACTGCCTGTACAAACCGTGAGACTTAAGGATCTGCTGGTATTACATTATTATTGTGGGTCTTAATCACAGAATTTCTCATTGAATTTCGGGTTCCAAGTCCTTAGTCCCAATGCTGTAGTGATACGGCCTGGCCTGCTTTGGGCATGACACATCACGATCTGCTGGTTACAAATTGGTATTGTGGGTCTCTAGCACAGACTTTGTCATTGAACTACTGGTTCCAACTCCTCGGTAGTAAATAAGCCACAAGAAATGTCCAGTTATTGTAATAGCACACTTTAGCATAATAACGGCTAAAAATAAAATAAAATAAAAATAACTTTTGAAGTTAAACAGATGTAATGTACAATCGACGATTAAAAATTCTATGTCATAAATTAAATGCTTCGTTCGGACTAAAATAACACCGTGGGGTGCCTTCAGTAGAAAAAAATATTTTTATGGACCTTAAAATCATATTAGGTACTAAACGCGCCCCACAATATTAAAAAAAAAATTGTTTAATTCAAAGCAATTTGCAAATAATATTACGATTTAAAACACCAAATAAATAACATATAACATATTATAATTATTCTATTAATTGGAAATAAACTGAAGCAACAATTAAACTGAAGCAAGAATAAAATTAATCTGAAGCAAGAAGTAGCAAGAAATTAAACTAAAATATTACATAATGTTTACTATTCGATGTCGCCCAACTAAGCAAGGTTTGTGCTTGGGCGGAAATTCTATAAACAGTGTTACATTAATTAGTTTGTTAATTAATACGTTAAAAAATGTAAAAGATTAAACGCAATTTTATTTAGTACGTAGTACAAAATAAATGAAAATAAGATTACAAGATTGAAAAATTCAAAATCAGAAGTAGGTTTAATAATTTATTAAAAATAAAGGCAGTTAAAATAGTCATGTCAGAGTTAAAACATAAAAGCGATGTTAAAAATTCATAATAAAGAGTAATTCAATTAAAATAATATTGATAAAAAAAATGAATTTATAAAAAAAAACATATTTCAATAATAGGAAAAAATGTATACTGATTATTGATAAAAAAGAAATATTAAAAATAATATTACAATAGTAAAAATTCAAAATCACTAATAAATTAATTTAATAATATAAATTGAGAACAATTAAAACAATAAAAGTCATGATAGTTATTAAAGATAAGTCATATTGCAATAACAATAAATATATTTCATTTAAAAACTAAATAAGTAGTTAAGTTAGGAACTACAATATTAGGAATTTGTCACAAAAAAAACTAAAACTATGATTACATCGATTCATATTACATGAATTCAAAAAGAAATTAATTTAATCCAGCTCAATAATTATATCGACTAATTAGATATTACAAACTTAGAAAATAAGTAAAAAATATCAATCTGTTACCATAACAGGGAGTTATTCGAAACGGAATGTCATACATCATCACCATAAATGTTACACCATAATTCGGACATGGATTTTATTCCTATTTCTATTTTAAAATATATACCGGGAGGATATCACAATGAACAGAAGACCTGGAACAAAAGCTGAATGACGATATTGTTCAACCAGCAGTAATAAAAGATGATGAATAGTTGAATAAGGGATGAGTTGAATAAAGGTGAGAGAAGAGATAACCAAAAACCAACGCAAAAAAGGAATTTTATAAGGTACATTTTAAATGGAAGCTAGGAAATGGGTCAAAAAGTTATAAATAATAAACTTTAAATATTATTCCACTGAAAGCAAGCTAAATCATATCAACTTATTTACGATTCTCCAACGATAATCTTTTTTTCTTGTATGTCGAATTCTTTTACGTTAAGTTACTGGCTGAAATTATAGTATCCCAGTCGAATTTTTAATTGTTTTCATTCGCAATATAATATATGTGACATCTTTACAATATTAACATAAGCATTATAAATGTGAAATACTTGTTAAAATAACGTATGTTTGTATTAGTAGGTAATAGTCGAGTCCATCATCAATTAGTACAAATTAGTATTTTTTTGTGATTTGATAATTAAAAAAATAAAAACATAATGTTACATTTTTTAATTGTCAGAAACTTAATACTACAATAAACTTAATATCACATCTAAAAGTTTCAGGGCTGTGTGAACTACCTTGCTAAAAATACTATTGTTTGAATGATAACTAGCAGTGATAATTGTATGAACGTCCAGTTTTAAGTCAAATTTGATGTTTAATGCTCATTGCTTAAGGATTGGCAAGCTTCTTCAAATTCTAGGCATATTAGACTCCTCCTCTTACATTTTCTTCATTGTCATTTTCGTCGATTTTTACTTATTTCATCCTTGTTTTTCAGATACCAGCACTGGCGGTCGATCTTCAAAACACTGAATCTGATTGGCAATTGAAATCCATCAACGATTCCAGAGTATGCCAGGGCATGAAAGGTGGGCAGTGCGCCATGGCTCGAGGCAAAATGCTGGGAGGCACCAGCTCCATGAATTATATGCATTACGTCAGAGGAAATTCCCTGGACTACGATGATTTAGCCGAAGGAACCGACTCCGGTTGGAGATACAATGACGTCTGGAAGTATTTTACTAAAAGTGAGAATTTGAGTCACCCTCAAGTTAAGAGCCACCCTATATTGAAGCAGTATCATGGTTATAATGGATATTTGAGTGTGACAGCGTTTTCTATTCATGGAACACAGTCGATCATTGTGCCTTATGTGAAGAGTATGGAAGAAATGGGGCTACCTTTAGTTTTAGACGTTAATGGTCCTTTCCAGTATAGTAGCGTTAGGTCACAAGCAAATATTCAAGACGGACAAAGGGAGAGTACTGCAACAGCTTTTCTCGTGCCTGTGAGGGATCGCCCGAACTTGGTAATATGGAAGAACGCATTCGTTACTAAAGTTCGTATAGAAAATAAAATAGCTACTGGGGTAGAAGTGCGGCTGAAGAATAGAACAGAAGTTCGGACGAAAGCTAGAAAAGAAGTTATATTATCAGGCGGTGCTATAAGTACTCCGCAAATCCTTTTGTTGTCTGGCATAGGACCTGCTGATCACTTAGGTGATTTGAAGATAGATGTCGTCGCTGATCTTCCAGTAGGAAGAAATCTATATGATCATCCATGTGTCCCGACGGTGATTGGTGTCAGAGGGATTCAATCCCCACCGATATTTAAGAGTGTAGCACAATACGTTGCGAATAGAACAGGACCACTCGCACAATTTGGACTTGGCGAAATATTGACTTTCTACAATACTAGAAATAGTATTGGAACTCGACCAGATATGATGATATTCAGTATTTTTATAGACGCAAACATGCCGGATACTGTAAATAGATTATTAGGACTTCATTTCAACTGGAACCAACGCACCGTAGACTCGTTTATGAAATACAACCAAGAAATGGGATTAGTCTTCATTTTCCATTTAGGTCTCAACCAGAAATCACGCGGAAGAATATGGCTGAATAATACCGATCCCACAACGCCTCCGATCTACTATCCAAATTTCTTTAGTGAAACCGAGGATTTAGAGACGTTTCTTAACTCAATAGAATACATGAATAATATCGTAAACACAACAGACTTCCGACGCTTGCAGGCCACTTTACTACCCTTCGATAATCCAGCTTGCAATTCTATTAAATTCCCAAGCCGAGCCTATTGGTCCTGTGTAGTATTCAATTTCGGTTCATCAGGGAATCACAATTTGGGAACCGCAAAAATGGGCTCCAAATCTGACCCCACAACCGCTGTTGACCCAAATTTACGCGTTCATGGCGTTGACAGATTGCGAGTTGTCGACGGAAGCGTCATTCCTTCTCGAATATCTGGAGACACCAACGCCCCAATAATCATGGTAGCCGAGAGGGCAGCTGATTTTATTAAAGTTGATCATAAATTTGAGAAAGTTTGTTAAGTGTAAAGTGTAGACGAAAAGAGAATTTCTTCAAGTGAATTAAATAACATCAAAACTTAGTCTACAAATGTGACTAAAAAAATCGGTTGTTTCACACCGACTTTCCCTGCAAGTAGCCAAAGAACTGATTTCATCTGAATACTAATTACTCTCTAGGCCGGTGGACGAACCCGGTTGTGTCCCGTTAAATTTGTCTCGGGCGGCGCGGTTCGTTTCTCCACTAGCCTCGGGTGGCTCGGCGTTAATCATTGACTAAAATTTATGGCGGAAATAAAATATTATTAGTGCAGCTTGTATATGAGATTTTTCAACCCAAAATATCACAATGTGATTTCAGCTCAACAAGGCCTCCGTGTTTCTAAGTCCAATACTTCGAGGGTGATATCTGACTAGTGCCCCCCCTTGGGGGACCGATTTCAACCACAATCTTTTCAACTCTTGCCATGATGATGCCTGCATTTCAAATTTCAGCTCAATCGGATTAATCGTTTAGGCGCTATCGTGGAGAATACTTCAATCTGGAAATAGTCTTAATCGTCTCCCATAGATATTTCTACATTGCAGGGGGGCTACAAATAGATATTTCCGTCTTTACCTAGATTTTTTTTTTGCGATTTCACAAAACTTTCCCTTTTGGTCGGTTGGTGGGCCGGGAAAGCAAAATGCTTTTGGAAAAACTATCACAACCTATGACTGTAGTCATTATCATCATAAAGCGTCGTATTTATGTTTGATCACTATCATAATAAAGGTCGTTACACGACATCTACTACCATAAGATGATATAAAGGTAATTGCTCTATAAGTAATTAAATCATAACTCACTGCGATTATATGAGAAAAAATACAAACTATCTTTCTGCCTCTGATCCTTCTTGTGGTAATCTTTTGTGATCGTACGGTAATGGGTAGGGCTGACCTCGGAAGATACGGTGATATGAGGATTCGTGAAGACGTTTCCTCTAGAGCAGGGGTTCCCAAACTTATTGACCCCGCGACCCACCACGGGAAGCGCGCACGTGCGCCGGGGGCGAGCAAGACAAGGCTAGAGACGCGGCGCTGTCTCTTTGCGCGGCTATTTCATCTTCTCGCGCTGTTGCAAGGTTGCATGTTTTATAATAATATTCTATTCTTTTCAAGTGCTATCTTTATTTTATTTATTTATTTTATTTTATTATATTGTCTGTAGGTATTCTAAATACACTTAAACTCGTCAATCTATCTCATCATCTATCTATCATATTATAGCCTACGTTCATTCATTGTGTTCGCGACCCACCTAGAATTGGCTCGCGACCCACCAGTGTGGTCGCGACCCACACGTTGGGAACCGCTGGTCTAGAGATTTTTTCTTGCGTCTTTTATGTAATTAATATGTTGTATTATTGATCATTTTATCTAGATACTCGTATATCTTTATGTTATTAGTCAATGTTATCCTCTTCGTAAGGGGCAATGCTTATTGCACCATCATGAAATTTATTATTGTTAAAAATAAAAAATAAAAAAACCTAAAATGTCGTGTATTTAAATTTATCACAAACATTGATTATTGCTACTAATATTATTTATTATTATTTTAAACAGTCAAGCAGCATAAGGCTGATAATTCTTTATCTCAATAAAATTAATTATTTTATATTTTGTACTGGCTTAGCTACGATCTGTTCCTTCACTTATCTTAAATTTGTCCAGTTTATTCTTAACCCCGCGATATTGAGGGGTCAATTTGACCCTGCTCATTTTGTTTGGTGTACAATATTTTGTCCAGCGGTCGTACGCTGGAGAACTTCTCAGTAGTTAGAGCTATTGAATTTTCCTTCTCTCTGCGAGCTACCACTCAGTCGGCCGCCGCCTGCGGGAGGAGATAGAAGAGCGCGAAAACAAAAAGGGTATTTATGACCCTTCCACGACCACGACGTAGCAATTTTGTGCATTTTTTTCAGGGCAATATTAAAAAAAAATACCTCTGACAGTGTTTTATGCAATGCTGAATATGTATGTTTATGATGCATATATATGAATGTTTGCGAAAGGTGTCATTCGAACATTTGTTAAGAACACATTGTTTCGTTCTGTCAACCATGCGCTACGGCGAGAGATAATAAATATTTTAAAAGACTAAAATAGTAATTTTGTGATGAGAAATGATTGATCTTTATACAGTGCCTTAAAAAATATAATTTTATATAATAATCTATACAGTCTCTATAGTTTGGAAATATTCCATACTGTGTAAAGGTTAAATATTTTTTATTTTAATTATATCTTAATTAATTAGGAAGCAATAGTAATTCACGGTTAATAGTAAAAGAGTTTTTGCAATAAAGGATTGTCAACTCAATTCTCAGAGCAATAGCCCGATACCATTGTCTTGCACAAATTGTGCGGAAATTACTCGGTGTTGTGGTTCCGAATTTCTAAGCAAAGTGTCGCGTCGCGTTAGTACAAAAAGCAATATAATCAATTCTTTATTTATATACCCATGTGTATATTTTGTTGTTTTCTTACTATTCTTATAATTATTTTTTTTCATTAATTGCCTTGATAATATAATATTATACCTATTTGTAATAAATATTTTTTTATATTCTAATTAATAATAATAAAAAAATTTGTAAGCATACTTCGACTATTTTTGCTATCTTTTTATTTTTTCATTTTTAGTGTATTTTAAATTCCTTGCTTGAAAGTATATAATAATTTTATGGCATTTTGTTTTAAATTTTATTTAGTTATAGAGGCTAATTTTAATAAGTACGATGATGATGAAAAATTTCTCAAAATGATATTGATTAAAATAAAATGTCTACCGTAGAACAGGTGGCAGTCTAGTTAGGTCTTGACTGTAGAAAATTTTTATAATTTTAATTTGAAAATAAAATAAAAAAAATCGAATGAATGAAATAATAGGAATGCGTCAGCAATCCTACGCTTTTTAAGAAGTATTCGAAAGCCATGTTTTCGGAAGAGAAACAGTTGGGTTGGTTCCTAATTGGTAAAGTTTTCAGTAATTTGAAATATGCAAATGATATTGTTCTGTTAGCTAGAAACACGTAACATCTCCAACTCATGTTAACATGGACATGTTAACATGTTAACATGAGCCAGCAATTTAGGTAACGGCATTAGACTTGTAATTTGATCACGAAAAGTTGCTGAACGAAAATCTAGCAAGCTGAAGGAATTCTCTTGGTCAGTTCATTTCAGCCTCGTTTATCGCAACTGACGCAGAAGCGGATTTTATGCAAATATTTTAAATATCACGGAAACGGCAATCTGGGTTGGCGGTTCGGTTAGATTTCAATGCGCGATAGTCGATTGCGAAAAAACCACTACGTAAATAGGTCGAAACTTGATTCTATTAGGGGCAAGAAAAATACGGCCGACATAATAGTATGCGACAACGGAGAAATAAAAAGTCAGGTAAAAACATTTTCTTAAAGAAAATTTTAAAACAGTCAGATAATAAACTTTTACTGAAACGAAAGCAACAAAAAATAAAAGACAATACCAATTGACACGGCCCAGTGGCATAGTGATTAGTACTGATTAGGTCGCCTGATCTTACGTTGTAAGGTTCTGGGTTCGATTCCCGGCTGGGTTATAATTTTTCCGTTGGGATAAAATGAATTATTTGTAGCTGAAAAATAATAAACTTCAGTTTTAAAATGCTAAAGAAACACATCTCTCTTACAGAAGGCAAATCGGCAGTAATATCTTTTCAAAACTGGATCGGAAATCGATTATCGGAAATTAAATCTCAAAAATCTCTTGTTAGCCGATTGCTAAATAAATATATATAACTAAGAATACTTTAGGCCTGTTTCGAGGTCTATAGACTATATGCTTTGCTTGAGCGATTATAAATAATTAGGGTGAATAAAGCGAAATGTATTTGTATGTGTATGTGTTGAGAAATATAGAGGAAACTTGAGAAATATTCAGGATATTTTTTCTGAATATACGTAGTGTTTTTCGCAAAGAATATAATGCTATTGTATATTCAATACGTAGATTTACCATAAAAAAACATAAAATACGATTCAATAATAACGTCAAACATACGCGAATTTAGGTGAAAAGTTACATATTTATTTTTTCCTGGATAGACAAGTCAAATCTTATAATTCGGCTTCGTTTGCAGAATTTATACTTAGTTATAATTAGTTATAAAGTATTTATATTTGTTTTACCCTTTTATAATAAACATTTTAGCAGCTTTCGTTCTGGAAAAAATCCTCTAACATAAGCTGCTCCTACAGATCCAAAATTTATTTTTTCCTGTTTTATTACGAACTTTACCAAAAAGTATGTCGAGCATTCACTTGGCAGAATACCCAAAGAGTAATGGAGTATATTTAGTTTTAGGTATTAAATTGCAATTTCACACTTGTTATTTCCTTCGTCGTCTCAAAATAGTTTTTGCCTATTTTGAACATCCTAATTTTTCATATTGTTTATATGTATATTATATATTTAATATTAATTTCAATATTCGCAATGAACAGAGAAGTCTAGGATCATTTTTTGAATTTACGATAGTTTTGATGAGTTTGGTATTATATTATAGCTCATATTATTTTACATATGACGGTGTCATATAATATATTAATACTTAAAGTAGAAATTTTAAAAGATTAGAAAAAAATCTAATATATATTTTGAATGTTTTTCTGTTTACCACTCCACTTATAAAGAAACTTTATGTAAAATTTAATGTCAGTAATATAAAAAAAAAACATTTATTTGGTATTTATAAATAACTTTAACGAAATATCGGGTGATTAAAAAAACCTAAAATTGCATGTCACTTTTCGTATGTGCGATTAAAGTGGGGTAATCGACCGAATAAAGTAAATACGATAGCACTTCGATTGATTTATAATGTTCACCTATCCAAACCGACAGTCACGGTTTTCTGCATAAGTGCATTTGTTTTACAGTCCACCGACTGCGGTGAGCCTTTTGTTAGCGCGCCGTTTCATGATTGGGTTTGCATCGGGAAAAAAACTTTTTCTATCGCAATTAATTTCAATACGGCCATCAGGTGTGCGCTTTGATTTGATCCATTATCTCCACCAGATTTACTGTATTTTTCGTTTCTATCCGATTGTTTGGACTGACAGGCCTATTGGTTTTTGTTTTTGTTTTGATCGCAGAGCAGTGCAGTTCTGGTCGTTTAGTATCATTTCATTTTGTTAAAGCTGTATGCTTAAGGCTCCCTTCCAAGTTGACGCGACTAAAAATTTAGATATTTTTGCAATGCCACGCGCCCCAGCGCTTTCGATATATACATAAGGATGTATAGGTATACCGCGGCGACAAGGGAATACGTCCCACCGTTGGCAGTGGCCAATTACGAATGACGATTTCGGCTTCGCTCGTCGTCTAATATAGTCGATTTGGCTTTTCAATTATAATATAATAAATTACCAAATGAATAGTTTTTTATAAAGTAAAAATTAGATTACCATAATAAAATAACTTAAGATCACATTTCTTTTATCATTCAAAAGTATCTTTAATAAATAGAAAAAAAATAATGTTTGGCTATAATATTTCAGGAAATTAAGTAATTTCAAACATTTTTTTCTTATATTTTTTGTATGGAAGTTCCAAAAACTGTCTTAGTACTATGCAAATACGCTGGTGTAAATAATATTTTTTAATATTGAGAATCATCTCTAGGTTTTTCAAAAACTGAAGACAAATCTCGCTCGTTTTTATTTTTTTGGAAAACAGTAACAGAATAAAGATAATTTACAATTAATATGGAAATAATTTACCATTTTCGTTTGGCGAAATGATAGCTTAAGGATCGGGTTTTTAAAATCCGGCATAATTGTATTAAAATTCTTTTTCATGTTCTCACAACCAGGCCACAAAATTATGCTTCATATAGCTTTTGGCCGCCACGGCCGGCACGGCCTCTTAAGCAGCGATTGTTTTTAAAGTCAGATATTGTTACAATTCATGCAAACCCATTAAAATTAGACTATTTTTAAAGTGAAGGTTACTAAACAAGCCAGCGGGAGCTAGTTAACAAATAAGGGCCGGAAGGAGACAGAAAATTTGGTAAATTACATTGAAACATAAAATTAACTACTAGAAAACTGTATACATATTTCCTTTGACTTTTGACTACTTACTCTCATAATATTACATTTTTCAATATTTACATATATATTTCTATATCCATTTATTTATACTTAGTTGTTATTTACACAATATAACATATTATATATTTCTATATTGAATTAACTAAACATCAGTTATATAACTAATACCCCTCAAACGACTTGTTTGCAGAGCTAAAGATATTAGACATCAGACAGATATATGCAAAAACAGTCTTTTTTAACTACCTAAAAAGTAAAGATATTCACGTTAAAGCTGTGCATAAAATTTCAACGAGGAGCGCAACAACCTGTAAATACATTGTACAGAAAACCCGAACATCCTTCGCCCAAAGACACTTTGGCTTTATAGGACCAAAAATGTATAACCATCTAAAAGAATCTGTAAAAACATGCCAACACACTAAGTCAATCCAATTAAAATCAAAAATTAAACAACATTTACTTCAACTTGGTTGAAATGAGGTGGAAAGGGCAATAAGTCATATTGTAAAGTAAAGGTCTGCATTATTATTATTGCCATACATTGCACTAAACTTTATATTTTAATACTATTTATTTTTTTGTTCTACAAACGTCATATTACGAAATTTTATGATAATATTTATTTCCATGACCATGCTATATCAATATTTTAAATATAATTATAAGTTTAATTTGAATTCGCTTATCTATTTTCTATTTTATCATATTTTGTATTTTTCATTTTAATATTATGTGCACATGAATAAATCTTTGCATACATAGAGTTTTCCTTGGTACGGGCTATGGCCTAGTTAGGCAGATTCTGCAACTAATACAATTGTAAATTTATGTTTTTGAATGAATAAAATTATTATTATTATTTAAACATTGCTCATTTTTTGATTTATATCCATGTGTAATTTGTCTGTATGTTATGTAATAATCTTTATTTTCACAATGCGCGCATGTACCACTTTGTTTAGGTTAGTTGTAAGACATTGCCATGTGGCAATAAGCTTGCCTTTTTGTATCCTCTTAAGTGCAAAAAAAGAGTTTATTATTATTATTATTATTATTAAATAGGCCGATTGATGTGAAAAATCTTTATCTTATCTGTGTGAGAATTAGTGAATGAAAATTTTATATTGAAATTGAAAACACTATTTTTGAAACACTTACTAATTACTAATAATATTACTGATATTAATACAAATACTAATATAACACTAATCACTCGCTCGCAAGGTGCAAATTCCAACAAGAACTAACGATATAAACAGTGGGTGAAATTGGAGAGCTAGGCTAAAATTGGCCCAATGAAACTACAAGAATCAAGAATCTACAATTTGAGCACCTCAAAGTTCGACAATTTGTTGCTGTAAGAGTAAAAATTTTTGATGGTATTCGAGAACGAATACTTAGTGATATCTGTCGATATCACCGTGGATCTGTCGATATCATAGTATTGAAGAAAGACCGAGGTTTGGGATTATATGTAACATTTTTACTTGACAGTGTCTTTAATTTGATGTTTATCCATAATCGCAATAGGTTTTAGAAGATATTCAGATAGATTTATTTAAAAGTTTTATCCAAGTTTGAATAGGCTTAATGGCGATTTTGTTTTTTATTTGAGGCGACGGGACGGCGAGGTGATAGATAGTCAACTAGTCAAAAATCAGTGAAAGTAACATACAACAACAAAGCGTGATTGTTGTCTAATTATAGTATATCTAATTAGGATCATTTATATGACACACCAAGAAAGTGATAATTGAATATAATCTTAAATTATACTCTCGAGATATAGATTCCTAATATAGTTTCACAATATGATTTTTTTTACGACAAGAAAGTGGGAGCTCATGTGGAGCCACGCATTCCGTGTAATTAAAACAGTGTCAACACTGAGTTTAAAAATAATCTTTAGAGATGTAGTATTATCTCTCTTAAGACATTTGCATTTGGACGTCCGAAAAAAAATACATTAACCTTGTAGAAATTTCAAAGTTATTTTTTTAATTTATCTCATATTACTTCCCTGTATGTAACTAACAGTTCATGTCTATATACATTATAGACATCGATATCAATATTCGCTCAGACGACTAAGATACGACGACGTGACGATAAAATAGCTCAATTTGTGGACTATAGCGATTTCCCGAGCAATTGCCTGAGGGCGGGAAATCCACTCAATAGACTAGTAAATAGTAAAACGCATTCCATTCTCAGATATGTCACCTTTAATTCACGGTTCTTTCCACGTACTTTGTTTCAAACAGTACTGTTGTACATGTACTGTTGGCACAATACCAGGAATGTACACAGCAACACCGAAATCTCTGTGTGGGCGAGCATTAAGGTATCAGCCCTTAAGGCAAATGTCTCAAATATTCAAAATACGTCGATCAGAAATAACAGTGGAACGCTATCTGTAGCCTTGCTTCGAGACTATTATGTTATTGAACTCCATTCAATGCCGCCGAGTTCAACGACCTCGATCCATTAGAAAGGTAAATTAAAATCGCTGATCGATTCTCAAACTGTTGTAAATCATTTGGAATAAAATGTAATTTTTAAATAATTTTAGTAGATTATTTGATTCAACAAGTTTTTGTCAAACGTTGCTTATTTACTCGTAGGTACTAAGTCACCCATTTCAAGAGTGTCGCTAATTAAAAACTAACCTTGTGTGACAATGTATACATTTCTACAACACACTTTCTCAGGAAATGGTAGTTCAAAGATATTAAAGTTATAACAGTTAGTACAGAAGATTGCCGTCTTATTCCAAATTATCTCACATGGACGTCCGCTAGTTGTCTACAACTGTATTTTCCAGGAAAAAATCGTAACCTAATTATGTAGAGATATACCGCTAACTGCCATTTTCTTCTGACCGCCATTCCCCTGTGAGAGTGGCCACCCTTCACTAGACTCCAATTGATTGTGAGCGAAGGGTGGTTCTCATCAAGAAGTTTTCTCCGTTATTGAAAGTCGTGGATGTTGAAGTTGAAGTATTTAATCAGAAGGTCTGTAGTAGGTTGCCAGTTCGTAACGCCTTGATTGATATTTCGCCGTTGTGTAGGTAGTGTGGGCGCGAGGTAAAGCCGTGGTTGTGTATCCGAAGTTGAAGCGCCGCGATAGATTCGAAGATAATGGTAGTCGCGTATACTATGCGTGATTTGTTGACTCGAAGTGAAGTGTAGAGCGCGAGTACTTGTTAATGCGCGGTTACTGCCCTCCAGGGAATGATGAAGATGTGTAGCGCGATTACTGGAATGATATCGATCGATCGAAATGTACTGCGTTTTATATTGTACGCAGTGACGCAATAGTTGTGAGTGGGGTGAGAAATGTCTGTTAATTTCGTATCGATCAGAAGAAATGACATTAGTCATCACTTGACTGTGCGTAAAATGCCGAATTTAGTTGGAAATCAACTGCAGCTGCCTCGTGTAGATTTGAGCGAGTTTGCGGTTTCGATTCTGTAGAAATTACTTTTTTGTTGTGGGTATGTTGGACTGAAGCTCCAACACCCCCATCTTACCCTAGTTGTTTCTATATAAATATAAACATATATGCCCCCAAACAAAACGTTAGAGGCATTCAAATATTGTATACCGCTATATGCATATCCAGGCATATTTATCGCGTTCATTTACTTTGTGGGGGTGCATTGTGATAAGAAGGAATTTCCGCAGAATGCAATATCATCTTTATGCAACAGTTACAACGTACGGCAGTTTAGCGAGGAAGTTGTGCGCTGCGAGAGGTCTCATGAATATACAACAGAGCAAAGAGTTCGTCTATGATCCGGCAACAATATTCGAGGCATTCTGTTTCGAAGTTGTGCGTACGTTAAATGAGTAGGTAAGTACATCGGCAATTTATTAATTAATGGATTAGGAATTATTGAAATTTGTTGGACTGGGAGCGAGTAAACCTCTTTTTGCATATATCGATCCTAGACCTGATTGAAAAGGCGCAGAAGACAGAAGTAGCATACAAGAAATCTTATAAAGTCAGGTAATTTGGGATGGCAAGTTGAGTGTGATACCATAAAATGTACGATTTAATAAGTGTCATCTAATCGTTTTACTGCACTAAACGGCACAAAAGTTTGAATAAGTAAGGGTGACTTGCACCAACGTATACATATTTTATAAAAAAATCCATCGTCTCACATTCAATTGAATTTAACGGAAAAATCGCTGGCCAAAAACCTGTAGGTTTAAACCGGACCCTTCCGTCCGGTAAGGATTACCTGGTCCAGATAGCTCGGTACCTGGAGCTAATGGGCCCTTGCTGAGTTTGCTAAGAAGACCCATTTGTTCAGGGTCGGTCACACTCACTGGTCAACACTCATTCGGCGGTCTCCACGCATGAAGCGCGAGCCCGGGTAGAACTCTGGCCTTAGGGCTAGTTTCCCCTAGGAGTCAATCTTCTGGCGCTCCTGGACGGTCTGCGCACAGTGCGGCGTAAGCCAATCGATTGTGCATTCTGACTAACAGTCGGGGGAGTCTGGAAACAGTACTGTTTCTTATAGAGCGGGGGTGGTTGCTGACCTTACAGCGACTGCTCTTGAAACGACCACCGGCTACCCGATCCTGGGTGAACAGCCGGGCAAAGGATGCCGTGGTCAGCGATAGATTCGGTTGACACCGTTTCACCGCTACGTGAGGAAGAGGATCGCGCAAGCGACCTCGAGCTCGTAACCAGTCGAGAGACCGGAGTAATCTGGTCGCAGCTGGAAGTAAGGGCGCGTGTGTTAGCCCGCTGGGTAACATACCTGGCTATCTCGCGGATAAGGCGTTGGCCTCTTACGGGCATGTGGCGAAGCTTGACAGTGGACTGTTTTGTCCTAAGTCTTCTGTGCTCACCTCATGGGAGACAGAACGATTATATTTCGTTAATTTTCCTGAGGTGACGGATTCGCCCGTTGTAGTTGACAGCTCTAGTTGTAGTTCGGTACCGCATTTTAAAACTATCCGCTAGGGTGTGGTGCCGAAAATATTCGTGCAAGCCTACAAAAGTAACAAAATAATTCATATACCAAATATTTATATATACCAATTCATATACCAAATATTTATTTAACAAAGGAGATTATGTAAAACTAAACAATGGATTTGTAAATATAGATTGGGACAAGGAATTTTCCACTAGATCCCTAGAAGATGCCGTCTGTTATTTTTACGACGAGTGTTCATCTCTAATTAAGCAGTTTGTTCCATCCAAAGTTATTACCTCCGACTATTTCCCTCCTTGGTACTCCCCTGGCCTTAAGAAATGTATTAAAGAAAAACATAAATATTTTAAAAAATTCAGAATGTACGGTAACAAAGCTGACGAAGAGGCATTTAAATACCTGCGGGGCCGTGTTAGGGACCTGGAAGAGAAATGCCACGCTAGATACATTTCCTCCGTCGAAAACTCTATTACAAGTAACCCCAAAAAGTTTTGGTCTTATCTTAAAGGCAAAACCAAATCCAACTCAATGCCTAATAGCATGTCCTTAGGGACCAGTATATTTACCACAGGCGAGCTGATTTGTAATGCCTTCTCTGATTTCTTTTTAAATAATTTTCTCTCTAGTACTGTTGTTGCGCAAGATGATACCGGTGGTTTCTCGCCTACCGACACATCTGCCACTTATATATCTAAAGTGTATGTTGACGTCAGCGAAGTGGAACAGTTACTTTTAAAATTGGACCCGTCTAAGTCCGCTGGGCCTGACAACCTACCAGCTGTCTTTCTCATAGGCTGCGCTAAAACAATCGCTATCCCTATTTCATTAATCTTTCGGAGATCTTTAGATGAGGGGATCGTTCCAATTATCTGGAAAAATGCTTTTATTACGCCTGTGCATAAAAAAGGTCCTAAACATAACATTGATAATTATCGCCCCATTTCCAAACTGTGTATAGTGTCAAAAGTCTTCGAAAAAATTATATATGATCAAGTATATTTTGCGCTCAAACAGTCGTTTAATACTACTCAACATGGCTTCCTGAAAGGTCGATCGACAGTTTCTAATCTTGTCCTTCTAAATACAGCTCTTACAGATGCCATGAATAAAGGTCACCAAGTTGACGTGGTCTATACTGACTATAGCAAGGCCTTTGATCGGATTCAGCACAGCTTACTTTTAAGCAAATTGGAGAAGACTGGCATCTGTGGCAATCTTCTCAGATGGTTTGCGTCTTATATCCATAATCGCTCGCAGGCTGTAGTTATTAATAATTACACATCCAGTTGGGTCCCCATCCCAAGTGGTGTTCCTCAAGGATCTTTACTAGGTCCTTTGCTTTTTATCATTTTTATCAACGATATTGACAGGTGTTTCCGTTATTCACACCTTCTTAGCTTCGCCGATGATATGAAGATTTTCAAGACGATTCTATCTCCTGCCGACACTCTACTACTTCAAGCCGACCTTGAACGCCTCGAGCGCTATTGTACCCGGAACCACTTAGATTTAAACCCATCCAAATGTAGTGTGGTCACTTTTACTCGAAAGCGAAATATTGTATTACACGACTATGTCCTAAAAGGTACCAAGTTACAAAGGGACTCTATCATTCGTGACCTCGGTGTGTACCACGACTCCAAGCTGCTCTTCGACACTCATGTAGACAAAATAGTTAAAAAGGCTTCCAGAGCTCTTGGATTCGTTATGCGCAGTACCAAAGATTTTAAATCCGTTAAAACTCTTAAAATTCTTTACTGTACTCTGGTACGTAGCAACCTGGAATATGCATCTCAAATATGGAACCCTATGTACTTTAAATACTCCAATCGCATCGAGGGCATCCAAAGGAAGTTCCTTAAATACTTATGTTTCCGTACCAAAGACAAATACAGTTCAGACGACTATGTCAAATTATGTAAAAAACACCACCTGCTTCCACTAGCAAAACGGCGAGAAATCGGTGACCTCACTTTTTTGCAAAAAATTGCCCAAGGTTCTTTAGATTGTACCGAACTTTTATCATACCTATCTTTTAATGCCCCGGTAAAATCCATGAGACACACCATCCCAATTCGGCTACCTGTTGTTACATCTAATTACATGCAAAACACCTATATGTGGCGTGCGAGTAACAACCTCAATAAACTGATTTGCGGCGACGTTGATATCGATCTATTTAGCACTAGTGTTGTATCAGCGAGACGTATCCTCAGCAACAATTTCTTTTAGTACCTACTCTTCTGCTTTTCTTTATTGTTATTATTTTTTTGTATTCGATTTCTCGATATTGTTTTTTTGCCTTCTTGTCCCTTTTGTTTAATTTTTATTTGCGTTTTTTAAATTTATAGTACCGGACCCTGCCAAGCGTTTTTGCTGGCAATTCCATATTCTCTAAACTGTTTCTATATGTGAGAACCTGTTATTGGCTATCATTTATTATTTAAGTTGTTATTTAATATTTTATATGGCTGTTGGTTTTCCTTAAAATAAATAAATAAATAAATAAATAAATAAATAACCAAGGTTAGTTAAACGCGTTTAACACAATTTAACCGCTTCGTTGGTGCGTCAGCCGTAAAGTCAGCGCTTACCCGGGAATGACATAAAATAACCATGAAGAAAGTACAAAATGTCGTTCCGAATTTCGTTAAACTTTTGTCGCTGTGCAAAGAAAGATATTTGGTGAGGACTAATCAACTATGTTGTTTAGAAAGAGTTCCATTTTAATTATATACATTTCATTATAAGCTTTGCCTAATTTAATAAAATTAATCGCAAACATTTTTGTGAAGATTATTTTGGGCCATGCTGTATATATTAATATATTATTTCAAAGCAAATACCGGAAATATTCTCCCAGAAATATTGTTGCCCGTAACTGCCCCTCGTCCGAAACTTTCCTATTTCCCCCTTAGTATCCATGATTATAATGTATCCGCCCACATAACCGTTCATATCTACTGCTATAAAACTTTTAATACTTTTTTTTCTGATACACCTGGTTCACCGCACAGGTGTCTTGTTTCAAACTGCTTTTCTATTTTCTGAATATTGAAAAAGTTTCTTGTAGTCATATTTATTCTAAAAAACACTATTTAAAAATGAATATCGGCATAGCATTTTTCTGTGTAGGGTATTTAAATAAGCTATATAATGATGTCATCTGGTAAAATCGAAAGTTAGAGGAACATTTTTAGGGAACTTGAATTCATGAATAAAGCAGTTTCGAGTTTGTTGCTCGCCAGTGTATCATAATGTATGCTGGTCGCCAGGTATACTATTCACCAGATATAAATCCTGGTTGGAGTGGTGCGCAATAATCTAATCTAAACTAACCTACCCAGTCGAATCACGATTCGGATATTATTTGAATGGCATCATCAATAATTTCAAATCATTCAAAAAAAGTTGATTTAAAAGATACATTCAATATTTTCAAACTAGTTTCGCTTATGTTATGCCATACTATTCGTATATTAGGAGATTTTTTAAAGGTAGATTATCACTCGTAAAAACCGATTTCGAAACCGTTTATATATATTTCATTTACGTCTGTTACTGACAAAAAAGGCAACATTTGATTTTCTAAGCTTGAAATAAAAATAGGTTTTTCGCATTAATTTGGCCTTTGTTAAATATCCGATTGGTTTCGGAAACATGATCAATCAAGCACAAAAACTATTTAATGAGTGATTCAACTAATTGCTTCGATATATGATCAATCACTGCACTTATTTGAAATCGTTACGCTATTAACTCGTTCAAGGTGAGAAGTAATTTTTACAATTTACCTTAGAGCGTTACGGACACAAAATATTTAGTTGTTCGTTACGTGTCATACTTTTCCGTATTATATCCTCAGTTTAATGTCCGCGAAATAAAAACACAAAGACCCATATTCAGGGACATGGTATCGAATAGAAAGTATCGATACTGTACTCATAAGTAGTATTGTACAATCGTGCCCGTACAACGATTGCACAAAAGTACACCTTAAAGTATTGGTACTTTTCTTGGGGATTTTTTTTTGTTTTATTATTGTGGATTTGTGGACATGGAATGTATAAATCGCACACGAATCGGTGGTAGGTACTTATAACAATAAAATAATAAAAAAATATAAATTTACAAATCAACGTTTATTAATTAATTCTTTAAACATCATTTTTCCCACTGTGCAACCACTTAAAAAGAGAAGTTTATATAGCCATTTTGGCGGTAATCAGTTTCGTGTTTTTGTTATTGTACTGCTTTCCTTTGAATATAAACGTTCGGAGGGACCAATGTCGCTGGTATTGGTGAGTACTCTCGGGCGATATTGTACAATTTTGAAAAATACACTTTCATGTCTTTTCTTTGTTTTAATGGATTGGTTTATTGATTAGTAAGCGATTTTGATGTGTGTTTCTGGAGTTAGATACAATAAATTTATCTAATGTACACAAATGTGGACTCAAAAAATGTAATATGAAAATCGAAATACCACATCAAAAAGGCGCTAAAAAGTTGCTACTTTTTTTTGTTGCTAAATGAAAATTAAAAGTCGCTGTTAGTGACAAAATGCCGCTTAATCTAACGAGAAAGTTGCTAAATTGGCAACACTGGTGAGAGTTGAGTTGAGAGAATGAACCTCAACGCAATGACATTAGCATAACGAACTTTATTTTCAACCAATAAAGTTCAAATTTCTGTGTACCTACCATAGTGAATGATGAAGCAAAACATCTTGTTTTTCTTTAACCAGCAGGCATAAACATGAGCCAAAAAGCGTAGTTTAAAAAAACATTCATAAGATTTATTCGATATAATGTATGCCAAAACGTACTCATTGGGTAAAAGTATCCATTTTAAATATATCAAGTACAAAAGAATCGGAATCGAAACAAAAGTACTCGATACCAAAAAGTATCGATTTTTTTCTCGTGTCGCTACTCATATTAGCAGTGAAGGTGTTAATTGAGGAATGGCCGCCCGTGCGTGAATCCGATTATTGAAATTAATGCATGAAGAGGTACTACATCTTGCTCATTTGCACTAGATTAAAATGCAACAATGTTTATACGTTTCTTTCATTTATAGCAGTCAGGTTGTCTACCTTGCATAACCTTAAGTTGCTCGCCTATCTTGCCAACTTCTGTGTTTTCAGGCGTTATTATGAAATTTACGACTGCTTTCAACTTGTTCTTTACTGCAAAGTGCCTCATCACAAGAAATTCCTTAAGTGAATGTTTATTTAAGATATTCCGAATACTAGTAATAATCTAGCAGCTGAGCAATTAAGAGACACCACTACTACAAAGTTAGTATACATTTAGAAAAATAATGTTATAAGGCGCAATAGGGAAACGGAAATTGTTACATTAATTGTTTTCACTCAAAAGTCTATAACAAAGTTAAAGACTATGGATAAACATCAAATATAAATCTGTATATAACGCCTTTTAACATTAAACTATTATAGCTATGTCTAATCGAAAATTTACAAATTCGTGGCTTTCTCATGTAAGCATGGCGTAATATACAGATTTACGGGTCCTATATTACGACGTGTCAAATTATTTTTAACACGCTTTTATTAGGTCGACCTGTATGTAACTAACTATGTAATGGAATCTAAGGTAACTAATTTAACCATCTTCTAAGGATCGTAGCGTCATGAAAATTGGCAGCTGTATGTAGTTCTGATGACAATACAATAATATGGTACTGTCGAACTGATCTGATGATGGACTCGGAAGATATGAACTGGAACTTCATGATGGAACATCGTATCATAGCTGTGTTTGGATTTGTTAGAAAAGTCTTGGAATGAACTTTGACCACGATTAGGTTTCAAGGTCTGATGATGAAGCCGGAAGATAGGCACTGGCCTTCCATGATGGAATATCGTATCATAACCGTGTGTATGTGAATATCGTAGCCCAAAAGCGTATTTTTAGTGTTTTTTTAAAACTATTTATTTATTTTATAGTTTAGTCTGCTTTTGAAAGTAAGATATAGATATTTAATAGATTCTATCTTATCAAGATCTGAACATGCGCATGTATGAGAGGGAAATAGGGACACACGTTGAATGTGAGTAATTGATAAGGGAATAACTGTGCGCTTAAGGGAGGTGTCTGGTTTAAAAGGCTAAAAGAACATGTTTTCCATGTTTTATTTTTAACCTCGTGTTGTAAATCTATTTATAAATATTTTACCTCTAAAATAGCTGATAGTGTCAAATTGCTGGAAGCGTAAAAAACTTACAAATTTTCTGTAAAGAAAACTTTTAACGCGTTTTTCTCATTACCATATTTTTCAGTATTGAGCCGGTGATAAAAACAACTCATTGACGGATCGAGGTGTTCAAAAACAACTAAAGATTATTAAATTCTCTTCTATATGAATTTAAAAAAATACAAAATAAATGTCTTTATATTTTATTTATTATTATAGTTAAAAACCAAATTATGGGGCAAAAATTGATTTTACTTATTTAAATCCTTGAAAAATTATAAAAATAATAACTTTTTGTTATTTGTTTTAGTTCACCTAAAAAGTACACATGTACATTACATTACATTACATTACATTTTCGTCGTGTCCAATTGACGGCTAAAGACCGCTCTTGGACGTGTCAAAATAATTGGGTTATGTAGTAAGTTTCGTTACTACTCTTTACTGAACATACATAGTTAGTCAAGAATTAACTACTAGATTGTCAAACTATAAATAGAAGTTTAATATTTGAAGTAGTTAGTGATTCGAAAAGATACGTAGTAAAATTATTTATCGTAATATTCAAATTGTCAGTAAAATGTTAAATAATCAAATTCAATCTACGTTATGCATTTTAAACTAAAAGTACAGATATAAGACCATATAAAATAAACAGACAATAAGGCCCTACTTTTTTAAGTAATTTAAATGGGCACAATATTTGAAAAATCATGGCCCTCAAATTCGGCCAAATTATAGAAAGGGTGGCCTATCAGCATCTCCTTGATGTTTTTTTTGAATTTTATGTCCTCCAGCTGTTTAAATTTTGTAGGGAGTAGATTATAGAATTTAATGCTAAGGTACAAGTAGCTTTTCAGTACTTTTGCCAGTCGTATTCGGGGTACGCATAAAAGGGAGCTACCGCGGGTATGATGCGAGTGAATGTCTGCATTAATTGGTGTTTCTGTTAGGTGCTGTCTAGCATACATTAAACACTGGTATATGAACGCCGAATACATAGTCATTACCCCTTGCCTTGATGGAATATTCTTTGCATGAGGTCCTAGTGGTTACCTGATACATGCTGCGGAGTGCTCTCTTTTGCAAAAGAAAGATTCTTTTACTGGTTGCAGCATTTCCCCAAAATAGTAGTCCATAAGTCATTAATGAGTTAAAATACGCAAAGTATACTGATTTGGCTGCCGCAAAACCACAAAGACTTCTGATTTTTTTAATAGAGTATATCGAGCTACATAGCTTACTAGCTAATTGTTGGATGTGCGCATTCCATTGTAATTTACTGTCAATTCTTAATCCTAGAAAATGTATATCTTCTGTGATGTCGATTTCAAAATAGTCGTGTAATTCATTTAAAAAGTCAACATTGGCAGGTCTTAAGCGAAAAGGAATTATTTTTGATTTTGTAATATTTAGACGTAATTCATTAGAATTAAATCAAATCAAGAGTTGATCAATCGTATACCTAATTCTATTTATTAATGATTCCTTATTTTGGTCACAGAAGATAAGAGATGTGTCATCTGCAAACAGTGTAATGTCATCGTTCTCGGATGACACACATCCCGGCAAGTCATTGGTGTACACTAAAAATAAAAATGGACCTAGAATGGAACCTTGAGGTACACCCTTTGTTACCAGAATCGGATGGCTTCTTGTTCCATTTAATTCTGTCGTTTGATACCTATTTTGTAGGTATGATTGAATTAGATTTAGCCCTTTGTTTCTGATACCATAGTGTTCTAATTTATTCAGTAGAATATTGTGGTTAACGCAGTCAAATGCTTTTGATAGGTCACAAAATAGACCAATAACTGTTTTTGAACTATCCAGCCCATTCAATAACTCATGCAGTAGTTTCGATGTAGCATTAACAGTCGATAATCCTGCCCGAAAACCAAACTGTTTACTGTTGATAATGTCGTGAGTGTCGAAAAATTTAGTAATGCGATTCAATATTAACTTTTCAAAAATTTTGCTAAAGGCCGGTAATATGGATATCGGTCTGTAGTTATCTATGTTATCACGACACCCTTTTTTGAATAAAGGTATAATTTTTGCCAATTTTAATTTGTCCGTAAAGGTGCCTTCTACTATGCATGAATTAAACAGAGCGCAAAGATAATCTGCTAGTGCAGGCGTTGATGACTTTAGTAATCGGCTGGACACATACCACATGTCAGTCGACGACTTGGGCTTAAGTGATTGGGCTACTTTTATAATCTCCTCCCTAGTCACCGAGGACAATACACAACACTCTGGGGTTCTGGGTCGGAATTTTTCCAAAATTTTAACAGCTGAAGTCGGGCCTGTTGACTGATTGGACGATGTGATTCCACCGATAGCCTCAAAATAATTGTTAAACAATTCGGCAACGTTATTGGGATTGTTGTACTGATAATTATTTACATTCAAGGAGACGCTAGAGGCCACCGACATCTGTTGCGAGGTCTCTGACTTAATAACATCCCAAGAAGCCTTAATTTTATTTGTAGAGTTTTATTAACACTCTCCAAATACATTTGTTTAGCCATCCAAACCACATTTTTATAAATCTTCTTGTATGTTTTAATCATTACTATTTAATAAGTTCTCATGTAGGATTAGCATTCGTTGTTTGGATATTTTTATACCCTTTGCTGTACAAATTAATATCTTTATTAGTTTAATTTTTTGTTTCAGGCGCTGCCTTATTAATATCTTAGTTTACTTTCAGTTTCAAAATTACGCTCGCTATTACCGGCGTAAACAGGTACCGTCATGTCTGCAGTGGTAGAAACATTACAATTCAATATCTCAAAAATAGTTTTTTTTACTAATGCAAAAAATATTTTTATTTTTCAAATGTTATTTGTACAAATGTAGATTTACAAGATTCATGATCAGATTTCAACTTTAAGTAAAATTTTATTAGGCTCCATCCTTAAACCAGCATGATAAATTCTGAATATTCTAGCTGTGTGTTCTAACTACGTGCTCTAGCTGTGTGTTCTAACTACGTGTTCATAGTTCGATTGAATGCAAGAAAGTAATAATTGCTTAATTGCACGCGTGCATAATTCACGAATGCAACATAGTGTGTCATGCTTGGTTGGTCGTAGTTTCTAAAACAGTAGGAAATATAAAAAAAGGTCAAGTGCAAGTTTGACTCGCGCGCCGAGGGTTAGGTACCGTATAATATTAAGAAAACCGTTCACGTATGCATCAGATCTCACATTTAAGGAAATGCATGTTTTAGAAGTGCGCATGTTATATGTGAAAATGATTTTAGGTCGGATCGTTCTTAAGGAAAAAATTAAATCCCAGCAAACTAAACACACAAGACGTGCCAATAGTGACTACGTTGCAATTCCCCGAAGGAGTACGTCATTTGGCCAAAGAAATTTCACTTATCTAGGGCCTAGGATATATAACATCCTACCTGCAGGTATAAAGATTAGCCCGAGCATTTCAATTTTTAAGAAACAACTGGTCTCGTGGATGCTTGGGCCAGGAAGGTACCGAATACACCAAGAACTCTCAACTATCTAGCTTTGTTTGGCTGCACTTTGTGACTATTTCTATTATTTTAATTTTTCTTTGTGACTATTTAATTTTTTTTTAGAAACTTCACTATTAATGGTATTATAATTTTATTGCGACTTTTTATTTTTTTTACAAATATTACAAATTTTACTTATAATTTAAGTTATGACTATATAGTTTATTATTAACCGAAGGATATGTGTATTTAATAATCTATTTACCTCAATGTTTTATTTTATTATAATTATATATTTACATATTTTATTTTTATGCATATTTTTATTTAATTCAATGTTTTTTTTCCATTTTCGCTTTTTTTCTTTTTGTTTAAACTACTTTTTTTTTCTTTTGATTATGTTTTCTTTTTAAACTAGTATTTGTTTAATATGTCTGCCCTAGAACAAGTGTTCATACTTAGTTGGGCGACATGGGACCGATCTTCACTATAAGCGTGACACAACTTGCTGTGGGTTTTATTTAAGTGTAGATCTTAAATATAATTTGTTACGCTTGTTGCTTATTATGTACATGGCTATAAATAAATACAATAAAATAAATACAGTTATGGATCGAATTCGCTGCTATGAGAAGATTTATTATTTTAATTTTTACACCAAATACATCATCTTCTAAATGTTTTTTTGAAAAGATTTTACCAACATTTAAAAAAATGTAATATTATTATATATATTTATTTATTTATTTATTTATTTATTTATTTATTTCGGGAAACATACAGCGCTTCATTAATTATTACTAATTATTCTAATACACAGTTTCGCTGGCCGATTAATTGTTTCCTACATTATTTTCTTATACGGTAGATCAAAAATTGCATTGCACTAAATTAAATTAAATTGCAATTGAACTATTGTAAGGATAGGAAAGGAGAGGGATGGGATATATATAGGATAGGATATAGATATTCAAATTATATTCACTGTGTAATCACTTCCTAGACGCCTAGTGAGCTAAGGACAGCTTCGCTGAATTTAGGTTGATTCAGGTAAAAAATGTCGATATCTTCGAATCGTCTATTATATGTGGTCATCAAGCGGTGCATAACAGAGTTTTGGGCGTAACTAGTATTCACACGAGGGATTTCGAACGTACGAGGAGAGCGAACCCTTCGTGGTGGAACTAACAACGACAGTTTATTTACCAAATGAGGGCTATCAATTTTGTTGTGAATTATTTTATGCAATAATGTCATATCAGCCGCTGTGCGGCGGTCTTCCAGTGAACACATACTGAAATAGTTCAGCCTGCTCTCGTAGGTTCCAAGTCCCAAGTGCTCACGATAGTCCAGGTATCTAGTAAAACGTCTTTGGACGCCCTCCACCCTATTTTTATACACGCCATATTGCGGATTCCAAATCTGCGATGCGAACTCTAAGGTGCTACGAACATAGGAAAAGTAAAGCGTTTTAAAGATGTTAATATTCGAGAATGGTTTACATATTCTATTAACAAAACCCAGTGTCCTCAACGCCTTGCTAACAATACAGTTGATGTGTTGATCGAACGTCAGCTTTTTATCCAGTTGTACCCCAAGATCTCGAATGCACTGAACTTCAGGGATATATTCACCATTCACGCGGTATTTGAAGTTGATGCTATCCTTTTTGCGACTGAATATAATGCTATTACATTTGGTAGCATTTAAAGTGAGCTTATTTTTCACGCAATATTCGAAGAGTCGGTCAATATCTGTCTGAATATGGAGGCAATCAGCCATGCTATCCACTTGAGCATAGACTTTGAGATCATCCGCGTATAATATATAACGTCCTCTGGTGAAGCATAAGCCAATGTCAAATATATAAGCGTTAAACAGTAAAGGACCTAAATGAGAGCCCTGCGGAACTCCAGAAGGGACTGTCGCGAAGTTAGACCTGAAACCACCAACTGCTACAGCCTGGTGCCGGTTTGTGATATAAGAGGAAATCCACCTAAAAAGGTCTCCGTGCACTCCCAGCCTCCTTAATTTATATAGAAGAATCGGGTGATCAACCCGATCGAATGCCTTAGCGAAGTCTGTGTAGATAGCGTCCACTTGTTTTCGCCCGTCCATGGTCATTAGGATAAAGTTAGTATATTCCGCCAAGTGTGATACTACCGAACGCTGCTTGAGAAATCCGTGTTGCTCAGCAGGTAGAAAAGTTGCAATATATGGATATAGCTGTGAGTATACCACCTTTTCGAACAGTTTACTTAAGACAGAAAGAATTGATATGGGCCTATAGTTGCTAACTGTGTTTTTACAGCCTGCTTTATGAATCGGGACTATGAGTGCCTCTTTCCACTTTCTAGGGAAGATTCCTTGAGCTAACGACAGGCGGAAAATCATAGAAAGAGGGCGTGTTAGCTGAAGGGCACAATTTTTTACGAAGACGGGGGGGACTAAATCACTTCCAGCGCCTTTATTCACATCCAGGTCCCGAATGCATTTGAGTACAAACTCCTCAGTGATGGCAATAGAACCCATGCTGTTGGAGCTCAAGCAGTCGCTTGTCGTTGCTGTTGTTGAACCGGATGGTTGGAAGGTTGGTTCAGATGATGTGCTATCTTTGCTAATATCGCTCTGTGCTGAGCTTCTATTCGAGTATACGGTTTGAAAGTACCGGCAGAAAAATTCACAAATTTCTGGCCCATCAGTAGCGACTTGGCCGTCATAGTTCACACACTGAGGTATACTATTTCCGTTACGCACAGACTTGATGTATGACCAGAATTTTTTTGGGTCCTTCTCGATATTGCACTGTGCGTGCGAAATAAAGCTTGCGTAACATTGCTTTTGAAGAGCCTTACCCCGGCGTCGCAAGAGCGCAAATGAGTCGTAATCCAAGGGGTTACCGTATCGTTTCCACCTTCTGTGGAATTTTGACTTCTCCTTTAGGATATTTATTAAGGCTGGGGAGAACCAACGCGGGTGTGCCGATTTGTAAGATGATTGGTATGGAACATAAAGCTCAATTGCCTCGTTTATAGCTTTATAGAAATTGTCCACCGCTGTGTCTACGGGACGATTTGCAATTAAGTCATTCCAGTTGATGTTTGTTAGGTAATTTTTAATATGTGGGTAATCGGCTTTGTAAAATTTATATACTAGTCGCGGTGGTTCGCGCAATAATGTTAGTAAAGCATTCCCGATATCCACGATTAGCGATGGATGATGAGAGTCCTCTGGTACTAATGGATCAGTGGCGCGGGTGACTTGGACTTGGGTGTTGGATAGAACAACATCTAGCCAGCGACCCTTTTCATTGGCAATACCGTTAAATTGGTCTAGACCGGCGAATGAGATGGAGTCAACGAAAGAAGCACTGATCGTATCCAATCTACCTGCACATTGCTTAGCTAAGCTATCATGTTTAATCTCCCATGTAATATTCGGCAGGTTCAGATCCCCGAGGATGACAAAGGTATCGTCGGGGTGACGGTCCCTTAAAGAAATACACGATTCGAGGAATGTTTCTATCTGAGTTTGATGAGTTGGTCCTCCGCCGGGAATATATACACATGCAATGTGCAGGTCGCATTGACTGGCGAGATGACGTCCGGGTACCGTAACCCAGACACATTCGGGTAAGGCGTCTAGAGGCCACCACTCTGGTCGGGCGCGCGGACGTAGACTCTTGCGTACCGCCAACATAACTCCGCCGCCACGAGCGTGCCCACTCACCTCTGCATTTCTATCGCATCTGTATAGTTCATACCTTTGGTAATCTACCAATTCCCCATCAAGAATTCCGCTCGTTAGCCATGTTTCGGAAATCGCTATGATATGGTAATCGTGCGAAATTACGTTGTGAAAAAAAATATCAGTCTTTGACCGCAACCCTCTCACGTTTGCGTAAAATATCTTAATGTTACTCTCTGTAATGAGTGAAAATCAGTATGTATTTCCTGAATCTGAGGTTCTTTTCTGTGGGATATATCGTATTAAATAATATTGTGATAATATAACTGATAAAAATATTGTTTTTCAGTGGTGTAAAGTATGTTTTTATGATCACGCATAATAATAATATGGTATAAAGCAGTAATGAATATAAAGTGTGTAAGATTAGAAAATCATAATATGCGAACTGTGACTGCGAGCATCTGAATTGTGACTGTGAGCAACAGAACTGTGACATCAGAAAGTGTGAGTATATTTTATACTCATAATTGTCGTCAAGTATTGTAACAACAGCTGATTTATGATTGTATGAGCGTACCGATTGTAGCTATATTTTTTTCATATGTTACTAATATTCCCCAATAAACCTCTTGTGAATAACATATAGGTATATGCATGAAATTCTCAATTCAGGACAAAGATTTGTGTGCTTCTGTAATATAAATAAGCAAATCAAACTTTTTTATTTCATTTAATTTATAATTCTATGTATACCTATTTGTATTAAAGTATGATCTGTTACAATTTATATTATTAAAATAAATTAGAAAAATTCAAATTTTCGTTTTCAGTAAAACGAAAATATCACAAAGATGCTGCTGTGGGGATTAGTTTGAGCGCGACCATCAGCGATGCATCTTCCAGCAGGATGGAGCGCTATGTCACACAGCCAAAAGTACTATGAAGTGGTACTGTTATCATCATATTACTGACCTGCGTTTCCAGGATATAGTCTTGGCTTTAATCTAATAGAAAATAATTTGTTTAAGACTAAAATTGGTCTCACGTAGTAATATAAGCAAAAAAAGAAAGCTAGTCGAAGCCATCATCCAGGCTTTGTACAAGGTGATCACGCCAGAAGATCTAAATCGTCTGATAGACATTTATATAACCAATCAAGCACGACTTAAAATGTCTAGTCTCCTTTAAATTGTACTATCTATCAATTATTGTATTTACGCATTTATTACTTTTATGCGCTTTCAAAACGAGCTATAACCAGGTTCATAAGTCGATATATTAACATTTTCAAAGCGAGAATTTTTAGATACCATGCGGGTCATAATATATAAATACAGTCCGCAGTTTAAAAGCCCACTAAATGCTAATAAATATTTTATATTTATTGAGGAATTGAAATATTACTCGTTCTATATAATGAAAAAAGCCATTAGGCATCTATATATTGTTTGCGGCAGATGGAAAGTATGGCTACAAATTAAACGAATTAAATAAATTAGTCGAATAATACTATAGACAACAACAAAATAGCCTAATAATACAAATACTTGGATAATTCTAGTATAAAAAATGGAAAACAGTTATTATACAGGATTTGCATACCTTTTCGGTGATTTTTTCGCGAAATCATATTTATTGGTGCTCAGAAAAAAATTATATCACAACGTGTATTGTTATCACTTTCAACACGAGCTATAAACAGGTTCATAAGTCGATATACTCGTATTAACACTTTCAACGCGGTGCAAAATATCCTCTCCTTTTATTTATGCGTTGCGAGTCATAATATATAAATAAGGTCCGCAGTTTAAAAGCCCACAAAATGCTAATAAATATTTTATATTTAAATTAAAATGTATGCAATAAACTGTTGTATTAAAACAATTTAAACGCAAACTTACTTCTGTAACGCTTTGCAGTATGTACGAAAGGTTTTACTTTTTGTAGGCTTGTCTGTTATTATTATCTCGGTATGTCGTATTATATAGTGCCTTTTGAGCTTTTATTAGCGGATCCAGGTAAGTTCTGGCAATACCTCCCCAAAGCAATTGTCCGTAGGTCGGTAGCGATTGTCCAAGCGTTAAGTATATGTATGTTTATAAGTAGTGTAACCTGAAGAATACTTATAAATATATTAATAGGCTTTCCGCTTCGTGCTGCCATTTCATTGTGTTGTTACCGTTTAAAATTATTGTTAGATTGTATCACCTAGATATTTTATGTGTTACGTCCGTTCTAGTGGATCCCATTTGCATGACATATCATAATCGTGTAGAGTTAAATGTTGGCAAGCTACGGGTTGCTATCTTTTGTTCATACTATATGTCATTTATTTTTTCTTGTCTGTTTAAATTAGGTTAGCACCCATTCGGCAGCCTGCAAGCAGAAGTGCGAGCCCGGGTAGGACTCTCTGCCTACCGGCCAGATCCCCTGGGAATCGTCCTTCGGGCGCTCCTGGACAGTTGTCGCACCACGCGGCGTCAACCGATCAACTGTGCATTCCGACAAAGCGGAAGTGGTTGTTAACCTTACGGAAACTGTTCTCGAAACGACCAATCGGTTACCCGATACCGGGTGACCAGCCGGACAAAGGATGCCGTGGTCCGCGATAAATTTGGTAGACACCGAATCACCGCTACGCAAGAGAGACGACCGCGCAAGCGACGTCGAGCACGTAACCAGTCGGCAGGCCAGTTAATCTGGCCGTAACTGGAAGTAAGGGCGCAAGTGTCGGCCCCTGGATGCACACCCGGCTTCTCGCGGTAAGGCGTTGGTCTCTTTCGTGCGAGGGGCGTAACTAGGCTGTGGACTGTTGCATCCTAAGTCTTCTACGCTCACCTCAAGGGAGACAAAACGATCACTAATCGTGTAAACTTCATAAGGTGATGAGTTCGCCCGTTGTATTTGAACCCTCCGAGTGTTTAAACTAAGTAGGTAGGTCATTGTTGAGCCACTTATGCATGTGTTTTAATTTAGTTTCTGCCATCTTAAATACCGTGCCAGCGCTATGAGGGATGACCTCCTCCGGAATTTGTAACTGACAAATCTAGTTTATTTATTTATTTATTTATTTAACAGGGAAAACATACAGCGCTACAAAAAAATATTACAATTACATTAAATACAATATTTCTGGCCGATGACATGCTTTCAACAATAGTTTTAGTTAGTTAAGTCTCCAATACGCACAGTGCATTCTGTGGGGGTTGGGAGGGGAAAAGGAAAGGAAAAGGAAGGAATGGGTGTTAATAGATTTTAAGTAATAATGTGCAGTACAAAAAATAAAAATTTGAAAAATTTGAAAAGTTAAGAAAAATAAGAAAAAATTACTCCATCATATAAACCTATCATATACAGTTAAAGAACAAAGAACGAAAAACCATATAGTCCCTAAGACATAAGTATCCCATGAGAAATGTCTATGTCGCATTTTCGATTAATTTTAAGTATATGCTTTGCTTAAATTTATTCTCTTTCATGTTAAATAGGTCGATATTCTGGAAATGATTATCGTAAGTTGACATTAAGCGGTACATGATGGAGTTCTGGGCATACACGACGCGCGGGACTAGAATTAATATTCGTCCCAGTGTACTACTCTGAGGAATCCATTGATACAGAAAATGCCATCGCTTAAGCCTTAACGTAACGTTACGATTTACTCATTGGTTTTTTCCAGTCAGCTCAGATTCATTGTCCCCAATTCCATTTTTTGTTAGTTTTCGTAGTAACGCGTTATGAGGTACAGTGTAAAATGCTTTAGCCAAGTCAAGTAAAAATCCGACGCAGCGTTTGTTATTATCTATGTTTTTATTTAAGTAACAAGCAGCCAAAGGGTAATTAACAACCCTTGGACTAAAAACCGGTTTATTAGTTTATTTGGCCGAATGCAAAAATACATTGGTTTTAACGAAGGATAGCTTGAAATAGAATAAGGTTGTTTTTGCATTATATAATATTATCTTTATCATTTTTTCTATTCCCGCTCATTTAAACAAAAGGCGACCTGTCGCTCGGTACAGTAGTGTATTTTGTCCGTGTTAGTAGAAGTGAAAAAAGTTTAGGTACATTTTTCTAGCGATTATATAAACCCCGTAACCCACATTACCATACTCTGCGCTAAAATAATAATATTTTTTTTTCTGAAAGATAAGAAAAAAAGGTTTTATGCACTAAAACTACCCAACAAGGTCTTAAGCTGATTTTCGAATAGCCTAACAGCGGATTAACACTTTCTTTTGAGCTGATTTCAGTATATCCATGATTCATCATCGTGAGACGATGCTAATAGCATTCAATATTGTTGCTTTAAAATTTGCATAGTAAACTGGAAGCAATTAACACGAACCGAATCTTTAGTCAAATTATGTGTTACCTGAACTGAAATTAGGCGTCGAATGCCCAACTTCTCATGCATTGGGATGACAGTCATACCAATGTCTGTATTATCTAGTGTACAGCAACGACGTCATATTTTACAGCCGTTTTGGTCGACCATTAAATGGTACGGCACGAAGGGAGGCACATCTGCCTCATAATTCTGATTCGCAGCTATATGTATATTGTTGTTTGACTGGGTGCTTTGTATCAGTAAAGAAAATTATTCTCAGTGAATTTTTTTTTCTAAGATAAACCTTAAGGCGGAAATGTTCTCTTGTCAGTTCCATTTTCGCCATCGAATATATCTAGTAAGCAATTAGGGTGACAACATACCTGGGAACGACCATACCTGGAGAGTTTTGGTGAAATATAAGCTGGATAAAAATATAAGCATTAATTTCAAAAAAATCTAAGTTGATATTTCTAGTTTGATATTTCTTAATGCTCTTTAATATTTAGAAAATGTAATGGTTGATTTTGTATAGTTTATTGACTTTCAGATTTCTAACGTGATTTAATGTTATTTTTGCCAGATAATGATATGTTTAAAACATGAATATTATAAAAAATGTATTTATTAATTGTAAGTTCTATACCCTCGTCGGGTTTATTTTTGGAATAAAATAAACTTTGAACTTTGAAGCGAATCCCTCGATAAGAAGGCAATTTACAATTTGGACTCAAAAAAGTTGCTCATCGCCTTGGATATTAAGGCTTTAACTTGATTTCGAAATTAAGGCACGATTACTCCTACAGTGTAAGCGGTGAGTGTGTTTCATTTCAATTTAATTAGATTGACTAATTTATTCTCTAGAATCGCGCTTAGGCACTTTTTTTATTTAGGACCTAACTTTATTACAATTAATCAAAACGTGAGAGCGCTCTGAGAGTTACGCTAAATATGCTTTCCCATTAACACCCTTATACCACCACAGCGCAAAGATAGTTATTCTGTGTTAGCGCTGCGATAGAAAGTTTAGTATGCAGCCGGTCGCCGGCGCGAGCGGACGTAGAATCTGTGCCTGACGTTTCATCAACGCTGGATTTTTATTGGCTGAACCCTACAAAATTGATCCGCCTATTTCTTCGCGTGTCCGCCCGATTCGGATATTTTTCTGAGGTCTCATGTCGCCTTAAATAAAAAATAATAAGTAAGTAAGTCTTACTTGTGATGGGCTACGTAACGACCAAATTTGGTTGCACATCAGAACACCGTTGACTACGTAACGACCAATATTGGCGGCTTGCTCCCGGAACGCTCAGTAATATTATTTTCTAATTCGAACGCATCCTAAAATCCATAAAAAATATCTCATTATTACCATAGATACATAGACGGCCGTTAGAATAATTTCGCGCGTCATTTCGCGGATATTTCTGGTAAAATTCCATTGTCAAACATATTTTTTTTTCTCGAGAAATCATCAATATTTTTTTTGGTTTTATGAGCTAATATCTGAGTATTTTTGTATGTAAATAAGCAATACGAAATATTAACTTTGATAGAGAATCTAATAAAGATCACGATAGTATTTACAATTTCTAAATAGGGTTCAGTATTCTTACGTAAGAAAGTACAAGTGAGACATGCCGAGTTTTTTTTTAAATTTTTCGACTTTGTCATATTTATTTTTAAATTTTTAATTGTTTTACCAAATGAGATTTCAATATTCTATATACGAAATTTGATCAATGCAATCATTGTACAGTTTTTATTTTTATGATTGCTGTAGTAGTTCTATAGTTATAGTACTTTTTGTCGAGCGCGGCGACATTGCAAGAAATTCCAATAAATTGTCTGGCGGCAGCAACAGCGGACAACTTACAGCACGCTACGTCTTACAACTTACAAACGTCGTATGCTACGATCTTGACGCGGTAAACCCCGATTCTGTTTTATTTATTTATTATATGTAACAACTGTAATCCATGTTATGAAAAATATGTTTCAAACATTAAAAGACTTCAGAAAACGGTTCTGAGATGGATGCGTTTTAAATTCTTTCACGAAATAGAATTCGCCGATTACAACGCCCAAACTGACTTTTTGAATGTCAATCTCTGAAGACGAGACGTACTCTTATAGATCTTCTCCTCATTAATTCACTCTTTAACCATAAGCTCGACTGCCCTGATCTGCTCAGTTGTTTCCCGCTGAACGTTCCGTCGACCCACAGAGCTCGTCGTTGTGATGTCTTCCGCCCGCCGCATTGTTCAACCAATAACGCCCTATTCTCGCCGGTGCCCCGTATAATGCACTCATATTATGTGAAAATTGTAAATTGCTTTGATGGTATGCTTCTAAGTAAATCACAATTCAAGCAACTCGCCTCTGCAAAAATAACGGACTAAATAAAACCAAACTGAAATTAAAATAAAATATTTAAGGTATTAGAAGAGTATAACAATGTAGGTAAATTAATAATAAGTAGAAAACGTTTTTAGATTTACATCAAATAACTTAATGTAATATTATCTCTAGTACGTAAGACTGATGTAAATCTGTTGTTTTTTCAAATAAAGAAAAAGAAAAAAAAACTGCGATAGTATTTGATTTTGTATGGCGTTAGGTTAATAGAATATCTGTTTTCATTTAGGAGTATGATCTGAGGTATTAGTTTTACCGAAGTAGTAGATTTCAGATCTACTCCATGCCATACACCAAGGAAAAAGAAGAAGCAGAAGATTCGGGATAATTTCGGTGTGTATCGTGTGCACATCGTACAGCAGCGAACGTGTTAATTGAGTATGGGCAGTTGATGCGTGAATCCGTCCATGAATTAATAAATGTATAAGTTTCCATTCTTGCTTATATGTAGCAGACAATATATACAAAGCCTGTTCATACGTTTCTTTAATCTATAACTGTTAATATGTCCATACCTTGCATCACTTCAAATTGCTCGTCTATCTTGCCAACTTCAGTGTTTGAAACTGTTGGCAACACATTGACGACTGCTTTAAATGTGTTCCTTACTGCTCAGTGCCTCTTCGTCGGCAATTCATTAAATGAATGTTTATTTGATGAAAGTTATCCACCGGATTCCAGCAATAATCTAACAGGTACGTGAAACTACTAAAACTACAGAATTACTTAACCCCTCAGCCTCAGAGGGACCGATCGGACTCAAACGTAAAAGCACAGTTGCGCCTCGTTGGGACCGATCGGACTCTAAAGTTAGTATTCTAAAGTTCTAATATGCAACAATTCTAAAGTGCAACAACGTTTTGGGAGAAATTAAATTTTTGGTCGGCCGCCATAATAATTCTAAAATTTCCATAATTATACATAGTCTTTCAAAGACATGCGCTCGCGAAATCTTGCGGCTCGAGGGGTTAACACTTCCGTACATTTATTTTATTTAATTAATTAAATTAATTTAACAATTCATTAACAATGCATAAGTATCACTAATAATCATATCAGTTAAAAAAATATATAATTAAAATTAAAATTAAAATTGAACACGGCCGATATGAGCATTAGCATTTATGCACTGCTGCTGCCCAACTAAGTGCCAGGACTTGTTCCAGGGCAGCTAGCTCTCTAGTTGTTAGATCACATATATTCGGCAATTTGAATTAAAAAAAAAGGAAAAGAAATATGTATACCTATATATTCCCGTCACCATTACAAATTATAACTAATAATCACTAAAATGATCACAAGAGGAAAGAAAACACAGAAAATAAATAATCGTGTTAATAAAATAAAAAAAAGATTCAAAACGATTTGTTAATTTAAATAGGGTGGCGTTTATTTGCCTTTTTAGACGCTACCTTTAGATATATAGTAAGACGTCTCCACTCGTAATCGTACGCGTCTTGTTCCTCGCCACCCGCCTCCGCCCGCCGAATGCTGACCTTGCTGGGCCGCCGAATGCTACCTTACTGGGTAGCTATTTCGAGGCACTTACACGTGTTACTAATTTCATGATATCTCTAAAACTATACCAACTAAAAACTTACAGTAAATGGCTAATTTTATCTCCATTTAAAACCCGTGATAATGTATTAATTTATTTGGATAATGATTCTTATTTTATTGCTAATATCTTCAGCATAAACTGCCTACTTTTATTTCTTTTATTTTTTAGAGGTATATAAAAGCAGTTATTATAGCTTAAATCTAAAAGTTGGATATATGCTCTCGGCGACTTTTTTATAGATCTCCTTATGGCCAATATTTTGTTATTTTTTATTTCATGTATCAAACCGTTTTGTCAGCGCACGCCGATAAACAACTCACCAGATCATTTTGTCCGACTTGATTTACAAATATCGTGATTTTGTATTGAAAACAAATTACCCCCTGCATACAGGGGGAAATTACCCCCTGCATACAAGCTTACAAAAATGACTTCTTTATAATATTAGTATAGATAAGAGATAGAATTTCGCGAAAATAAATTAGATATAGGGGGGACCTTATATGATGGGCCCGACTTCGGTCGGTGAATTCCATGGCAGCTTCGTTTGTATTTTATTTATTTATACGCAAAACACAGCGATTCAATAAATAGCTACTCATGCAGTATATTGAACTCGGTGAAGCGCCTTTATACCGGCTTATTTAGTAAAGTACAAATTGATAAAAGTAATTATGTAGCTATTACCTAGGCCAGATTGACAATTTAGTTGCTTATATCTAACGAGTCATGATGAAATAATTATCAGAAAAAAAATGATATGAAGAGAATGGCAAATCGCACAATTTATAACTCGTATGCAATTTATAACAGTTGAAAGAAAATAAAAAAGTAGAATAAAATAGCAAATGAGACAAATTTTAATCAGAGGAAATTAATAATGTCATCGAAGTTATTTACAAAACAGTCAGTGATAAAATAACAATCGACAAAATAGTAATAGAATTACAAATAATTATAGCAAATAGGACCAAACTTGATAATCCTATATTTAATTAATGATATTTTCTAACTGTATTCAAATTAAAAAAATAATAAAACGTTACAAATTATATCAAAGTCTTTGTATTGTATTGTCTAACATGATCAATTGATAATGTATAATAACATATTTGATGTTTAACAGGCTTATTATATAAATCAGCATTGAATCCAGCTGCATTTTTAATAAATCAAAATAAATATTATTATTTTATTTCAGATTTAGAATTCGACTTTATAATCGTGGGTGCTGGATCGTCTGGTTCAGTATTGGCGAACCGGCTATCAGAAGTGCCATGTTGGAAGATTCTTCTCATCGAAGCTGGTGACGATCCACCTTTCCAGAGCCAAGTAAGTAGAACGAAATTTTATATTACAATTCTTGCGAAGAATAAACGATTTGACATGCAAGTGAGTGATGACACTATGAGAGCCTTATTTTTATGTTGAGAAGGATTTGATCGCTAATAAAACAGATGTATAATTTAATTTGTATTCGTCATTTCAAATGATGATAGGTACGATACAGTCAGAATAGTGAATAGTTCCTTGCCGTATTATTAACACCCCCCCCCCTCCCCGTGAATTTTAGTACTGATTTTCTTTTTTTAGTAATAACCGTTAACTTTTAAATAACGTTTTCCTTTTAGGGTTTATATTATTATAAATAAGACAAAAACGATTTTACCGCGTAAAGTTTGTAACATCCTACGTTTTGGCGATGTTGCAATCGCCGTTGTCCAGGGTAGACTAAAGTGCTGCCAATCGTCATCTGCGGGTAGGCGGCAAACTGCTGCTGTTACTTCGTAGATGATATTGGGCGGCGGGATCGGCGCGCGAATTTCGAAACTCCGTTGTGCACACAATACTCACTGGTTTCACAATACAATCCTGAAGGGTATGTTCAAAGGGGTGAAGATTTCCTGGGTTATCTAAACTCAAAAAAAAGATTCACCTATGTAGTAAAAAAAGACCGCTCTTAGACTTTTCTGAATGTCAAATTGACGAGGAGAAGTGACAATACTCTCCGACATACAATGTATCGGAAGCCCACACGTACGGACAGATACTTGAATGCCATCTCCCAAACTCCCTACCATATACGACGCTGGGCATTTTCCGAAGGAGATGGAACATGTCAATGATGTCCTTAGAAAAAATGGTTACGGAAAATATCACGACACACGATCCAATTCAGACGAGCAGATCACGAGCATTCTTACTATACGTCAAGGGCGGGACAGATCGAATAAGTAATATCTTAAACAAATTCGATGGGTATAATAACGTCTTCAAGCTGACCCAAGATATAGCTCGATCTCTGAGGCCTGTAAAGGATGTATTACCACTGCAAACACTGGGTGCGTATAAAATCGAATGGGGCTGTGGTTTAGCCTACGTTGGACAAACGAAACTTTGTATATATTTTTGTATGTGTTTGTTTGCATAATTATTTAAATTTAAACATTATAAACGAGTGTTCTAGTGGATTTCATGGGGAAAAATTGCTAAAATGCATTTTACAATTTAATTTTTTTTTAATTTTTATGTAATTTTATGTAATTACATAAATCACGCCACTAATTCAAGAACTGATATTAAAATGGTATAGTGAATTTTTTCTCTCGATATAATCATTAAAATAAATTACACAGATACCTACCTGAAAGTTAGCACTGTTTAAAAGTTATAGGCTATTGAAAAGCGTAAATTTGTACTGAAATGTACAAAGGGTCTAGTTATATCACGATGTACAGTTATACATCGTATTTTATCAGCTCTCATCATTGTCTTGTACATATTACCATTGATTTTATAAAATCAATGATATTATGTATGTGTATATTTGATGCAAATTAAAAAGACTATTCACTAGAAACTTAATTTTTCAGAATGATTTGCGATTTCATGATCGTCTTATGATCATCTTATTATTTTAAACGCCCTATTATTTTTATTATTTATTATTTTAATTATTATCTTATATTATAAAAGCAAATATTTACTACCTTTATTTTTATTGAAAATAGAAGTGAAGTGGAGGACCGCGTTAGTAATTTGATTAATAATATTTTGTCGTGCAGTGGCATTTTTTCGTTTTCATGTTTCAAAAACTTCTAAGTTGTGCCTTTAAAATGTCTAAAAGTTATAATTTATTATTCTATTATAATTATTAATTTGTGATCTCCTAGGTTCCTGCACTTTGGGCTTTCACGGTAAACTCTGCTGCCGATTGGATCTACCTTTCCGAAAAAGAACCTGGAAAAAGTGAAGCTTATCGGGATGGAAGATGCGCTATACCGAGAGGAAAAATGCTAGGCGGTAGCAGCAGTCTCAACCTCATGGTGTACCTACGAGGAAACCCCCAAGATTACGACAATTTAGAAGCGGCTGGTAACAAAGGATGGGGCTACGCAGATGTACTTCCCTACTTTAAGAAAACTGAGAATTTGACTCAGCCAGAAGTTGAGAATAATCCAATTCTTAGAAAATATCACGGATACGCCGGTCCGTTAAATGTGCATCCTTATGCTACTTATGGGACTCAGCCGATTATTGAGCCCATATTAAGTGCGCTTAGGGAAGTAGGATCGCCAACTGTTATAGATTTAAACGGTCCATCTCAGTACGGTACGGCACGTCTGCAGAGTACTATTCATGAGGGTCGTAGAGAAAGCGCTGCTAGGGCGTACCTAGCTCCGATTGCCGATAGGCCAAACCTTAAAGTTTGGAAAAATTCCTTAGTTTCCAAAATAGTTTTCAAAGGCGATACAGCTGTGGGTGTTAGAGTTATATTGAAAAACGACAAAGAAGTAGAAGTAAGAGCTAAGAGAGAGGTTATACTATCAGCTGGCTCTATAAACACACCTCAATTATTAATGTTATCCGGTTTAGGTCCAAAAGAGCATTTGACTGAATTGGACATCCCCGTAATTAAAGACCTACCCGTTGGTAAAAATTTAGCTGATCATCCTTTTGTGCCAGTATTTGTAGGATTCGCAAACGGCTGGCCACCCCCATCTCTAACTGCTGCATTGATAGAGTACGTAACAAACAGGACAGGATTTTTCGCGCAAAACGGCGGAGCTGTTGAAATCGGTACGTTTCCAATAAATGTAAACCAAAGCGATAATCAACCGGATCTAGAATTAAACCAATTCTCGTTCGATTCTGGTTCAGGTTTGGTATTGGAAAGAGTTTTTGGGACTCACTTTAGATACGTCGAACCTTTAAAAAATTCGCTGATCGATTTCAATAGAGATATGCCGATCTGTCTCTTTGTTATGAATTTAATAAGCGCCGAGTCGAGAGGTAGAATTCTGTTAAGAAACAAAAACCCAAAATCCTACCCAAGAATTTATCAAAATTTTCTAGATTCCCAACAAGATCTAGACATATTTTTATTGGCAGTAGATTACGTAACGCAGTTGGTGAATACAAAGAGTTTACGAGCTCTCGGCGCCACAATTCTCCCAGTAGATGTTCCCCAGTGCAATTCGCTTGATTTCCAAAGCAGAGAGTATTGGGTTTGTATGGTTTATAATTTGATAATGTCAGTTTACCACCCTCATGGAACCGCAAAAATGGGACAAGAAAATGATCCAACAACAGTCGTTGATTCCAATCTTCGTGTGCATGGAATCAATAATCTGAGAGTAGTCGACGCTAGCATATTTCCTTCTCAAATAAGTGGACATCTTACTGCGCCATGCATGATGATCGCTGAAAAAATCGCCGATCAAATCAAAGCAGATCATAAAACTGAGACACCTTGCATGGCATAGTAGGTGTTTTAGTCGATAACAGTAGACGGATATGTGATCTCTTAATGGGTCGTTACTATATAAACCCGGAAACATCACTTAGTAGAATCAAACTTGCTGAAAAATCCATGAGCTTAGTTCTGTGTTTGGTTCTGCTTCAATAATCCTCCTCGACATCAAGTGTCTCCATTTCTCTCCAGCGCATCCTTGCTAAAGATATCAGCGACGGCAACTCCACCTCGTAACATATGTGCTAAAATTAGTCCAGTATGAGCAAACCGCAATAACTTCACTCGTTGATGTACTGCGTCCCTGAACCGCTACACTCATTTTACTCGAGCACGTGAGCATCTCGTCATTACTCTAAGTTCTAAAGGGGAGTTTCAAATTAAGACGTGACCGCGAATTAAGGTCTACGTCATCAAGTTGAGCCCCCAAAAATCAATATGAGCAAATGTTTATTTTTGACGACAAAGAACATTAAGGGAATGTCATGGAAGTCAGGTCAGCTGATCTGAGGACATCCCCATTTTCAGTGTTTCAGCGAACTCATAGTGTGGTATTTGTCGTTATAAATGTATTTTTCTGTCTAAAGTATGTAAGTGAATGTATAAATGTCTCTTTCTGTATTTTTTTGCTGCAAATAAAAAAATATTATGAATTACATAACTTCAAATTATACAAGAAGATTTAAATGATGCCATGTACGATTTAGTATTGTTAATTTAAATATTATTTATCATTATGTACTGCTTATCCTTTATTTGCTTTTTTTGTTACAATTCCTGAATTAATCCTTGTTTATGATTAGAATCATTGCAGTTATCAGCAATTCTTATATTACCAGATTTAAGTTACGATAAATATACAAGAAATTAAAAAAATATTGTTATTTCAATCCCAATCCCTCCTATGTTTGTAAGTTATTTCAATCCCAATCTCTCCTATGTATGTAAGTTAGTCAGATGTTCTATGATTGGGTCCATACCTATGTAATGGCTGTTTTTTCATTGGCTACCTTGAACTTGGATAAACTTTAAAGTATTCTTTTTTAAGTTAGTAAAAAATTATTCTTTTTTAGGAATCACATGTTTGTTGTCTTCCCGTAGTTTGTTTTTACTCAAATATTTTCGTTTGTTCAACAATGGTAAAGCTGAATATGAGATCCTGTGCCGCTGTTTTTTATTACAGCTTCTTGCAGCCTGGATATAAAGTTACCGTAAATGTGTACTGTTAAGAACTGCAAACAATGATGGAGAAGCTCATGATTAAATAAACGAGCCTGGTTAATCGCTCATCACCCCTGCTTCTGCATGACAACGTATAACTACAGATTTCACTGCAAACAGTCGCAAAACTGCAGGAGTTGCGGCTGGAGACTCTTAGTCACCCACCGTACTTGCCAAACCTTGCTACAATAGAGTTTTTTCTTTCAGAATTTAGATCTGCATAGATAATCTAAATATATTTGTAATAATTAAATATATATTTTTCATACACAATTTATGGCCCTAAATTTTCTTTATAGAACAGCAACTTCATAGATAAGGACCTAATATAATTTAATATGTAGGTATTTAAATAAAAATTACATTATGATTTTTATTTTCATCAGAATATGGGAAACAATTAGAAATAGTAGTAATAATATAATAATCAATAAAACGGTACAAATGTCAAGTTAAATAAAAAAAAATCGAGATGGAAATTGTCAGTAATCTAATTATAATTCGTTAATATTATATAATTCTCTAGCAATAAGGTAGCCTTTTAATTTCGAATTAAATTGGGTTATTTTTCCGTTTCTACATATAATTTTGATATTCTCAGGCAGTTTATTGTAACACGCCATTCCAACGTAATTTGGATCCCATTTGAATAATTCCAGAGATGGACGGGGTAATGCTAACTTGTGCCTACATCTGGTGAAATGCGAGTGAATTTCTTTTTGGGTCTTCATCTTTCCTATGTTTTTTAATATTAATTTTATGCATTCAAATATGTATAGTGATGGTAGCATTAGAATACTGAGATTTTTGAAGTGACCACGACATGATTCATTATGTTTAAGGTTTATTAATATTCTTATGGCTCGTTTTGGAGAGAGAAAATATGTTGCCTTAAAACTACTGTACACTGTGACCAGAAAAAAAACAAATTTTAACCCCCGCTATGAAAAAAAAACGCCTTTAGTGGGCAAACAAATACAAAAACTGGACTAAGGAGGATTGGAGGAAAGTATTATTCTTTGATGAGTCCCATTTTTTTGTACAGGGGATCCGTGTTCAACATTTTCGCTGGGCTGACGGAGAGAAGATTTCTTCTAAACACATTCATCAAACGGCAAAGCACCCCTAAAGAAAGTGTTTTAGGGTTCTTTTATATATTTCGGGCCTCAAACTCTTACCCCTGTTGAAGGTATGATGAATGGGGATAAATACATTGAGATACTAATGTCTAAAATGGTGCCTTCGTTGCAACGGCTTTACCCCAGTGGAAATGGAGTTTTTCAGCAAGATCTTGCTCCGTGCCATACATAAAAAAAGTTTAAAAAAATTGCTAGACAATAATGTTTCTGTCCTTGAATGGCCTAGGAACTATCCTGACATCAGCCCAATTGAAAATCTCTGGGCAATGTGCAAACAGAAGCTAAGGAGAGTGGACTGTTCCACAAAGGAAAAGATGATTTGTGCCCGCTAATCGCTGTATGGTCTAGAGATGAAAAAGCAAAGGAAATGTGCAAAAATCTCATCGATTCAATGCCGGACAGGGTAGAAATGCTAATTCAAAATAAGGGTGGTCATACAAAGTGGTAACGATGTACATGTATAACTTATTATGTAATTATACTGCTAATAAACGTGTTTTTATGAAAAAGTTTGATTCCATTAATTTGCACAAATATATATATATATATATATATATATATATATATATATATATATATATATATATATATATATATATATATATATATATATATATATATATATATATATATATATATATATATATATATATATATATATATATATATATATATATATATATATATATATATATATATGATAAGGTTTGTAAAGAAATCCGTTTATAGAATGATGTTTTTATTTAAAACAAATAGGTAAAAGCTACTTAAAAAGTAGCGAAGGAAATCCCAGCTTGTATTGGGAAATGCTTATGTTTGAATGAGATATACTTACGGATGTGCACGACTTTCGACGGTGCAATGTAAGTTTAAAGGTCCTTTTGCAGTCGACTAACGATCACTATTCATCCATATATCTCATAAATAGGGCTTATCCTTATGCAACACAAAATGCCTTCAATTGAGACGAATTAAGCGAAAAAATAAAAAAATTAACTATTGATTACTTCGGCAAAGCCGTTTTCTAAATGAAAGTGACATTACGAAATAATTCAAATTTCGAATGCTACCAACATTTAAAATATGATACAATTGGCTGAGTTTGTTATCAACGAGCAGAGGATATATATATATATATATATATATATATATATATATATATATATATATATATATATATATATATATATATATATATATATATATATATATATATATATATATATATATATATATATATATATATATATATATATATATATATATATATATATATATATATACATATATCAAACATATTATTCCACTAGAAATATGCAATGAGTATGTTACAACATAAAAAATATGGTAGATACTCGGTATTATAATATTTCCAAAATTTCGTCTTGAAGCGTCATAGAATGTGTCGCGGTTCTAGGCATTAGCTACATAATGGCCCGTATTCCGTTTCTCGCAGGTGTCTAACTTTTCGTCTAAAAACGCGCTAAAACGACGCCTAATTTTAAATTGACGTTTTGGTACTCCCTTTCATGGGTCCTTACTGGAGCGTGCTTATGTAAAGGCTATCAGGCTCTTAAATTGATGGTAAAACGTTTTTCGTACTCCGTTTCTACAAGTGTTATGGTGGATGGGTCTTGCTTGGGGTTTATCTAAGAACGGTCTAAATAGAGCAGTCTGCGTCTGACAGTCGTGCAGCTCTTATTTCTCTCGGGATATCGAAAACTTTTCGTCGCAGTTGTAAAGGTGCTTGCTCAGCATTAACTTCTAATTAGAAGAAGGGACGATGAGCGCCGATTATCGTAAGTGATCTATATTTTCCCTGAAAATCCTGTGTCAATATTTTTTGTAGATTTTATATATTTTATAGCCTTGTATCTAGTTTAGCCTTGTATATAATTTATAGCCTTGTATATCGTATGGTAAAAAGCCTTATATATTTGTATATTTTAAAACAAACGAAAACGTGGCGATAATCAACGTGCGGCGACGAGACGACGGCGCCGGCGGGCGAGCGAGTGACCGAGCTGACAAAATTAAGACCCCGCTTTGGAACGGCGAGACAAAACGAAAAATGTTAAGAGCGCTCTTAGAAAAATGTTTAGCAAAAGAAGTATTTTGATGGTCCCCTAAAAAGTTTGATTAATTGGACTTACTTGAGCCACAGTATACTTTACATTTACTGTGCTTGAGGTTCTCACTCTACAACGAGTAAGAGCTCTTCAAAGTTTATGATGACTATGAGGAGAAATTGGCGATAGCCGCCCGTACCTATTCACAATTTTAGGGCCACTTACCTCCACCTATGTAACTATTGGCCCCCGTCTTTATTATAGATCCTGCAACCAGGCCAACTGGGAGACCAGTCGCGGAGTCTACGACGAACGAAAGCCGCACACATCAGCACCGTTACTCGCACGTAGTTCTAGTTGTGGCTTTCATTCAGTTATGTATCTATTGGACATTAGTACATACTATTGATCCTGAAACTAGAATCCATGATAAGCCGATTATTTTCTCTCTTCTTATAGCGAAAGCTGGGCATGTACATGTAACATGCTCGAGGGTTGGTAAGTCTTGGGCTGTAACTTGTTAATCTCAGTGGGCCTTTTTGCTGTTAATGGTTTAGGCAGTCAATAGTTCCTGTACAGTTGGGCTACTAAGACCCGCTCGTTAACTTGCGTCGGTTCAACTCACGGTTCTATTCCTATCCAGTAGTCTCCTCAAGAAGGCCAAACGGACTCTGATCACGGCAGAAGGATCTGTTCTAGGCGGTTTGCGCATCGTGTGGCATCTGCCAATCGACTGTGCACTGGCGATAACTGGAGGGTTCTTGAAATGCTCTTATACGTTTCCTACGTAGTAGGGCGGTGTCGACTACAACGGGCGAACCCGTCACCCCAGGCTAGTATAACGATATGTGATCGTTCTTTCAGCCGTGGGATGAGCGTAGAAGACTAAGAGACAATACAGATCTACTATCTAGCTATGCCAACATGCCGTCAAAGATCAACGCCTCATGGCGAGGCACCGGGATAGGTAACCAGCGGGCAGCCTCGCCCTGACTACCAGTACCGGAAGGATATCTCCATCTGGAAATAACCACCAGGATACCTCCAACCTTCCGACTGGTTACGGGTCCAAAGTCACTTGCGCGACCTCTACCTGCTGCATGTTCATCGGTGATTCAGTTTGAATCTATCGCGGACCGAAGGCATCTTTTGCCCGGCTCTGAATTCAGGAGGGGTTAAGTAATTAAGTAAGTAAGGTAGTAAGTAAGTATAAAGTAAGTAAGCAAGTGAGCGAGTGAGCGAGTGAGCGAGTGAGGGAGTGGGGGAGTGAGGGAGTGAGGGAGTGAGGGAGTGAGGGAGTGAGGGAGTGAGAGAGTGAGGGAGTGAGGGAGGCGAGCGAGCGAGCGAGTGAGCAAGCAAGCAAGTAAGTAAGTACGTAAGTAAGTAAGTAATTAAGTAAGTATGTAAGGCTCTAAGCAGCTGGGGTTGAACTTATGTCACCCACTCTTGAAACGACCCGTTGGCCACCCGATCTTATGTGCAGACGGGTTAAAAACGCCATGGTCGGATAAATTCGAACTAAATTACCGCTAACATCACATGCATAGAGGCCGCGCAAGCGACTTCGGATGCGTGACCAGACGGGAGAACGGATAAATCCGGGCAAATCTGGTAGTAACGACGCAAAGTCGGCCAGGGTTCACTTCCTAGTGACTCGCGGTAAGGCGTTGGTCTCTACGGGAATGTTGGCGTAGCTAGATGGTGGACTGTTTCGTCCTAAGTCTAAGTTCACCTCACGGTTGAAAAAACGATCACTATCGTTGTAGGTGACAGCTCCACGGACCCTTTATGCCTCAGGCTTGTACATCTATATCTGTGGTTTATACATTCCTTAGTTGTGTTAAAACCCGTCAAAGTTTGGTTCATGGTTCTTATTGTAATCTTAGTATTGTAATTCTTAGAAATTTTGTTTTTTTCACAGTTGTACAGCATACTATATTATACCACATTATTAAAATGATTATTCCGCAGAATACGGATACTCGAATGTGAATGTGTCAGCGGCGATAAAGCGAGAACGAGCACAGGACGGCCGCATGCTCACTCCTCACTCTCATTATTTATAGAGCATCCATACAATACTCGTACGATCCCGGCTGACTATAGTGCCTCTTATCAGTTTGCATCCGTTATTCTTCCAGTGCGTTTGCCTTTGGACCGAGACTCCTTATTATTTCACTGATATTATTCCAACTGATAAATTCACTCGCACAGCGCGGGCTATACTCTTTACACGCGACTGTGAGCAGTGTTTTCGAATCTCGAGATTTTTATATGTATTTGAAACTGTGGTGCGGGTGGCGTTATTGTTCGGTAATTTATTTACTTACTTTATTTATAGGTTTATTAAGATTTTATATATTTTACTTATTATCATTGAATAACTAGAGTAAATAAATTTAGCCTAAATGATGTAGGTGAAAATTACAGTTTTACCATCAATAAAAGCAAGACCGAGTGTATGATAATCAGTCGCAATGCATATCCATAAACGTCTATCTTTTTTAACGGAATAATATCGGAAAATCCGAAAAATATCATTTCGTCTTCTCACTTTTGCAGCAATATAACGAATTATTTAAGTTTAATTTATATGTCTTTATTTATTTATTTATGGTAATGTACATTGCATTAAACGTTTCATGGTTTATATCTACACTTAACCCTTAGAGAGCCAGCTATGGGAATGAAACTCACAACGGCATGTTTCGACCCCTGAAAATTTGTTTGTAGGTTGTGTTTGAACCCATAGTAATGTATATTCAATGAAGTCCGCATATAATTGCATACATACGGATACAGGCGGTAGCGAATCGTCACAGCTATAAACCGCCAATTGACGGGAATGGCAAGGGGAGGGGGGGGGGGGGGGGGGGTTAAACAAGGAATACAATTTAACTTTAAAACTAGGAAACTTACAGCAAGTTATGTCACACTTATATATTACTAGCTGACCCGTGCCCACTTCGTTGGGCGGTAAAACTTTTTACCTTACCTTTTTGCTATGATTTATTTCCTGACTGCAAAAAGAAGGGTTATATTTTTACTGAATATGTACATATGTATTTGCATGCCCATTTGATTATAATACCGTTATTTGTGAGTGTTTTATTTGTGAGCGTATTATCTCTTTAACTATTTATGGAGTAAAAGGGAAATTATATGCAGTAAAAGGGAAAAGTCTTTTGTTTTAAACACTTAAGACGATAAATTTACTTATTTTGATAAGAATTTATAATTGTTGATAATATGACCAATCAACATGACCTAACTATTTAAATTATTTTTTTAATATAAAATACTACTTTTTGTGACTTAAATATAAAAGTTAGTCATATGCTGTCGCTGACTTTTTTGTAGGCATTATCAGGCTCTACAACTTTTCTCTAGAACTTAATCATATATCTCTGCGTTAGTTAGAAACGTTTTCGTTCGACCGCTTATTCTCCGACTTACTTTGCAAATCCGACTACCACGAAAAAGTCTTTCCATTTTTCGGATTAATGTATAGCCGATGACACTTACAAAAAAACGTGGCTTTCTATTGGTAAAAGGATTTTCAAAATCGGTTCCGTAGATCCAGAGATTACTTCCTACAACGTCACAAACTTCAAAATCACTGAAATATTTAAAAAAATGCTTTTACACATAAAACTTTTTCGCGGATTTGAAATATTTTCCGTCAAACGTTACCATTGTAAAAACAAAAATAATAAGTCTAATAACGTTATAAATGCATTGAGTCAGTGTATGATATATCCTCCCCTTAACGGTGAACCTATACAAGGAGCAGAGAAATATGAGCCGTTTTCTTTGAAAGTGGTGAAGTCCATTTTGACAAAAAATTAGTTGATGATAAAAATGAATACAATTTACTATGATCTTTTCATTTATAAACTTTTAAAAAAAAATCTGGTAAAATTTTCATTGTTTTTATCATTACAAATTTTCGTAGTTAATGAAGTTACACATATAATTACTTTCTTCAAAGATATACTATAATTTAGTTCAAAATTGTACTACATAATTTCTTTAGTGCGTTTTTATATATGTGGCAACATTGTAAATGACATAAACATTTTATAGTTTCCCAGAATCTCGGTTTTTCCGCGTTTATTATTGAATATAAAGTCCTCAGAAGATGCAGTTAAAACCCTTAGAAGATGCAATTCTAAGAGGGCGAAAAATATCAATGGTGAAGAAGTAAATTGGTTGAAGATATGTTGGATAAGGGTTTTAAAAAGCAAACCATATAAAATGTTCTATAAAACTTCATTTAGTGAGAATGAGCATTTTAAATCACTAAATTTATTGCCCTCACGGGGAAGACCACAGAACTTTGGAAATATAGAACTAACACGTTCATGTCATCATTGCAGACTCATCACATTCGAAAAATTTACAGTTATGATTGATTTATCACCATATATCCCTCCAATACATCATGACTATTGTCAAAAACTTGATCATAATGAAAAAAGTTAAAATCAATTTATAGTAAGAGTATAAATAATGTTGGTTGAATGGTAAATGTTGAAATAAAACCTTTTTATTTTGGTATTTCTTATTTTTTCTGATGATAAAGTATTTAATAAAAAACCATTAAAAAATGTTTTTTTTTTCAATTGAGATACCGTAGTTAATTTTGTAAATGTAAGATTTTAACTGTTAGCTGACTTTGAAAGTGATGTAAGTCCTTTTGAAGTCATTTAAAGTATATATTTTTTTGTTAATCACATTTAAAATATGATTACATTAAAAATTTAAATCAATTGAATAGTTTAAAAATACAAAACTAGTGTAATAGCATATATCCATATTTTTAAAATTATTCAAATGCAAAACCGTAAAAATCTCCATCTATATGTATATCTATATATAATGTATAAAACAAAGTCGAGTTTGTTCAAATACCTGGTTTTTGATTGTAGTATTTGTCTCCGTCCAGAATAGCAGAATAACTATTAAAAACAAAAATTGGATAATTGACGAAACATTAAAATAAATGAAAAAACATTTTCCCCTACAAAATGTAAATCCGTGTTTTTCTCATGGTCAGTTGTACATGACATGTTCACGTGTCGGCAAACCACCGCTTTATTTGTTCTTGCGCCTGATAAAGAAACAAAATATGTCATATATCACAAGGTGCTTCAATGAAGAGAATTAAACCGAGTGCATTCCATGCTGCACAATATGTGTATAGTTTAATTCAATCATGTCTTTCTGACACGCGATTGATTTTTGATACTTAATTTTTGTACTTTTATTATTTTGTATTCATTGTATTACTTTCATAAAATAATAAATTAGGTTAAGCTAATCTGTAACACGACATTCATTGACTGTTAGGTTTCGCGGTACGAATTTCGCCGTGTCAGCTAGTCCTACTAATATTATAAACGCGAATGTTTGTATGTATGTATGGATGTTTATTACTCTTTCACGCAAAAACTACTGAATGGATTTTGATGAAATAAAATAGCTTACACATCATAATAGCACATAGGCTATAATTTATAAAGATATAAGTATTGTGAATTATCTAAAATATAACGATAACTGTCAAGTAAGTAGGAAAAAAATCTAAGAAATTGACATTCGAAATTTAAATTCTATCCTACTATCCTACTTCCTACTAATATTATAAATGCGAAAGTTTGTATGTATGTATGGATGTTTGTTACTTTTTCACGCAAAAACTACTGAACGGATTTTGATGAAACTTTACAATAATATAGCTTACACATCAGAATAACACATAGGCTATCCTACTATAATATTATAAACGCGAAAGTTTGTATGTATGTATGGATGTTTGTTACTCTTTCACGCAAAAACTACTGAATGGATTTTGATGAAACTTTACAATAATATAGCTTACACATTTGATGAAACTTTACAATAATATAGCTTACACATCAGAATAACACATAGGCTATAATTTATAAAGATATAGCGTGACTTATCTAAAATATAACGATAACTGTCAAGTAAGTAGAAAAAAAATCTAAGAAATTGACATTCGAAATTTTAAATTCTATCCTACTATCCTACTAATATTATAAACGCGAAAGTTTGTATGTATGTATGGATGTTTGTTACTCTTTCACGCAAAAACTACTGAATGGATTTTGATGAAACTTTATAATAATATAGCTTACACATCAGAATAAGACATAGGCTATAATTTATAAACATATATGGTTTTCTATCATCATTATCACAATTTTCCATCACCACGCGGGTGAAACCGCTGGGCGCAGCTAGTATAAAATAAACTACACCTTCACCACTTTCAAAGAAAACGGCTCATTTATGTAAATATCTTTGAAATCACGTGAATGACAATTCTTTGACATCTTAAACAAGTAGAACTCTAAGAAAAAGAAGAAGCAGGAAGACTTCTCCGAATAAGACAGGATAAATCGTCCATATTTTATATCCCGTCGCGCGACTGCGACAGTGTAGCGTTAACCTGTCACGTTGATTCAATATTTTTGTGAATTATTATTGCAAAAAACCCACTATAATCTCATATGTTATGATATTGACGCATATAATATACAGATACGGTCAGTTGTACATTGTACTCAGATCATTTCAGGAATTTAAAACAGGATTTACTGATTAAGATGTCTGAGCTGTTGTGAATAATATATTTTGCGATTTATACGATATACATATTATATGTAGGCATTATTATTATCATTATTATTATAGAGATTGGAAGTCAGTGTTGTAGCAAGTCTTCCAAACTTTCACATTTTGTTTAACACTATTGCTTATTAAGTCAGATTATGCTGATGAGTTTTTAACGTTTGTTAAGTCTTTTTAAACGGCAAACACTTCAACCAGTGATTGCTGTTGGATGTTTTAATATAATTAAATTTAATACACGGAGAGTTTAATTGATCCGATAGAATGGACGCATTTTTAATTTAGATATTTTTAAATAAGTAAAGCAAATATATTTGAGTGGTATTAAATACCCTATTTTTTTTAATAAGCTATCATTCTTAGTTTCCGAGATATTAAGGGCTATATTGGTGATCCGGATTTATTGCTCCCGAGAGTATAATATGCTTTGTATTAAGGATAGATGAATTTCCTGGCCATTATATGTGAGTAACCCTGATATGCTTGAAAACTCAAAAAACTGCGCAATGGTGTTAATTTTTCATAGGTTTAAAAAAATATTTATTTATTAGTTTCAAATATTATTCAAGAGCATACAGACGAATCCAATTCACCCTTGAATATTAAATCTAGAGTGTAAGTCCATAATAACTGACTTACATAATTAAATTAATGCTAACATTGAACAAGAAAAAACATAAAAATATAAAACTAAATAAAACAATGATTACGATAAACAAAACAAAGATTATGATAAACATGAGATAGCAGGGAGTTGCCTTTTTAGTTGCCAAAGAGAATTGATTAGTTATGTGATATTCATCTCCATAGGATATCAAACAGATCGATACAAATATTTTGCTTTTTGTATTATATTTGAATGCCGTCAGAAATCCGAAATAAACAAAATTGTGTCCAGCATAAACAAAATTTTAACGAAACAAATCCGACTCCAATTTTTTTTGTAAGTGCAGCAGCCATGTCATGGTGAAACTGAATTGAATTAGTATACACAATTTCGTGTCTGTGCTGTTGACAGTTAAGGAGTTCCCTCGTTGGAAGCCAACCCTGGGTGCCGCAGTCCTGTTTTGGTGAAAGAACGGGCTGTCCTAATTGAATGTATATACAAAATTTCGTGTCTGTGCTGTTGACCGCTGAGGAGTCCCCTCGTCAGGAGCAAACTCTGGGTGTAGAATCAGGTCATGCTTACCATAAAAAATGCATTGTCATCGGAACTGAACCGACATGTAAATTTTCACATTCATATGATAACATTTGAGGATTTTCCTCAATTCCTTGTGGATCACAACATCAGAGCAGGATTTAGATTAAAATTGGACCAATCTGGAAGTATATCCTTTCAAATAAAAAAAAGAATTTCACAAATCGGATCATAAATGACCGATTTCTGAGGTACATTAAAAAAATACAACCGAATTTATAACCTCCTCCTTGTTTTGAAGTCAATTAAAATAAGGAATGTAATGTATTCAGGGTCCATCTATGTACGTTTTCCGTTTCTTTATTCCACCATAACTTCTAAACGCTTGCATCGATTTATAATTGTATGGTATTTTTAGAATCGTTATGTCATCCCGAGTGGCATAGGGTACCTTAACTGTCCGAATATCAAGTAATTAGTTGTCAATGACTAAATGTCAATAAAAATAATATAAATATATCGTGTTCAGTGTCAAATGAAAGGTTTGATTGAGTACATTACGGAAATATACGGGTACATCTATCTATATGAATAAATACATAAACCACAAATATTTAATAAAAAACTCGTAATAAAAATAATTATAAATACAATAAATAGTTCACTTTCTGTAGCTGCAGTCGTGTTTTTAATTATTTTTAATATATTCACTTGTTAAAATATTCATTACTAGGGTTCTTTTGTTGCCAATTCTGCGTAATTGTCTGACTGACTATTGACTATTAATATACATGTGGTTTCATAACTTTAGTTCTACACCAAGGTATGCAAACAAACATTTACCTCTACAGGAAGAAGGCCAGTTGGTGGACCTAGATATTGGTGAATGGATAACGTAACAAAAGATCTTAACTCGTATGGAGCCAATGACCGAGAAGAAAGGGTGACTGATCGTGCGTCATGGAAATGTATAATTTCCAACTGATTTTGCTGAGAAACAAATAAACTCAGATATTGAAACACTGTGCGCTCGGTCCAATCAACGACCAACTTCCAATCCTGTTTAATGATTGTTGGAACCTAGATGGCCAGAGCTAAAATTGCTATTGGGTACTTACCTATGAAGTTGCTGTACTATAAAGGAAATTTAAGGCAAAAAAAATGTATGAAATAAATATATTTAATTAATATAAATATTGACCCCTATTATCTATGCAGATTTGTCATTTTAATGGTGGACAGGAACCAATGAATGCTTTGAAGGCGTTTTTCACCGAATCTTCAAAGTTATTTTTTTTCCATTGTAAAAAGTTATCTAAATCGGAGCTAGGTCTGGCAAGTACGGTGGGTGACCAAGAGTCTCCAGACGCAACTACTGCAACTTTGTGACTGTTTGCATTGAAATATGTGGTTATACGTTGTCATGCAGAAACAGTGGAGATGAGCGTTTGATCAGGCTCGGTTATTTAATCACTAGCTTCTCCATCATTTGCAGTTATTAACAATACACATTTACAGAACTGTAATAGAAAACACCGGCACAGGGTCTCATACTAAAAATAATGCAAATTTTCAACTTTACGTATTTATGCAATTATGTATTTATGTGCAAGAAAAGTCGCTTTCATTAAATAAGCCACCACTATACATTATTAAGCGTGCACTAATACCCCCTACAAATAATTTTCGAGGGTTGAAAACATGCCGTCGTGAGTTTCATTCCCATGGATAGCTTACTAAGGGTTAATTGCAGTTTCTGCGAGGTGCTGTCTAGCATACATTACACACTGGTTTAAGAATAGTCATTATCCTTGCCTTACTGAAATATTCTTTGCATGAGGTCCTGGTCGTTACTTGATAGGAAATACACGGCCCGGTAGCATAGTGGTTAGGTCGCCTGATCTTACATTGTAAGGTCCCGGGTTCGATTCCCGGCTGGGTCATTATTTTCCGTTGGGATCAAATTAACGGAATTGCATTTTCAATTCTGTCGATCGAATGCAATAACAAGACACACACTTACACACATGTTACACGCACACATAGGTAGGGTTGAGTGGTAGCCTATGAACCACCAAAAATTTGAAAAGCCGTAGCATCTCTTCTATGATAGATCATAAACATATTTTTGGCAAAGGATCTAGGTAGTTGTATTAACTTTCATCATGTATACTTAAATTTGGTGTATGTTTAATAGGATCGTGGTATGAAGGTTTTTCTCAAGAAATGGGAAATGGTTCAATGTGTGCAACCTATGGTATGCAATGAACCGGGGTGGTGGGAGTCAATGAACCACGAGGTACCCAGTGAATCATGGTCCTAGATATATCGCATTTATGCTTATAAATTATAGTAAATAAAAACAGCATTTTATTTTTTTTATGTTTATTAGTCATAAAATGCTACAAAAATTCAGTGATTTAGGTAGTTAAATGGTTCTAAGTAACGAATTAAGTTATAACGAGTTAAGCTCTTTAACATAAAAGTGGTCTTTACCATTATATCCAATTTTAAAAAAACATGAAACCTTCCAGGTAATCAACTGAGCTAAAGTTTGGTCTAAAAATGTTTATACCTAAATAAAAATCGAGTATCAAAGCACTGATCATTAATTAATATCGTAAGTTTAGCAGCGACATGTTGACGGGAAACTTGTAGATAGCTTGTTGACGCGACGTACTAGCTGTCATTTTGGGAAGCGGTAAAACATATTTTATATCTTTTCGATTGACTCCAGCTGTATCGGGTTCCAGTGGAAACGAAAAACAATGGGTGGCCTTGCTTATTAATTTCAAATATGATACAAAATAGTTGCAGTCATCGTCTTCCAGCTCTTCCAGGACTTCTGCCAAGTAATAGACTTGAGTTTTCTTGGATGCGAAAGCTACAATGACAAAGTCTTTTGGGCGTGGGTTCCGTGCTAATGGAGGAAATTCATCGTCCAAAATTATTTCTTCCTCTTCAGATCCGCTCATAAAATCTTCTCCACCCGAAGATGAGCCACTGCACTTAAACTCATCTTCTTCATTATCTGATGAATCAGATTTTACTCTCTTTCGTTTATTCTTAAACAAATCCGTCTTGACTGCTTTCACTCTCTTCAGATTTTTCTTGTTTTTTTTATCTGCTAAAGCATTCTTCTCTGGAGTGTCCGTGGCTACCATACTCTTTCCTGCTTTTCTCTTCGACTTTTTGCGAGGTTCTCCCTTCAAAGCTGGTAGGAAGATCTTCGGAGAAACAAATTTATCCGTAGCTCTATAAACCTCACTAACAGCAGAAGTGGAGGGCTGAGGAGTAATGTTCTCAGTCACTATATCTTGCTCCTCAGAAGAAGTTGCCGATGATTGTGGTACTCCTTCAGTTACAAGTTCTTTGTTTCCATTTTCCTCCATTTCTCTTTCTTCTTCGCCTGCATTTGGTGCAGGCCTATTGGTTACTTCACTGGGTAAAAAATCCACATCAGTGAAAATTTGATCATCAAATGGGAAGATACCACATTTTTTAAATGCATTGGTTATATTTATTGGTGTCATGGCCCTCATGTATGATATACCAACGCATTCGGCAATGTTATAGATCGTTAATTGCCTTGCCGGGTTGCGCACCAACCAAGCGTCTACTGCGGCATTGTAATATGATTTGAATGGGCCGTTTAGGCCAACATCCAAGGGCTGCATCTTTGCAGTGGTGTGAGGATGAAGTGTGAGCATTGTTACACCAGAGGCTTTTGCAAGATCAATCGCCTCTATAGACAGGTGGCTCTCGTGGTTGTCCAGTATGAGTAGCGCAGGGTTTTCCTTCGATGCACAAGAATACTGAAAATAAGAAAGAATAATACATTTATCATCCACGCTATAAAACCTAATAACTTAGTACAGGAAATGGAAAGATCGCTAATAGAATGCACTTACCTGAATGAAATGTTTCATTACTTCTACAAATAGTTCAGCATTCATCCAACCGCTAGGAGAGGCCAATCCTAGCGTCCCTGAAGGCGCTCCGTGAATCATGTGTGCTTTATAGTTTTTTCGAGGAAACACCATAGCAGGTGGCAACGCCTGGCCCAGCGCATTTACTATGCAGCAAGTGGTAACCAACACTCCACGTTCACCGCTTGTCACCTTACACACACTGCGGCCTTTAGGTGCAAGAACTTTGTGGGGACGATGCACTGTTGTGGTAGAAGTTTCGTCCAAATTGTATACTCTGTTTCCACTAGCAAAAGATGGATGGCGACTGTATACCTCTTTCAGGTTATCAAAAAATTTTTGTACGTTGACTTTGTTGAATGCCGTCGCTCTCCCCAAGCTGCAGGCCTCTGGTTTCTTGACAGACAGTTCATGGTGCCTTGCCCTAAAACCCCTCATCCAATCTTTGCCAGCCATTTGTTGCGTATTCCAGGTTAACGGAATTTCAATTTTGTTAATGGTAGCCATTTGGTAAGCTATTCTCCTGCAGTCTTTGGACGTTAATCCATAAAATTTATCAGCGCAGTCAATTATATAATCCTTAAGACTGCTTTCCTGCTCGTCGGTGAAAATTTTTTTATTATCGTAACGTGGCTCCAATCGGGCGGAAGGATTTGCCATATATTTTAAAATGTATCGACGTAGTGTCGGATATGGAAGTTTTGCTTGTATTGCAGCTTTTCGAAGGCTTAGTCCTTTAATATGAAGGTCAATTCCTTTTTTGATCTCGTCTGGAGTGTGAGCACCTTTTTTCCGAAATTGTCTCCCTTTTGTATTTCGGCCCATTCTGAAATAAATAATAGCTACTGATTTTATATGATATGACAATTCAAGAATACCACTACCATACAAAAGTAGTACTCAATGAACCAGATATGGTACTCATTGAACATGGTTCATTGAGTACTTCGGCGAAATGGTTCAATGAAAACCACCCCTCTCTTTTAAAAGTTAATTTTTTTAATTGCTGTCGATATAAAGACACTGTGCTCACAAATACTATTCTCAAACAAGTATTCTAAATCACTCCAAGGATAGACACTACTCGCGAGATAATACAGCTTGAAAATATTTAATAATCACTAAAATAAACTCACATTATTATGTTGGTTTTTGTACCCGAAAACACATTCACGCTTGTAACACGGGCGTTCGCGGCAACAGACCGCCGGCGACTAAGTAGGAAGACGCGAATCAGGGAACCGGTTTGAGTGTATAATTTGTACGATCCGGCAACGTCGCGTTTAGTCTGTAGCTATGGTGGTTCATAGGGTACTCCTGGATCATTGGCCACCACCCCACCCTACATATAACCCGTCATAGTAGGGTTGGTTGTAAGCGATTGTCATATGACAATAAACCCGCCCATTGTGACATTTTCACAATAAAGAGTTATAAACAAACAAACAAACAAACATACCTTAGGAACCTACTAAGTTTGCGTTTTGTGTCGTTGTCGCAGGTGCTCGGTGCAGAGGCGGCGCGGGCGTCAGCGTAGGGCAGCGGGGTTTCGGGCGGCCGCGGGGGCGTCGCCGCGTCGGGCGCACCGTCGCCGCCATGGTGCTCGTGCTGAACGGCGTGCTGCAGGACGAGTGCCCGGGCTCGCCGCGCGCGCTGCTGGCCGCGCACCCCGTCTACGGCGACTCGGCCGCGCGGCTGCTGTCCGCGCCGGGCCGCATCGTCGGCACGCACGGCTTGCTCTACGTCAGCCAGCGCGAGTTCGCCGCCACAGTACCTATGGACAGTGAGTACTTATTTTAATTCGAGGAAAACGTATTATTTCCGCGCGCAACTCAGTCTGTCCGAACGCTCCTGGCGCGCGGAGTTATAAAACGTAGGGACGGAGTAGCGCATATTGCGCGCTCCCTTGCACTTACAAGTCTTATGGCGGGCGTAGTGTGCGGGTACGTGAGCCATTTAGGGTTGAGCAATGAGCATACCGTTCAATCGAGTCGTCGATAATCGCCGGCGGGCGTAATTGTACGATAGCGTCATGTATGTGCGACATAGGCGATAGCTTTCTCCGACGTTTCGGCAAAGGTACATTTGCTGTCTAATGGGGTCTTCTTCGGGTCTAGACTGTGAAATGTGTTTGTGTAGGATTGATCCGTACCTGCACTGAGAAAAATATTGGATATCTTTATACATTACCGTTTTGCTATTACGGTTTTATACAGAATAATAAAATTCCAATCGTATTTTAGTTGAATTACAAGGAATTTCGTTGAATCTCCATTACTCGATTATTCCATTACTCCATTACTTGACATTACTCCATTACTGCATTACTAGACACAATGCTCCATACGGATATTACGAAAATAACGGTATAATGTATCTTCAACATGATTCATGCCTCTTGTCCACGGCACGTTTTTTTTAACGTAAGGCGTGTTAGCCGCGCCGTAGAAGAAAACGTGATCCCTTGTCCACGGCACGTTTTTTCAACGTACGGCGTGTTAGCCGCGCCGTAGAAGAAAACGTGATCCGTTGTCCACGGCACGTTTTTTCAACGTACGGCGTGTTAGCCGCGCCATAGAAGAAAACGTGACCCCTTGACCACGGCACGTTTTTTTCATCGCAATGACATCGGTATCGCGCATTGAAAAACTTCCTTCGTTAGAAAGGGAAAAAGACTCGGGAAATAAAACATGAGTTAGAATTTATATACGGTGAAGCCTCCCCTTCATTTAAAACGGGTGGCCCAGACGGGTTCCAGACGAGGAACGTTCCGGGCGCCCGAAAACCGCTACAACTAACGAATGGTCGATTTAGTGCATTACGCTGTGATGGAAGACAATCGATTGACTGTTTAGGATATTGATGAGGCTTGTGGGATATCATCTAAACGTGTGCACAAGCATTACCCGCGCGCTGGGTGCCGCGCTTGTTGACGATCTTCTTCTTTTAATTTTTGTTACTTTATGGCGATCTCCGATAGACGGTGCCTTTCTGCCAAGTCATATAAGTTAGTTTGCTATATAAGATGGCACAATACTGAAAAAAGGAATACTTATTTTTACAAATGTAGGTACATATAACATAAAACATGGTTATTGGGGAAGATACAAACAAGGAAAGGATGTGAAATATACTATTACATTAACCCTTAATCCCTACCCATCCTGGGAGAAACACTTACCCTACCCTGGGGTTTGGAGAATTCTAATATGTTTTGGTCCGTAACTATTAAATGAAACAAAATTTTAATACTTTGCTTTATTAGAACACTTAACTTATTAAAAATCGAAAAAGAATGTTAACCAACTTTGTCTAGGCATACCTACTTGGCATTTGCCTTGGTATGCTCGCCACAGAGGGGATTTTGGCATAAGGTGCAGAAAACTGGTCTTCCGATTGTTACCTTTGGGGCATACAACTTATCTTTTTTTTTATAATGAGATTAGAACCCTGTTCAACCACCGGGCGCTTCTTTCGCAGTATACCTTCCAAGGTAGTTCGGAGATTTGAGGGCAATGTTATACATGTCAAGCGTTCTTCCATTTGGGGTGTAATAAGGGCTATGGTAAGATTTTTTAAAAAATCACGGCGTTTTTGTGCACTATTAGTTGCCATTTTCAAAAGGACATAATAATTTACTGCTACTATATTAAAAAGGTCATAAAAAATATCCATTGGCCGTCTTCTAGTCCTTCGAGATACACTGTATCTATTGCATAATTGGTCCATTAAATCGAGACCACATTTTGTCTTGTTATAATACTCTACCATTTTCGGTAGTTTGTTTTTTGCATCAGGAACAGCTGTTGGATGCAAAGTTGACAGCATCATGACCATTTTCTTCTGTTTCGGCGATTATTCCATCCTCTTCAGCATCACTTCCATGGTCAGCAACCGCGATTTCTTTTGGCTCTTTATCTTAAGAGTCGTCTTCGTGCAACCAACGAGTGATCTGCTCATCCAATTTTTTAAAAATTTTGTCAGGTCTTACGTAAAACAATAAAGATAGAAAAAATAAGCAAATGTCAAATAATAAAACAACTACGACATGAAAAAAAAATATTCTTTACAAAAACATTAATATACCTTTATTTTATAATCGATTATTTAGTTACACAACTTACCCTAAAAAATATTTCTTATCACTTCAGAATGCACCTTAAAAAACGCGACAATCTAAAAGTCTAAAATATTACGCTATTACTACCCTGGAATCTGACGAACCCACCTACCGCAATATCTCCGTCCACACAGTTCTAACGCCTGACGGCGACTGAAGTAAAAATGGCCGACGGCGCCATTGATGACTGTTTAAAACCTCGGGACCGTCCGTTTAATGGTTATAAAGATTTTTACAAAAATGAAGTTGCTGGGGTTTGCTGGACCCCCGGGTAGGGTTAAACAGAAATATTATTAAGGGAAATAAATTTACATATTACTTTATATATTTTGAGAGAGTTGAGGGATAACAAGTGGAGAACACATATAGGGAGTTACAATTTTATACTTTATAAGGTCTGGAACAAAACTCGGATAATTATTGAGGATGGGGCAGTTAAAGAATAGGTGGTCCAGCGTGCAATCCTCGTGTCCACAATAACACTTTGGAGACACGAGGACATTATTACGGTATACCATGTAGGTGCGATGGGGCGGAGCAGTGTCCGATCCTCATGCGGCAGATTGTCGAAATCTCTTTCCGACTTAATAGGGTGGTGGTACCACGGCTTTGAAGGGATTTCGCCCTGGATAAGTAAGAACCTCTTGCCCTTTGTGTTAGAAGAAGTGCGCCATCGCTGAGACCAATTTTTAAAAAGTTTATTATCTATCGAGGGGAAGAAGTCGGAGACAGGCAGACGGCAATCGACGGCCCGGTGGCATAGTGGTTAGGTCGCCTGATCTTACATTGTAAGGTCCCGGGTTCGATTACCGGCTGGGTCACCATTTTCCATTGGGATCAAATTAACGGAATTGCATTTTCAATTCTTTCGATCGAATGCAATAACAAGACACACACTTACACACATGTTACACGCACACATACATATAATACGTCATAGTAGGGTTGGTTGTAAGAGATTGTCATATGACAATAAACCCGCCCATTGTGACATTTTCACAATAAAGAGTATAAACAAACAAACTTCGGAGCCGAAAGTATTCATTATTCAGTATTCAATTTATTCATTCAGAATATACAATAAAAGCATGAATTATCAGTTAAAGCTAATTATCGCATGTTAGAATTCGTCAGTTGCTAGTAATATATTAATATATGTAGATATAAAACTATTAAAGCAGAAATATTAATTTGACAATAGCGTTGACTAAAGTCGGCTTTACAAGGCAGATAAATAAAATTAAAAAAATAGAGCTGAATCCATGAATAATAATAATAGTCATCTTAGGCACTCTATACAAAAAATAATCACACAATAGAAAGCATCAAAACAAAATTGTATAAAAAAACAACGTATGTATATGGTCAGGTATGTTACGTTAAATATTGTAATCTACATATTAAATATTAAATTCATAATATTATTATTAAACAATAAAAACTAAAATGAGGTACCTGAAAGTTACATATTAATGTTATTCCCATTTGAAAGAATTGGCATGCTCAAAAAATCACCCAGCTTATAGAAAGCATGTGTGGATTGTAGCTTTTGTTTAATAAATCTTTTAAACGCCTTTGTTTCCATATTTCTTGTGGAGAGTGGTAGCTGGTTAAAGAGCTTATAGCTCAAATATCCAAAGGACTTTTGCGTCTGCGTAAGGCGTACTTTAGGCAGGATAACATCATCACGTCTGCGTGTATTGTGGGAGTGCGTAACCCTGTTTACCCCTTGTTCGTTAATATTTGATTTAGCATATAGTAGACATTTTAAAACATATTCAGACGTAAAAGTCAGTATTTTGTACTTAATAAAGTATGGTTCGCAGTGCGTGTCACAAGTGCGAGCCGAATTCGCCAGCTCGTCCACCGTCTCATTTCCTCTAATCCCCGAATGACTAGGGATCCAGCAGAATATCACCCGGAAGTCAGCCGCCACCAAGGCATTTCATTTTCGATTGTTGACGATCGACCAAAAGCGCACACGGCTGGACAGGTGGCGCGCGTGAGTATTGCTTCCGCACCCACTTTATTCGCCAGATCTACCAGCGACTTTTTCCTGTTTCCAAATTTGAAAAAATATCTCGGGGGAATAATAATAATAATAATAATAATAATAATTTTATTCATTCACAAACATAAATTTACAATTGTATTAGTTGCAGAATCTGCCTAACTAGGCCATAGCCCGTACCAAGGAAAAGTCTATGCATGGCTAAGATTTATTCATGTGCACATAATACAAAATATGATAAATACAATAAATGAGAAATACAAAATATGATAAAATATAAAATAGATAAGCGAATTCAAATTAAACTTATAATTATATTTAAAATATTGATATAGCATGGTCATGGAAATAAATATTAATATAAAATACCGTAATATGAATAAGAATAAGAATAAGAAAAAAATATTTTCAAAAACCCGATCTGGGTATAGAAATTACATATAAAAAAAATGGTATTTCTACAAATAAAATTACATTTCAAATTATAAAAAAGTCTATAAAAAACTAATATTGAAAAAAAAAACATATAAATTCAAAAATAACAAAGACATAAAAACTAGAACAATAAAAATAAACAGAAATAATGAAAAACATAGAGAATCAGCAATTCAATAACGAAAATATATGAAAAATAGAAAAATAGAAAGCATCCAAAGAGTTCTACATAAACTACATTTATTAAGGATCAAACTATCAATCAACAATCAAGAAATAGAAAAATGCATCGACTCTTCAAAGAACAAAAATCAACTGGTCTCGATGATATACCAGTTAGCGTAATTAAAATCCATAAACGTGTACTGGCACCTTGTCTAACATATCTTTACAATTTAAGCTTTTCAGAGGGAATATTTCCAGATTGTCATAAAGTAGTCAAGATTACACCGTATACAAAAAATCGCGATCATTTCAGACAGTCAAAATTGTGGTAATTTCAGACAGTCAATATGGATTCCGGACAAAAAAAAAACAAATCTACACAGGATGCCGCGCTGTATGCATGTTTCATGATTGAGAATAGTCGAAACAAGAAGATGCTTACAGCAGGACTGTTCTGCGATCTAAGCAAAGCATTCGACTGTATAAACATCAATACCTTGGTAGACAAGCTAAACCATTATGGAATTAGAGGAGTGGCCAATTCACTCATTAAATCGTACCCACAAAACAGGCAGCAAGTGGTGGAGATTAAAATAATTGATGGAATTGAGGAAAAGGCTGAGCCTTGTATGAAGTTTGTAGAACAAATAAATAAATAGTATTAAAATATAAAGTGTAGTGCAATGTATGACAATAATAATAATGCAGACCTTTACTTTAAAATATGACTTATTGCCTTTTCCACCTCATTTCTACCAAGTTGAAGTAATTGTTGTGTAATTTTAGATTTTAATTGGATTGACTTAGTGTGTTGGTATATTTATATAGATTGTTTTAGATGGTTATAAATTTTTGGCCCTATAAAGCCAAAGTGTCTTTGGGCGAAGGATGTTCGGGTTTTCTGTACAATGTGTTTACAGGTTGTGGCGCTCCTCGTTGAAATTTTATGCTCAGCTTTAACTCATATTGTAAAGCAGTATTTTTCAGGTTTAGGTAATCATTTTTTTTCTGACGGTTTAATAGGATGGGAAAACTTATCGAGTTGCAGGGAGAATACGTCGAGAAATAAATTTTAATTTGCTTCTAAATATGTGTTTTTCTTAAAAGGCCGGAAACTTTTCAAATGACCCTCGTACAACCAGGCGAGCTTGCCACGTTGTCACACTGCAGTATCTTGCGACTAACCTAATTATAGTGGTACAAACGCGCGTGGCGGACATAAACACGATTAAAATGATACTGACGTATAAACAAATAATTTAAATAAACAAATACGTGTAAATAAATGTTTTAAATAGGTATGTCTGTGTAAAATACGGACTCGTAGAGATAGGATTGTGTCGATTGGGAGAGAACACGATAACGAAGTGCTAGTATATTTCATATTCATTAAAGTTTGTAAATAGCTATAAATGATTCGATAAATGAAATGTTTCGACTTCTGACTTCGAATTTTAAAAAAAAAGGTATATTTTAATCAAATATAATATAGTTTCTCCTCCTCCGTAGAATGTAGATATGTAATTGAAATTGAATCGCACAATTCACGACGCGATTTATGCCCGCGGCGGTCGCGGTAGCTCGGGCGTATACGTGACCGTGCAAATCTGCGCTGTCGTGAGTTTTGAAATAAAGCAGTCGCCCCGCAAACGCGGCGGGTGCGGGTGAAAACCGCTCAGTGAATTCTGAGCCTTTTCCTGGCATTATAGAAGCCGGAGAAGCAGTGGAATAATCAGCACTAGCACGACAGATAAAAATAATAATAATAAAAAAAAAACTCAAAACCCGATAAAAATATGCAATTAATTTAGGTGTTATTATGACATTGATAATTTAATTACTCGCAATTATAACGAACAGGCCGCAAAAAGATTACGAATACTACAAATGTAGTGAGAATACACGTTTTAATTAGTAACTTAGATAATGTCAGTTAAGATCGGCCACTGCCAATTAATTAAGAGCATTTTGTAGCGTCAATATTTTTTCTAACGCGCTTACTTTCCTTTTCAGAAAACGTAACAATATTAGGCTCCGATGACGCAACCTCCTGTATAATAGCGGTTGTCAGACATTCAGGTGAGTTATAATTTATTGTTTGAATTATTAATGTACTGTTTATTAATATATTTAATTTATTGTTTTAATGTTTCGAGGAAGCATGTCGGGCGACCCACTTTAGATATGTTCTTACTGTATGTACATATGATGGCAGCTACATAACTTTTCCATGCAGATTGGGTCGTATGACCTGCTCTTTACCTTGGGTCGGCTTAACCCACGTTTCAACTACCATTTGGTAGCCTCCTCGAAGAGGGGCGAACCTGGGAAGGTTTCTGTTTCGAATACTCTATCGAATCCTCTGGAGGAGGATCTCGGGCGCTGCTGGGCGGTTTCCGTATCGTGCGGCGTTAGCCATTCGACTGTGCATTCCAGCAAATAACCGGGGGGGGGGGGGGGTAGGGATGGAAACGATCTTATGCGTTTCCCAAGCAGCGGGAGTGGTTGTTGATCTTATGTCAGCTACTCTTGAAACGACCTGTTGGCCGTGGGAAAGACAGGCAAAGGGCGCTTCCATCCGCAATAAATTGGAACTGAATTATTGTTAACATCAGGTAGAGGCCGCGCAAGTAACTTCGAACCTGCGATCTGCGACCAGAATGGAGGACGGAGAAATCTGGCCAAATCCGGTAGTGGGGACGTGAGGTCGGCCCGTCCCGTGCCTCGCGGTAGGCGTTGATCTCTCACGGGCATGTTGGTGTAGTTAGGCGATGGACTTTATCGTCTTTAAGTCTCTGTGTTCGCCCCACGGTAGAAAGAATGATCAAACATCGTTATATCCCAAAGGACCGCCTTCCTAGGAAGGCGGTCCTTTGGGAACTAATAGGCCCAGTGCAGTTGAGCCATTATGACCCATGTCGGCCGAATTCACAGGTCATCAGAAGTGTAGCCTCCATACAGAAGTGCGAGTCCTGGTAGGACTCAGTGCCTGCGGACCAGATCCCCTGGGAATCGTACTTCGGGCGCTCCTGGACGATTTGCGCCGCGCCGTGCTGCGATTGTGCATTCGACAGATAGCCAGGGAGTCTGGAATCGGCTTTGTTTTACTATAAAGCGAGGGTGGTTGTTAACCTTACGGCAACTGCTCTTGAAACAACCAATCGGCTACCCGATACCGGGTGAAATACAGGCAAAGGATGCCGTGGTCCGCGACGGATTCGGTAAACACCGAATCACCACTACGTAAGGGAGAGGATCGCGCAAGCGACCTCAAACCCATAACCAGTCGGGGGCCGAAGAAATCTGGCTGTAACTGTAAGTAAAGGCGCGTGTTTCGGCTTCTTGCGGTAAGGCGATGGCTTATTACGGACGAATGGCGTAACTAGATAGTGAACTGTTTGGTCCTAAGTTTACTGCGCTCACCTCACGGGAGATAGAACGATCTAATATCGTTAAAACTTTCTGAGGTGACGGGTTCGCCCGTTGTAGTTGACGGATCCGATTAGGAAGGCGGGTTCGCCCACAATAGAGTGTAGGTATGTATGAAGGCGCGCGTTTGATGCTTAGAGCGCACGGAACGACTGAATTTATCGACGTGTATATCGGTACAAAATGGCGATGGGTCGTCCCGGCTTCTAGTTTAAACCCACACCACGGTTTAATCCATTAGAAAGAAAAGATCCGAAACAGCGGGTTCTGTTCAGAATTTAAACAGTAATGCATACCTGCCGATCTTACTGTTTTCTCTTTTGTATTTTGAAGGCTCTGGCGCGGTGGCACTAGCTCACTTAGACGGCGCCGGGACTGAGGATTGCGCCGCAAATATGGTGTCCAGGGTTCAGCAGCTGGCGCTCGGCTACCCCGAGGGTCGGATAGAGCTGCAGCTGGTCGGCGGCTACCTGGACCCTCGGCGGTACTCCGACGAGGTCTTCGCCGGGATCATGCGTAAGTAAACCGTCATTTATCCGTCTTTACCTTTTTGTGGAGATTGAATTGAGGACAGCACCGTTGAGGGTACCAGCACGAATTGAGGACAGCACCGTTAAGAGGGCATCCCCTCTTAACGGTGCTGTCTGGAGGCTGCTTCATCGCCCGAAGTCGCCAATTTTGTATTGTGACTTACCTATCCGCCCCCTGTGGGTGCGTGCCCTTTGCAGGTTCTCCCGATGTAGATGCCCCCGACGGAACCCCTGCCGTTTGCAGCCGGGGCCCGGGAACACTTAGTAGAATGGATTCACCATCTCATCGCCTACCATTCACCCTACTACCTTATAATATTTTTTTTCTTCTCTACTCTGTTTATAACTTTAGTACGTAATCTAAAACTTGTATATATTTTAATGTTAGATAGTAAGTGAATTGTTGATATTTCTTTGATTAAATAAACGATTCACGGGGTGCCGGAGGGGGTAGAAACCAGGAAAATCTTCCTCCATATGTCCGTTCGTCGACCCCTCACGTAATACCCTTCTGGTACGCGTGAGATTGTCGATGCACGATATCCCGGACAGATAAAACGACCCATGTCGTTAGAACTGCCCGGGTGGTGGGCGGGGTTTCTCCCCCCTCCCGTCACCGCGTAGCCTAATAATGTGGAGATTGAATTACTTACTGTTTGATGTATCCAAAGGACATACTCTGCTCGGTGTATGTAAGACCTTGTCTAGAAGCGGCGAATTCACCGTGAATCGTTATGAGCGTAATTCTAGGTTTATGCAAGCTTAGTACTTGTCACTTAGAACTTGTCACTTAGTAGTACTTGTCGCTAGATCGTGAGAAGTAACCGTTTATACGTTGGTATACGCAGAAACCCGATTGGGTTCCGTTGAAACCACATCGGGCGGCGCGGTTCGTTTCTCAGGTAAGGGCGGGTATGGGCCAAGCGCCAAGAGATGGCGTTAATATTTAAATAAAATGTATGGCGGGATTTCATTATTATTAGTGTATTTAAATCCCATATTATTAGTGAAATTTGGTATTAGTTAATGTAATCTGTGTACTCAATTTTAAGTCTCTAAGTTCAATTAGTACGCCCTCCTAGTAAACCGATTTCAACCACTCTTTTTAAGCGTTGCCATGACTGAATGATGCCTGCTTACCAAATTTCAGCTCAATCGGATTAGGCGTTTGGGCGCTATCGTAGAGGAATACAAACATGCATTAATACACACAGACAGACAGACACACAAAGAGACTTCAATCTGGAAATGGTCTAAATCGTCTCATTGGGGCTCAAAATGTATATTTCCATCTCCATCTCGTTTTTTTTTTGCGTGTTCACAATACTTTTCCTTCTGGTCTTGGTGGGCCGGTAAAATAATACAGTTGGATACTTTTGAACATACCACGTTTAGACCAAGACGCAATAATTTCGCTAAATGGTTGTCCCATATGTAACAGGCGCGCATAGGCGCGAAGGAGTTAATTGCCGGTCGCAGGCCTTCGCGGGTGGCCCTCCGGCCTTTGGCCCGCGCCGCCGCCTCGAGCTTTTGTTACCGTCGGTCGTTATCGGCACACTTCGGTCATTATCGGACGTATGCATACAAAATTAATAGTCATCGCCCTTTTGTTAGGACCAGTGATATAGCCGCTCGTTTTATCCTCTATTCGCTTGAGAAATTTCGGTTTATTAATGCGTTGTTAATTGGTCTGTTAATACGCGATCGCGCGGCGCGAACATTTACGGCTATGATATAAAATACAAAAACTACTACAAAGTACTGCAAAGTACTACAACTAGAGCTGTCAACTACAACGGGCGAACCTGTCACCTTAGGAAGTTTTAACGATATTAGATCGTTCTATCTCCCGTGAGGTGAGCGTAGAAGACTTGGACGAAAACAGTCCACTGTCTACATAGTTACGCCACTCGCCCGTCAGAGGCTACGGCATTACAGCGATGCACCGGGAAAGGTAACCAGCGGGCAGCGTCGCCCCCTGACTAGTTTGGAAGGATATCTCCGTCTGGAATTAACCATCGGGATACCTACTACCTTCTGACTGGTTACAGGATCGAGGACGCTTGCGCGGTCCTCTCTCTTACGTAGCGGTGTCCACCGAATCTATCGCGGACCACGGTATCCTTTGCCCGGCTCTTCTCAATGATCGGGTGGCCGAATGGTAGTTTCAAGAGCAGTTGCTGTAAGGTTAACAACTACCCCCGCTCTATAGGAAACATTACTGTTTCCAGACTCCCCGTTTGACCGACCCTATACAATAGGGTCGGTTAAACGATAACTTCGTTTCAACGTGTCTCACATTGGGGCGGTATAAATCTAATGCGGTCACATTTGTATCCAACTGGCGAATTTACTACTCTCTGACTTGTCACAATATACTTTAGATAGTAGTAGGTATACAAGTTTCTTTAATAAAAAGGTAGTTATTAGAAACTTTTTGAATGATACTAGGTTGTCTTGCCTATTTTAAAGGCAAATAGAAAATCTAAATATCACTTTCAAATAATCGTCAATTGTTAAAATCAGATCAGATAAACAGTCAAGATATTTAAAAAAACCTATAACTGAAATACTAAGAAGAAAATCCAAGAAGTAGTATCAAAATGTCAAAAAATCAAAAAAATATATAATCAACAATATTACCATCAATTATTATAATCAACAATTTAATATTAGTTTCTTATTTAAATACGTATTTATATATTAAATTATTCTTAAAAATTTTAGGAGTGGAACGATCAAAATGAATGAATGAAAAAAAATTAACAAAAGTGAAGTCACTATGTCTTAAATCACCACAAACACATCGCTGCTTAAAAACTAAAGTGCCACAAATCAAAATTTTGTTTTTTTCAGGAGAGCAGTTTTAAAATTTTCATTTAGTTTTTTTGCTTTTTTGGCACTCTTACTTACAATAATTTTGTGTCATTTTATTTGATTCGATGCGTATTTTAATTCCCTATCGCGTGTTTACTTCAATTTTGTGGTAACTATATCCCAAAGAAGATTATTAGCACATAAGTCCCTTTAGTTTATAATTTTTTTCAAGCAATCAAATTAATATTTTAAATAAAAGGCCACAAGTCGAAAAAAAAATTATATTTTATTAAAAATTTTGGTCACAACCTTGTTGGATTGAGACAAACTTATATCTTAGATGCAGTTCGTATTTTGCCTGTAGTGGCACCTTATCTTCAGCATTGGCATAGGCGATGCAATCGTCACATTGGTCTTTTTTTGGCTTCCAGAACGAGATATTAAATTCCTTTGCAAAGACATTATAATATATTTGGTACGATGCAAAGCTCTTTCCTTCAGATTTACATTTTTCAATATAGTCTCTGTGTAAAGCAGTGATGTTCGTCCCACCTTCAATATACTCGCGTTTCGTTTGAGCACGGCAATAATGGCTCTCAATCCGTGGGATTGAGTTAATATGCGCTTTAATACCATTAATTAAATCAGTATCCGTCTTGTTGTGGCTGCCATGTCTTCCTCTCTCGTCTTTAGTTTGAGTTCTTACGGGGTTAGAATGTTTTTTTCTAACGGTTCTGATAAATTTATCAGAAATCGCAAGCGTGTGCATGAAAAATGTTTTGCAAACTCGAATGCGGGTCTCATTTTGGGGCAAATAATATGCGTTATTGAGATTTTTTCTATTACTTCCATCACGAGTATATCGGTACTTTGGGGTAATTTTGATCATGTGCTCGTGGACAAATTGTCTCTGAATATGCAAATCAGCTGTTGCCCAATATGCTTCAAAAATAGACAACCGCTCTTCATCCATAAATTTAGAAGATCATTTGAGTTTACATTTATCGGAACAAACAGGTCCCATTTTTTTAGCTTCAAAAAGCTTCTTTGATTTCGACAAAGATGTATAAGCTTTGCCACTGTTTTTTAAAAGTTTCGCTTGGTTTTTCTTCCATAACTCTGAATTCGCCTTCCTTTTACGAGACCTAAGTTGAAAATCTGTGTCAACACAAGGAGATTGTGCATCGACACTTGATGGCTGGCTATCGACGCTGGCTGGTGGATCAATGACGCTTGGTGACTGGTTATTGACGCTGGCTGGTGGATCAATGACGCTTGGTAACTGGGTATCGACGCTGGGCTTGGTTGGCTGAATGTTGTGTTGCCGGCTGGCTGGTTAGCTATGCTGCATGGCTGCTTGTCAGAGCTAAGAGCTTCCTTATCAATATTGTCTGAAAATGAAGAAAAGCTTAAGCTTATTCAAATATTATATAGACCAATGTTACCTATATAATTTTACCAAGAACGTTATTGCTTATAAAGAGCTTGGTGGATACGTACTAAAAACTCTAGAAGCAGTCTTTGATGAAAAAACCTGTGTTTCAATCGGCCCTCTGAAATCATTGTCTGAATCTGACTCAGCTGGAGATTTAATTTGATAGTCGGGATCTTTTACGCTGTCATCACCTGATGAAAAATCATCTACAGTACTATCTGAGCTCGTAGAATCGCTATCAGAACTTGAGCTTGAGTCATCGTCAGAATCTGAGCTACTGCTTTCGATAACAACTTTGTTTGGTCTTTTAGGACACGCCGAGTCTTTTTTATTTGTATCATCAGATGACAAATCGAGATCAAAGCCAATCCTACTATCTGGTATGGAATTTGTATCAAACGAATCATCGTGTAAGTCAGTAGATGTAGGTTCGCAGGTGAACGAATAATGATTTGCATGCTTCTGTAAATGGTTGGGTGATTTTTCGCATTCCTTCGGTGCAGGTAAATTTTGGTCTGGCTCTTGATTTTGTGAATGGATGAGATTGTTGTTTTGAGGCAACACCATGTTTAAAATTCTTTGTGTTCGGTTACTCATTCTGCAAGAGAAATGAATTCATAAAAAAAACGGTTATAAGTATAGTGAGTAAAATTATACATACAAAGTAAATTTATTATCATATTAAACAACATAAAATATTAATTATCCATCATAAAGCGAAGTATTCCATTATTAAATAAATTCTAATTTTTGTGAAAGCCTTTTGTCTTAAAAGAAAACACCCCAAGCACAACAATGTCTGAAGCAAAACAGACGTTTCACCGAAACAACTCTAAAGCTTATAACAAAAATAACATAATTGGGCATTTTTTATTTGCTAAATGGCCACTTTTCAAAACGTGGCACTTTTGATTTATAAATGATTGTGTACTTACTTGTGCTTTATATGCGGAACAGACGCATTCCGAAATGTGGCCCTGTTGCTCATAAAATTTACACTCAATACAGGTAACTTTTCGCGATGTGGCCGTTTAGCAAAAAAATGACGTGCACTCGCGCCGACTGTCGGGTCGCAACTAAAAAGATGGCTGCTTTGCTCTGAACTTAGCTTCCAATCCGTGAAAATGCCAAAAGGGCGTATGCGTAAATTTGTTATTTAAAGGCCGATTTCGACGAGTGTCTTTGTGTTATATGAAAATAAGGGCGTTTTGGCCTCATTTTTTAAATAAAAGTAATTTTGAAAATTTTTGAATTGTGGCACTTTAGTTTTTAAGCAGCGACGTGTTCGACCTCAAAAATGTGCAAGTTCTGCCAAGGGGCAGAGGAAACTCCCCAGCACCTCATGTGCGAGTGTGGCCCGCTGATGCGTAAAAGATACACCCACTTGGGTGGTCATTACCTCCAACCTGAGGAGGTATAACAATCTGGCGCCAAAAGCCTGTTGCGGTTCTTAAATGACACGAGGCTAAGTGCAGAACTATAGTAGGTGGCGAACACAATAGATCAGCAATGGTCGTAGTGATACAAGGCTCATAAAGACCTTAGAAAAGCCCTACTCAATAAATAAAAAAAATATAATAATGTCAAATAATATCACCCCAGAACAGATATACAATCTAGTGGGGTGATAAAATCTACACAAATGTTTTCTGCTTCGCAAAAAAAAAATGTTAAAATATTATTATTTATACCTACTTTTTATGTCAAAATCAATTTTTTGTATTGGATAATTTAAAAAAATAAAATAAATAAAAAAACAGGTAGCTACTTTTATAGATACTGTTAATCCATTACTATTGCTTTATGTATTGTGAAAGCAATATAGTCAGACAATGAATCCATGATTACTTATATAAAACTGTGATTTTAATGGGTACACTGTTTTAAAGGCAGGTCGTAGTCAGTCGGGTCTATTTTTAAAAAAATATACCAAATTTTTTTTTGGAATTACATTTTTTTTTTTTTTTTGAAAAATAATAAAACAAAAAGCGCTGAGCACAGTGCTTTATCAAGAAGTAGGTAAAATATCGCTAATATTGTTTATTAGTGTTGTTTTACCTACCGATAGATGGCGCAGTGCGAACGCTTGTCAAACTTTTATTTAAGAGTCAAGTAAGTCAGAAAAACGAACTTCAAATTTTCAATAAAAAAAATGTTAAAAATTCTTTATTTTTTTATTTTTAAAGTAAAAGTTGTCTAGTTGCTCGTACCGATTTACCTCCTTGAAGGCCACCGGTAAATTAAAACTCATCCTGTATAATAATAATAAAATTAGGTGTAATAATAAAAGATTAAATTAGATAATATTAATAAAAGGATTTCAACAAAAAGGGTCCGCGATAAAATTAGACACCTAAGTGGTCGAATATTTTTTACAAACTGTTACAAAAACTTGAAAACTCTATTTTATCAAAATCCTTAGTACAGTACAGTGGGTTCGTGGCAAGTTTCGGGCCCATTGCACACACAATGGGCCCGATTGTGTTTCTGCGTGAATATAAATTGGAAGTACCTCTGAGTACCTTGAATTACGTTCATGAAATAAAATTGCACGAAGAAGACAAGTATACTTCATTTAATGGAGAAAACTATTTAGACTATTATATAGATATTTTTATTGAGGAAATTCTAATAATAATAATAATAATAAACTCTTTATTTGCACTTAAAAAGTATACAAAAAAGGCGAGCTTATTGCCACATGGCAATGTCTTACAGCTAACCTAAACATAGTGGTACATGCGCGCATTGTGAAAATAAAGATTATTACATAACATACAGACAAGTGGAAGAATTTAAGACTAATAGTGCCCGAGGAGAGGAAATTGGGGGAGGAACAGGAGAGAAAGGGAAGAACTGGTTACTTCTTAGAAAGGTAGTTATCCTTAAGGTGAGTCTTAAACGATGGTAAAGAAGGCGAGTTTCGTATATTTGCTGGGAGATCGTTCTAGAGTCTTGCACCATGGACACAGAAAGAATAGGAATAGAAATCACTATTATGACTCGGAATTTTTAATAAACTGTCAGAGGCTGACCGAAGTACGAGACCATGGGAACTTAGTGGTTCAAAAAGCTCCTGGAGATAGGATGGTGTTAGTTGGGTGAGTACACGATATAGGAGAGCCAGTATATGAACATTTCTTCTTTGGCGTATTGGCAGCCACTTTAACTGTGCCCTATAGTCGGACACGTGATCATACTTACGTAGATCGAAGATGAATCGTATGCATACATTTTGCAAACGTTCAAGTTTGTTGAGCAGTTCCTCTGATAAATCGAGATAAGCCACATCTGCATAGTCAAGGAGAGGCAAGAGGAGAGACTGTGCAAGAGATTTTTTTGTGTCCATAGGAAGAAATCTTCTGAGTGTTTGCAGAGGGTGAAAACTAGCAAATATTTTACGACTTAACTCGTCCACGTGTGGTTGCCAGGATAAATGTTCATCGATAATTAGACCAAGATCTTTCACTTTTTGCGACAATGGTATGGTGATATCGTTTAGTTTTAAAAGCGGAAGGGATTTTACATTTACTCTGGAGAGCAATTTACGACCTCCAATGAGTATAGCCTGGGATTTCAAAGGGTTGATTAGTAGACCCATCAGCGCACACCATTCACAAATGGCCTGAAGATCAGAGTTCATGATGGCGATCGAGGCATTGATGTTTTCGGGAGAGAAATGATTATTGGATAATTATTGGAGAGAAATTCTCTATTGGATAATTTGCAAAATTATCAAATTATCGAAGAATCACATATTTCTCGTTGTTTTTTTTTTTAATATACTAAGAGCTAGCGCCTGAAAATTAAACATACCATGGGCCCGATTGCGTTCCTTCGTGAACCTAAATTGGAACTTAGTTCAACTGAACGAGACAGAGCAATACGTTAGAGCGGAATATGAAATGAACGACCGTCGTTTTTCCGCACCAAAACTACCTGTCGAACTTATATACGTCCGAATAAATTTGAACATATTTCGTGCGGTGTTAGATTTAGCTGCTTTGTCCTTCGGTGGGTAGTTTTAATGCGGAAAAGTGACAACCGTTTATTTCACATTCCGTTCTAACATATTGCTCTGTTTCGTTCACACAAACTAATTTTCGATTTTAGTTCATGAAAAAACGCAATCGAGCCCATTATAGTACATCAAGGTGGGGCCTGTTGTCAAGTGGTAATATCTTACGACCACCTCCAGGGTTATTGTGACTAACTGTTTGTGTAGGAAAATTAATATATAACAAGTGTAAGTATGGTTGTAATAAATGAGTACAATTACATAATAAACATAATAATGAAAATAAGACACAAATTGATAACATAACGGGCCCCATTGCGTTTCTTTGTGAACTAAAACTGAAATTAGTTCAAGCGAATGAGATAGAGCAATACGTTAGAGCGGAATACGAAACGAACGATCGTCAATAAAAACTACCTGTCAAGCTTATACTAGTCCGAATAAATTTCACCACATTTCGCGCTCTGTTAGATTCAGATGCTTTATCTTTGGTGGGTAGTTTTAATGTAAAAAAGTAATAACCGTTCATTTAAAATTCCGCTCTAGCGTATTGCCCTGTTTCGTTCACACGAACCAATTTCCGAATTTAGTTCACACGAACGTCGACACGAAGAAACGCAATCGAGCCCATTGTCAACTCAATTTTAAAGATAGGAATGAGATATAATGATAAGCTTGGAGACCGTGGGGGGTAGGGGTTATGTATACATTAAGTACATGTCTATTAATAAATTTTTTAAACCCGATCAGGTTTTCAAGTTGTTTGTTTGTTTCTAATCTTTATTGTGAAATTTCACAGTGGGCGGATTTATTATCATACGACAATCTCTTCTTTTTTTATTTTTTATTTGTTGTGTGGGGCTTTTCTAAGGTCTTTAGGAGCCTTGTAACACTGCGACCATCGCTGATCTATTGTGTTCGCCACCTAGTATACTACAGTGTCTATATGCATGCGTGCGTATAACACGTGCGTAAGTGGGTGTCTCCTTATTGCATTCGATCGATAGAATTGAAATGCAAATCCGTTAATTTAATCCCAACGAAATACGGTGACCGGGCGGGAATCGAACCCGCAACCGACGTTGTAAGATCGGGCGACTTAACCATTATACCGCCGTTTAGTTGTCTCAGTGGCAAAGGCACAGAGGCACGCCTGCACTGCAAATGACTCGGATGTAAAGGTTGACGATTGAAAAGCAGTGCTTTTCTGTTTCAGTGGGCTTCCACCGGCTGCCGGTGGAAGTGGACCTGGTGCTGGCCTGCTGCGGGGAGCTGAACACGCGGCGCGAGGAGCGGGCGGGCGGCGTGGCCGCGGCGTGGCCGGCGCTGTACGGCGTGGCCGTGGACGTGCGCTCCGGCGACCTCTTTCCGGCCACCTTCCCCGACCGCGGACCCGATCTCCCGCTGAGGACCGCCAGGATACTCACCGGCAAGCAGGATGTCGCCCAGGTATATTTTTCCTCAATCCATCGAACTTTATTTCATAATTCTCTTTCTGGGTTTACCTAAAGATATAACAACAAAGCCAAGTAAGACAGTAAATACAAACAAAAAATTAACCAGTAAAAAAACACAACGAAATGATGAAATATTCAAATTAAAAGTCAGTAGTTAGATGAAACGAAGAAATATAAAAGTCAAACTCAAACATTGGTAAAAAAGAAAACAAATTCAGTAAAATTAATAAAACTAGAATTCATTGAATACATATTGTAAGCAATATAAATAATACAGTAGAGTCTCAATAGTTCAAGGTGAACGGGACCCAAACTACCTTGAGCTATTAAAAATTCGGACAATGAAAATTTATGTGAAAAAAAGAAATAAAACGATATTGGAAAGAATTTACATTACTCAAATTGTTAAAAGTAGCCGTAATATTGAAACGCCGCGGCCACGGCATTTATTTTTTAATTTTTTTTTAATT